>CM062812.1:464221472-464821472 GCA_031772625.1 Pinus tabuliformis
AAAGTAGGAGCCTTTTGATTCCTTAATTCACAACCTAATTTGCGACACTTGAAGGGATCTTGGTGGTTAGGTTTGATTTCTTCTTTTAATGGCATCATACTTGGGTTCTCTATCTTATATCCTAAGGATTTTAGCATTTATATGATTTTTTATAGGTATGAGGATTAATTCTTCACCTAAATTTTCATTGTTTTCACTTATTGGGCCAACTCCTCCTAACTATGAATATCACTAGGGGGAGCATGAACCTTACTACTTCCACTACTCGAACTCTGAGTTTGCAAATTTGAAATGTCCATCCCAACAATTCTAGTAATATGAAAAGGCCCATAAGTTGCAAAAGAAATATGAGGGCCACATGCCTTAGGTGCATGTGTAAATAATCCAACCACTATTGCTTCTAAATGCACTCAACCTATAGTTTTCATAATTTCCAATGATGTTGATTCACCCTCTATACTAGCTCACTTGTATTGCATCTAGAGTGGAATAAAAGAAAACTTAACTCATCTAATAACTCACGATATTATGACTAAACGAGAAAGGATTTGAATATTATATAGCTTCTCTTAAAAACCCTATGCCTCTGAACTAACTTATCCACCAAGGTGCAAGATTACCACTCATCCATTATACGATCCTTCAATATATTGATTCCTAGGATGAGTGATTACTAACCATGGGTGCTATGCACTTAGCACTCCAACCAATATGAAAGGATATCTCTAGGAATGTTGTGCTCCCTGCCATGAATAATTTGTATGTTGATGTGGATTATTTCTTTATCTAAATATACCTTTTTTATTATTATGCAATAATTATAATTATAAAGACATAATATAATTGAGATAATAATGTGATTACTACTTTTATGAATCAAAGATTATTTAATTAATAATTGTAATCAAAATTTGAGATATAGCTAATTCTTTAGTTGTAATTTGCAATCGTAGATGCAATTAACAAATATATTAGACACCTAATCTGTCATGGTGTGAATAAAGTGTGAAGGAATATGAACTCATTTTGAGAGACCTTGGAAGAAGATTCTAAAAGTCACAGGAAATTGTATTTATATACATATCTAATTAATGAAATACATCCCAAGTGTATCTTTCATTTTGACTTGCACAATCCAATATCAGTCCAATAATGATATTAGAGCAGAGGTATTTTTAACTCCTTTCTTTCTTTTACCTTTAGCTTCCCCTAACATATCATATCTATTTCTTCTATCTTCTACTATTATTTCCATATCATATATTTCTCCCCATCTGCATTTGGGAAGCTTTCAGGCCTTTGTGTCCAATCTCTTTGTGGATGAGAAACCTTATCCATATGCCAATTCTTCATTCTCTCCACCCCTGTCATCTATTAATATTTCGATAATCATGCCATCATTACAACTTTAGGGTTGGTTGGATTCAATTGATTTGTTGGAACTGTCATTACTGCTCATAGATGGGTTGAATCATGGTGAGGAATGCATGGATGGCATGAATAAGCCCTTCTGAAGCTTGATTGGGTAGCTATCACTGGATTATTATGTCCACAATTTCATGCAATATTGGACATAAAGCGTGACTGCAGAGATGGGTGTTTTGGTGTTTTTTTCCCCTTCTATCTTCTATCCTCTAAGCTATGCCCATCTCTTACACCCTTTTAAAGTGGGGAACCAAGAGATAACTATGGAGGAACTAGTGGGTCCGCCCTTCAAGTTCCTCTCTTCGGCTGTTACACTTAGGTCATACGAAGTGTGGGATGTTTTAGTTACATACAAAGGAATACCTAGCCAAGTTCTTCCAGTTTATTGGGTGCCCAAATGCCTAGAAGGATGCATGGAAGTGGCTATGAAATCCTCCTTCCAAGAAGAAGATACATATATTTGTTATTTCAAAGATTCCATTGAAAGTTTGTTCTCTTTTGGTCCGTTCATTCCCAATGTGCACCTTGGCTCTAATAGGCAACGGTGGCACCAATCTAATGGAATCCCTGGACTGGTAGAGATTAACCAATGTTGTATTTGTGTATTCAACAATGAGTTACTTCTTTCTATAGATAAAATTAACTAGTGGCACTAGGGTTGGAGGTGAGCGGGTTTTTGTGTCCTTGTTTTCCTTGGTAGGAATACAACACAACACTTCAAATAACCCCCTTTGCCTAAAATAATACCTCTATCCCCATTCAATTGGATTAGGTTCAATGCTTGGCTAATGTTTGTGGAATTGAACGCAAAGATTTTAGCCAAATTTCTATCATCGTAATGATTTTCAAGTGATATATGGTTGATCATTATATGTAGATCTGCTTTGGCTTTGCCTTGCAATATTTTATAGTGTGGGGAGAATTGCTAAGATGTGGATAGTCCTTTCTAAATTATATTTTCTACCATCAAACAACATGGATTTATTTGTATATTCATTTATGAAGAATATTGGTAACTTGTGAATAATTTTTTTTCTCATAAGTTTATTAGTTAAATTTCATTATAAAGAAGTATATTTTCAATAGAAGTCAACAACCTTATAGATTTAGTCACATGGAGGATCATATTTTTTGGTCTTCATCCATGTGAGCATTGATGAAATATTTTCTCTCTCTCTCTCACTTTATAAATTATGGGGGGGAATAATACTAATTATTAATAGTCAGACTTCTAGTTTTGAAGCCTTATCAATCAAGCATAAACAAGCGAGCCTAAGCCACAGCCAGAACCAGACCCTCAACGTTTAGCTAGGGTCATAGTTGTAGCCAGAGTTAATTCCATGAGTGTGATTTGGTTTAAAGTCTTCCTAAAATTACAATTTAGTAGACATCTTACAATTCCTACTAGACGTCAATTTGGGGTCATCTTCAAATGACCCCTTTACCTAAAATAATATTTTTTCTCCCTATTCAATTGGATTAGGGATTCAATGTTGTGCTAATAATTGTGGAATATAAGACAAGGATTTTAGCCAAATTTGTATCATTTCAATGATTTTCAAGTGATATATGGTTGAGCATTAGATGTAGAGCTGCTATGGCTTAACCTTGCAATCTTTTATAGTTTGGTGAGGATTAACAAGATGTGGATAGTCCATTTTAAATGATATATAATATTTTCTATAAGAGAACAACATGGCGTTGTTTGTATATTCATTTTTGAAGAATATTGGTAATTTGCCAATAATTTTTTCTTATGAGTTTATTAGTAAAATTGCATTATAAATGGGTACATTTTCAATAGAAGACGACATCCTTATAGATTTAGTCATATGTAGGATCATAGTTTCTGATCTTCATCCATGTGAGCATTGTTGAAATATTTTTACCCTTTCACTTTGTGCCTCATGGGAGGGAATCATACCAGTGATTGATAGTCAAGCTTCTAGTTTTGAAGCCCTATTAATCAAGCATAAACAAGTGAGATTGAGCCACAACTAAAACTAGTGCCTCAAGCTTGAGCTATATTTAGAGTTGAAACTAGAGTCAAATCCATGAGTGTGATTCAATTTTTAGTTATCCTCTAATTTCCATTTAGTAGAAGGCTTACAACTTCTACTAAACATCAATTTGCAATCATCTATGAATTTCCATTTGCAAGCACATCCAATTAGCAGAAAACATCAACTTCTAGCCAAAATTTGAAAATGTTCCTGTAACTACTAAGCCTTAGAGCCAAGTTACAATAGTTTGCAGTAACATTGAAATCACCATTTTTGAGCACTTCGAATCAACAAAAGGCATCATCTTCTAGCCAAATTTGGAAATGTAATGGAAATTGTTGTTGAGTTCCAGAGTTGGTGGATAACCCTAAACCCTCATTCAGAAGAAGACTTTGGCTTCTACTACCCATTTGGTTTGTGGTATTCCTTAAACCATTAGATTCAAAGATCACATTCAACCATTGGGAGTTGTCATAATCTCTCTACTTGGACTCACATACACTCCTCCAGATTAAGGGGGTAAACTAGGACACCTAATCTAGCAGAGCTAGTGTGAAGGAATATGAATTGTCATTGGGAGTCCAAGTAACCTTGGAAGAAGATTCCAAAAGTTACAAGAAATTGTATTTATATGTATATATTATTAACAAAACACATTCCACATTTATATTTCATTTTAGCTTGCACAATCAAACAAAATAAAATTTCATGCAACTCTAAATCATTTTGAATATGAAACAAAAGTCACTTGGGAATGAAATTATACAAGTTTGTCCACCCACAATTTTATATCATGAAAAACAAACTTTTCATCAAAAATGGATTAGTCTTTTAGCTAGGTTTCAATTTCTATACTCAAGCAAAATTTATCACTTTAAAGGAAAACTAACAAATTTACATTGGAAAAACAAGGGAATTGTGCAAATATAAATTTCATGCAAACATGGTAATTATTGATGATACTCCAAGTTAAAATTATTATCGCTATTGACATGTCTAATTATATTAAATTATCAAAGCCATGCAACTCTAAACTCATAAAATTTGAATTACATACTAAGTTTCATTTACATTTCCATGCCTACATAACTTGTGATTGTGGAAAATCATTTTTCTAGAATGATCATCACCAAACATGTATATAAGAGGGGTATGTTAAGTCTATTGATAATTAGATGTACATAAACATGACACATAATAAACATAAATATAGAATAATAAACAACTTTGTATGTTTATCATGGTAAACATATGTTCATTGTATAATATGTCTTTATTTTTCCATGTAACACAACACCTCACTCTCCAACCCATAGGGCTCAAGGTCATTAAAAAACAAGGCTCCAAGCCATTACAATAATATACTCAACATTAGCTCATTATGAGACTTGTGAGAATTGAACCTAAGTGGGGAGGATAACAATCATTCCTCCTAACCACTCAACATAAACCTAATTGACTCATTGTATAATATGCTTATGTGCATATATCATAATATTGTTATCAAGACATAATGCTTATATAAAAATTGAAAAATCATTTGAGAGACTTAAATGATTTTCTCGGCCCTCAATTGTGAAGAGTTGGCCAATCCTTTAAATGAATTGGTTGTTAAGAGGTTAATAGAGACATTAAAGCCCTTTATTATCCTTCTCGAGGAGGTTATGACTAATATCGAGAAAGTAATTTAGGAACTCTTAAAATTATGACTCGGTGGGATTTCAATCATATTAATTCTATTGGTAGATCTAGCGGGAATATAACTAGATGGTAGAGGTTTACATATAACCTTTATAACTCTTGAGGTTTTTTCTACAAAACTAGGAGTAGACCATTTCTCATTGGGTATGTAGAAAGAAATATTTGTCTTGAATATATATGACCCTTATTATGATAGAGTGGAGTATTAGAAAAGCTTCTTCAAAATGAAGTGTATTTAAAGTGGCCTTGTGGTGATAGGGGAGACTTACACTTCACCTTAGGAGCTTTAGAAATATGGGGTCATGGTGAACACATGGATTGTCTGTTAGGTTATTTTATAAGAAAAATAAAATAAGTGGGTTTAATATACGTTGAACCAACAAAAACAACTCCTCTACCTACTCGATACAAGCCTTGGGAGTCAATATCCATGGATCACATGTCAAGGTTTCCATCCACCAATAATGGAAATGAATGTGCATTTGTAGTTGTTGATCAATTCTCTAATATTAGAACTTTGATACCATGCAATAAGAGTATCATAAATAAAGCCACTTCTAAACTCTTCTTTAAGCATGTTCGGGTTCATTTTGGGCTACCTCAAACCATTATTTTAGATAGGGTCAACAGGCTCCTTAGAACCTTTTGGTTCAACCTATGGTCTCTCCTAGATGTCAGGTTAACCAAACTTCCTTTCATCCCCAATCAAATGAAAAACAAAAGTGGTCAACAAGGTGATTGTGCATATCTTGTGCATGTACAATTCTAAGCATCCATATACATGAGACATAAGCCTTCCATTTTTTAGTATAGCTATAACAGACCCCTCCACAACTCTATTGGCCACAGTCTTTTTCAGGTGTGCTTGGGGCTCCAACCATTGGCGCCAATTGATATAGCTATCCCCATTGCATCTTCACCAATAGGATCCTCCCATGCTTAGGTCGAGGCACATAGGGCAACCAAATTTGTTGAATGGATCCAACACCTCCAACAATAAATCCAAGAGATCTTGCAGAAAGCCAATTCCAAGTACAAGCAACGCCATGCCCAACATAGGGTTTGTTATGAAACCAGCTCAAGAAAAGATAGAAAAGATAGATCAATGCCTTAGAATTCAGCCTCTTCGAGGGGGAAACCTCCTTTACATTACATAAATGAACAATTCTTTGATGATTCAAATGACAAAACCTCCTTTCTATATATAGGAGTCTAAGGAGTCACAATATAATCCATCCGACCTAACAATAATAATATAAAGCCACAAAAATAACAATAGAGGGATTCTATGGGGCACAGAAATAACAATATGGGGGTAATAGGGGCACAACAATATAAATAAGGGGTATAACTATAATAGTAATGGGGTAATCACTAGTATTATAGGGACCCAACAGGGTTTCACATAAGTTTCATGTTGGTGATAAGGTGTGGTTACATTTATATAAATATCACCTCATAGGACCCCATAGGAAGATCAAACCACTCTGATATAGGCGCTACGCAATCATAAAGGTTGTGGGTGAAAATGTTTTTGAATTGAGCATTCCTCGTTTCCTTGGATTGCACCTAGTATTTAATGTGCAGCTGCTTTGACCATGTTACCTTTGTTGGCACCTCGAAGGAAGCTGGGAAATTGGCTCCCACATAAATCAATCTTGATTGAATTGAATAGGATATAGTGGATCAAATCATGGATACTAAGATAAAGGATATACACCAACAACACCTACAACTATATCAACTTGTCGAAGTAGGGAACCTCCTTCACTAAGGCAAGTGGCTTACTCGGAGCCAAATTCAGTAGAATCATTCCCATTTAATGAGGGAACTTGATGTAATGGATACGATTGCTTCGCAATAGAGGAGGACTGATACAAGTGGATATCAGTGGCCACCCACCTCTTCCATCGTCTCAATGGTTCCCTATATTCTTGGCAGTTTTTCTATGATTTTTGTGTTATATAGTATCCCACTATTTATTTATTAATAGAAATTGGGTTTTCACTATATTATTGAAACCTCAACTCTATTTCTTCCCGTGTTCCATTTATTTTATTGCATTTCATTTCGTTCCTTGTACAACCCCAAATCATTTAAGTAGGTGATGGAAACTCCACGTTATTTCGTAGATATGACAATTATAGAAGATATATTAACCTTATTTGGGAGATTGACAAAGGAAATGATAGGTGGGCATCAAATTTAAAATACATAATATATGAATGAGTCAATTATTTCTCAAATCTCTTCAAGGATGCTCTCAAACCACAATTTCTAAAGTGATAAGGCTCTCTAACTCTTTTCCCAATTTTGTAAACAATGAGGAAATTCTAGAGCTGGTGAGAGAAGTAAGGAAAGATTATTTTTTCTAAACTTAGAGATTCCAAAGGGATAAAAATACTAGGTTTAGATGACCTACCTATGGAATTCTTCCTAGGATGTTATGAATTCATTAAAGAATAATGAAGAAGGGTGGTAGATACCACTAGGAACATAAGAAAAATGCTTTGGGCTTATAATACTACCTTAATTATGTTGATCCTAAAAGAGGATGGTTATACATATTTTGAAAAGTTTTGGTCAATATCCTTATGCAACTATATCTACAATATTATCTCAAAATTCATTGCTAGAAGACTAAAAGGTGTATTATGAAAACAAATATCAATTGAGAAATTTAGGTTGTTGGAAGGAAGACAAATCCATGAGGTAGTTGGGATAGCATAAGAAATACTTCACTTGATTAAGTCTAGAGGTAACATGTTGATAGTAATAAAAGTGGACCTCTCCAAAGCCTGTGATATAGTAAGTTGTCTGTAATTGAGATTGATGTTCATTCACTTGGGTCTGTGTCATCATTTTTTGGTGTGGGTTATGAGTTGTATTACCTATGTGTCCTTTTCCATCCCAATCAAGGGGGAAACATACCCTTTTTATAATTCAAGTAGGCGCCTTATATAAGGGTGCCCCTTTTCCCCTCTCCCATTCATACTAATAGATGAAAGGATGAGTAGACTATTAAAAGAGGAATCAAATATTAGCATCTTTAAAGGGATTTTCATTGGCCCTACATAAAATATCACACATATCTTGTTTGTGGATGACAATCTAATTTTTTGTGAAGGTGATAGAAGGGTAGTTGAGAAATTAAAAAATATTCTAGACTTATTCTATAAAAAAATTCCAAAGGGAAAAAACCCGTAATTTTATTTTGAGAAAGGAAATAAAATTACATTTTGCAGATATTCAGTATGAGAAGCTTTATGGCTTAGAAGTAGGGAAAAAACTAAAAATAAAATATACAAAGGGGAAGATTAAGTCATATAAAAATCACTTATCTTCCCTTTCTTTTTTTTACCTTCTTCCATCCCCTTGAGTTGGGACCAATTGGTACCATTTCCAATTCACTCATGGTTATCTCTGGTGGTTGTTCTTTATCTGAGTCTAAGCTTTCCAAAAAATGAACTCCCTTTGTGCCCACCATCCCATCCTCTTTGTGTGCCACTTTTGTTTGGATTTTTGGTTCTTGCATTGCTTTTGATTTTGCACCATTCTGCTTATGGGTTACTTTGCCATTACGGACCTGAGTACCCCCTTCTTCTTGGTTTGGAGGGTTATACATGATTTCCATTTCTTATTCCTCCACAAGGCCAAATTCCTTTTCTTTCGCAAGCCATGCCATTTTTCAGTTTTTGTTGTTTTTTTGTGTGAGGGCATGTGTCCTGCAAGTGTCTTGTTTGATAGCAAAGTTAGCATTTGAATGTCGTATTTCATATTCTAGTGGTTCGCTCCATTAGAATATTTTATATTTCATTTGAATGCGATTAGGTAGATCTTTACTTATATCTATTTCTACACAGATTCTAGTAAAAGTAAATAACCCTTTCTCCATTCTCTCGATGTCCATCTTTTTGAAATTCCCCATGGTGTTTTTTATTTCCTCAAGGACCTTGTGATGCCAAAAAGGAAGGGGATATTTGATAGCCTCACTCAAACTGGCATTGTTGATGCGTGACCATTGTTGTGGCATGAAAATTTTGAAACTAAGGGGTAATGAAGAGCCATGCATTTCTCCAAAACTAGGGCCCTTATTTCAATACTCTCTCTTGATCCTCTTGGGTATCGAACTGCACAATGAATATTCCTTTTGAGCATAGCTATATGTCACAGTTGGTGGTCCAAGTTGTAAACACCCATTGATGCATAACTTCATACCTAGGCCAGAAACCATTGAATTTGAAAATCATTTCCCTAGATTGAAGAATAAAAAAGAGATAATTTACCTCTATTAGGTTTGCCTCCATGGAAGGCTCTTATTGTTGTTCTTAAACAATGTAAGGTCCATGATTTTATTATGGTATATGTGATGGGTTATGGTATTTGACTCGCGCTGCATCCTTGTAGGAGAGTGTGCCTCTAGGTTCTTGGATTTCGAGGCACCCACAACCACAACAATAAGATGATCGTAGAGTTTCGAGCAATGCCATAATCCTTCAATTAGATAGAATCTTGTATCTCTCCTCAATATGAACAAGAAAGAGTACAATGCTCCCTCTGAACAAGAAAGAGTACCTTTTGTATTTGGGTGTCTACTTCTTGGTGCTGGGAGACTCAACTCTCTTCTGAGCTCCCTTAACCAAATATCCTCCCACTTGGCTCAAAATTTCCCTATACTGGAAGTCTTTTAATAAGTGGTTTCCTCCACTCACCTTGGACTATAGTCCTCCTCATCATCATTATGTTGGTCAACCCAACTGCCAAATAGCTTAGGCTGAAACTGAGATATTTTCTGAGTCTCCATCTTGAGATATCTATCCTGCTCTCGCTCAACCACCCCATATCTACTTTAGGAACTCTCTTCCTTGCTACTTAAGGTTGCACATGCATCAAACTCCAATTTGTAGGGACTCACGATCCTGACCCCAATCTGCTTGACTTGTCCTAAAGCATAATGCTTGAGCTAAGCCTTACCTTTGATGAATACAACATAATACCCTTTTTCTTAAATGGTTGTTACTGAGACAAGGTTTTTCTTCAATCCTGGAACATACATCACATTCTTGAGATGGAGAAGGGAACTATACTCCCTCCTAAAGCTCACTATACCAACTCCTTTGGTTAAGTATCTGCCATCATCCACAAGCTCGATATGGAACTACAAGTCTTTCTCCTTCAAACTATTGAAGAGATCTTTGTTCCCTATCATGTGGAATGAAGCCCCTGAGTCAATGTATCACACATTAAATAATACTAAGCTTTCCATGAAAGATATCAATGAGAAATTATGCAACAATTTCTGACAAGCTTGTTGGATTTCTTATTTGGACATTTGTAGCATAAATTATGTCCAAACTCATGACAATGAAAACACTTGATCTTGCTAAGATCCTTCTTTTCCTTTCCTCCATTATGACTAGACTCAATTCTTCCTTGGGCCTTCTTTCCCTTGGATTTCTTCCCTTTGCCAGCTAAAGCAAAGTTCTCCTCATCTTCTATCCCAGATGAGACTCCATCCCTTGTGTTCCTCGTTATGTCTTCCTGCACAAGATCTGACCACAATCTCTCCCAATTAGGGAGTTTATCTCTGCCATTCACTACATCCTGGAAACTCCAACACCTCCAAGTTCATCGCTCACTTGAGCAAACTTGGATAGATATGCAACAATGGGCTCATTCTTTCCCATTCGAATGTTCCTTAATTTGTCCTTCAAAGAAAGTTTTCTAGCATCACTACTACTTTCAAACATATCTGTAAGGGCCTTCCACATATTGAATGTTGTCTCCTTCCCATGCAAATTTGGAACAATATGGTCTCTAACCCCTAGGATCCTCCTCCTAGCTTTTGCAGTTTTCTTCCTCAATTGAGCCAGTTGTTGTGCATCTAATGCAGGAGGTTTAGGAATGTCAATCTTGATGTATTCCTAAACCCCATTATCATCTAACGCAACCTCCATTATGTCTTTCCATGCATAGAAATTTGAAGTCCCTTTAGGGCACGTTCTGTCTATAAACTATAGAAAGACATGATTCCTGCACTAGTAGAATTCCTGCACCAAGTGATATTCTCTTCAATGTGCTTTGAATCTAATCAAGGAACTTAGTCTCTATCTTGTTTTCAACTCTGATACCATGTAGAAAATCCTTTGAAACATTGCAACTACTAATGAGATCAAATCGATAACAAAAGACACAAGATTTATCTACAAAAAATATGTGGAAAGAAAACAATGAATAGAAACAAAATCACACATAGAACACAATGATTTATCTGGGGAACCCAACTAGGAAAAACCCCATCTTGCTTGTATTAAATCAACTGAGTAATTTCATTTATTATATAGAATTTTCTTCAAGCATGAAGCTTTGTTGCAATACAAATAAACTCTCTACAATACTTTCCCAACACTTAGGCAAATAAGGTTTGCTAGGAAACTCCTATTTCCTAGCACCAATATGTCCCCAAAAAAATAAGAAATTCTCATATTTCCTCGCGCAATTCCCAAGAGAATTTATAGGCCTTCTTCTCAAGCTCTAAACACAAAAACCTGTGTACCATAATAAATACAATTTGTGCCTTCATTCAATCTCAATAGGTAACTCAAATTGCAGGACCTACTAGGGATAATTTTAGCAACTACAACTAGTTAACTAAGAGTAAGTTGAGTTAATAGAAATTAAACTACTCAAATAAGCTCAAATCTATCTCTATTCTAGAACTAGAGATCAGTTAACTAACAAACACTAGAGTTAACTCCACTAGATAGCTAATGTTATTCGTCAACTAGTCCACAAATCACTACATGCCATCTAACTCGAATTAACTAACAATAACTCAGTGATAGGCCGCATCACACATGCTAACTAAAAGTTAACTCAAGCCACTCTGAGACTGAATTTGAATTTGCATCTTTGACTAAGGCACAAGTCAAAGAAGTAGTTCCTTACTACATTTTCAACACTGCCTCTTAGCGAGGAAGGGATTCTTGGGTCCACCTAGATTTGTCTTCAACTATATGAAGTTCTCTAATGTTGGAGCTACTCCCTCTGAACTAGAAAGAGACTCGTATGTTGTGTATCTAGGTGTCTACTTCTTGGTGCTAAGAGACTCAATTCTCTTCTACACTCCCTTAACCAAAAATTCTTCCCACTTGGCTCGAACTTTCCCTATACTAGACGTCTATGACTGAGTGATTTCCGCCACTCTACTTGGGATATGGTCCTCATCATAATCATCTTGTTGGTCATCCCAACTGCCAACTAACTTAAAGTGAAACTGAGATATTAGTTGAGCGTCCATCTTGAGAGCTCTATCATGCTCTCACTCAACCACCACATCCCTACTCTGTGAACTCTCTACATTGCTGCTCAAGGTTGCACATGCATCAACCTCCAATTTGTAGAGGCTCCCAATCCTGACCCCAATCTGCATGACTTGTCCTAAAGCGCGATGTTTGAGGTAGACCTTCCCTTTGCTGAATACAACATCATACCCTTTGTCTTTAATGGATGCTACTGAGACAAGGTTTTTCTTAAATTCTGGAACACACGTCACATTCTTGAGATGGAGAAGGGATCCATACTCCATCTTAAAGCTTATTGTACCAATTCTTTTGGTCAAGTATCTACCATCATCTCGAAGCTCGATATGGAGTTGCATGTCTTTCTCCTCCAAATTTTTGAAGATATATGTGTTCCATGTTGTGTGGAATGAATCCCCTGAGTCAATGTACCACACATTACCTTGTATTGAGATTTCCATGCAAGCTATCAAGGATAAATCCAATTCGAACTGAGAAGAGAGTGCTTCTCCTCCAACTTCTTTTGCAACATGCTTCTTGAGTTTCTTATTTGGACATTTTTTATTATAATTTCCAAACTCATGACAATGAAAACACTTGATCTTGCTATGACCCTTCTTTTCCTTGCCTCCATTCTGACTAGACTTGGTTTTTCGTTGGCCTTCTTACCCTTGGATTTCTTCCCTTTTCCAACTAAATAAAAGTTCTCCTAATCTTCTATCCCAAATGAGGCTCCATCCCTTGTGTTCCTCCTTATCTCTTCCTACATAAGATCTCACCATAGTCTCTCCCAATCAAAGAGATTATCTCTGCCATTCACTGCATCCTGGAAACTATGCCAAGATTTGTGAAGCCCAAGAAGAGCAAGGCTCACAAGATCTGTTGGTGGAACTGTCTCTCCAACACCTCCAAGTTCATCCCTCACTTGAGAAAACTTGGATAGATATGTAACAATGGGCTCATTCTTTCCCATTCAAATGTTCCTCAATTTGTCCTTCAAAGCAATTTTTCTGGAATCACTACTTCTTTCAAACATAACAGTACGGGCCTTCCACATTTGGAATTTTGTCTCCTTCCCATACAAATTTGGAACAATATGGTCTCTAACTCCTTCTAGGAACAACATCTTAGAATTGGTAGTGTCCTCCCTCCATTAAGTCAGTTGTTGTGCATCTAATGTAGCAGGTTTAAAAATTTCAGTCTTGTTGTATTCCAAAACCCCATTATCATCTAACAAAACCTCCATCATGTCCTTCCATGCACATAAATTCAAATTCCCTTCTAGGGCATGCTATGTCCTCAAACCATAGAAATAAATTATTCTTGCACATGTAGAATTCCTGCACCAATTGATCTTCTCTTCATTGCGCTTTGAATCTGATCAAGGAACTCAGTCTCAATCTCGTTTTCAACTCTAATACCATATAGAAAATACTTTGAAACCTTGCAACTGCTAATGAGATCAAACTGATAACAAAAGAAACAATATTTCTCTACCAAAAATCCATGGAAAGAAAACAATGAATAGAAACACAATCACACATAGAAAACAATAATTTATCTAGGAAACCCAACTGAACAATCTGATCTATTACATAGAATCTGCTTCAAGCCTGAAGCTCTATTGTAATACTGATCAAATATCTACAAGACTTTCACAATACTTAGGAAAATACGGTTTTGCTTTCTTCTCAATCTCTACACCCAAAAACATGTGTACCATAATAAATACAATTTATGCCTACATTCAATATCAATAGGAAATTCAAATTGCATGACCTACTAGGGATAATTTTAGCAGTTGCAACTAGTTAACTGAGAGTAATTTGAGTTATCAGAAAGTGAACTACTCAACTAAAATGAAATCTATCTCTATTCTATAACTAGATATCGATTAACTAATAGACAATAGAGTTAACTCCACTGGATAGCTAATTTTAGCCATCAACTAGTCCACAACTCACTGCATGCAATCTAACTTGAATTCGCTGACAATAACTTAGTGATAGGCCATATCACACATGTTAACTGAAAGCTAACTCAAGCAATTGTGAGACTAGATTCGAATTGGCATCTTTGACTAAGGCACAAGTCAAATAATCCATTCCTTGATCCATTTTCAACATCATCTACTTATGATTATGATTGTAGAAATTTAGATTATAGTCCCGTGTTCAATTCATGTATTGAATACTTTGTGTAATAGTACTCAATTTTAATCATTTCAAACATAGTTCAAGGAATGAGTGCTTTGTTATAAAATTGAATATGAAAACTAGAAAGTAGAGAAACTAGCTAACTTAATCATTCTTGGCAATTGACCATGTACTTGAATAGTAATCATGCCATTTGGACCTTGTTGTCACCGAGTTATATCTTGACACGATTTAGGTGGTTCTTCATTCCATGAATTATCCCTGATAAAAGAAAAACTTTAAATCTATGAGAAAAAGAATCAGTGCAAATAAATAAACACACTTTTGTCAATGTAAAGTTTGTCATTGCAAAGACAATTAAGAAACCAAATTGCACAAATTAAAATAAAGAAAAATACCACCATGATCTTATGGAGTTAGTTTGATCTCCAAAGAATCAAGGAAAAAAATTATACCACAACATATTAAAATTAAATCAAAACATGTTACATCAAAAACTACAGAAATAATGATTTATGTGAAAGGAATTATAAAGAAATCTTAATCTATTGCATCATAAGTTGGACATATGCTCCAAAAGTCCTCCCTTTGAATGAATAGGGCACTATTATTTATACATAATCTTGCTTTGAAACTAAAATAACAAATATTAAATTCAAACACACAATTTTCTCACATGGTTACAACTAATTGCTAATAATTAACAGGTCAATAATCTCTAAGATCTTTGTTAATAAATCACAACTAATCTCATCGAAAGCTCTAATATTCTTTCCATATATTAGATGATTGATTAATGATATCAAATCCTTAGCAAATCTTCAATGGTTGAAGAGTAAATTTGAATTTGGAGCTAGGAGGCATAAGGTTACAATTGAAAGTACTTTTATTGAAAAAGAACAACATCCTTTTATGCAATATTGTCCTATTACAACTTCCTTATATTAATGTATATGTCTTAAATATAGCCCGTGTTTCCATGTGTTTTTTTTCTCTTATTGCTACATAGTTTTGGAGTTATGGTCATTCATGTAGAAATCACATATGAGTCCATGGGTTCATCATATTTCCAATTACTTTAATGGCAAGGGGAAGAAAATGTATAATTAATCTGCTTTAATGGTAGGAATTCAATCAAACATGTTTCTAAAAAGGCCATTACAACAAATATAAACTAGCTTTTTACAATAACAATTACCAACTCTATATTATAATAGATGTTAAGCAAATAAACATGAATGGAAACTAGCGAAAATTTTAAGGATTCATATGTGTCGTAAAGAATAGCAACCTTGATGGTTCTTACTAATTCTTAAAATGCCCACCATAAAATATTTGGTAATTATTTTGTAAAAAAAATTAGACTTTTAAGAATTTTATATAATTGCTAGAAAATTTTGGTAGTTTTTAGAGTAAAATGTTTTTATCTTATAAAACTAGACAAATTATTGTAGAAAAAAAAAAATTAACAAATCTTATTTTAAAAAGTAACATGGAAAATTAGTCCATATTGTGAACTTTATTTCCTAAATTTTTTCTTGATGGAAACTAGCTTTAGATCAAATGGCTTTAATAATCTAAAGCAAAACTACAATTATTAATCTTACTCCTACTAACTAATTAATACTGACTAAAAAGAAAAGAAGGGAAGAAATGAGAAAATTAGGGAATAGTCATAGTTAGTAACAAAGAATAAAAAAATATTGATTGTGAAAAAAAAACATGGTATTTATCAAGTTTATTTTAAACTCTCAATATCTTCATTATCTCAAGGAAAATATTATAAATAATAACTTCATTATCCCCATGGGCTTCCCAACTGTGAGAACCTAGGGCTAAATACCACTATATAAAAACTCAAATGTGTGTCACTATTTTTATCATTAATACTACTAACTCTACTTGAAATTCTACATCAACACCAAGTATTCACAACTGCGGGTCTAACAAGAACATTCTACACGAATCAAGCCATAAATCATAAAGTGTAAAAAACACAACTAAGCTAAAAAAGTAAAATAAATTATACACATTGATACTGAAATATGAAATATGAGATACATGTATACTTTATAGCTACCTATAATCTAAGCATTGTGTTACCAATGCTCCAAATCACTTGAACCAACATTCAAACAATAGGGGGTGAATCACACATAATGGTTGATTTTCAACTGCTTTTATAGGTGTGCCCTCCTGCCCCTCCCACCAAGCAGGGTTCAAGCTCAATGAGGTAGGGAAATCACAAACTCATAATGACCCTCAAGAATCAAACATAATGTACTCAAGAGTAAACTAAAATGCTTACAACAATTCAACATAGGCGTCATGGAGAGGTTTCTAGACTTGCAACACCTTGAAATCCCATGGGATTATGATATGCAAGGGTCTTGCTACCACCCTCAACTAGTGACTACAACCACGATAGTGGTCACCCCATTCAAGCAAGGATCTTACTATCATCCTCAATTGTTGATCATAATAACAACAATAATGTCATTTTCCACCCAGCGAATGCAACCACCTTTATAGGTGCTGCCCCATTAAAGAAGGGTTGAAGCTCAATGAGGTAAGGAAATCAAAAATCACAATGACTCTTAAGAACCCAACCTAATGTACTTAAGAATAAATCAAACATGCTTACAATGAATTCAAACTAGGTGTGGTGGAAATGCTCCTAGACTTGCAACACCTTGAAATCCCACAATATTATGGCATGCAGGGGTCTTACTACCACCTTCAACTGGTGATCACAACCATGATAAAAATACCCCTACACTCAAGCAAGGGCCTTAACACCATCTTCAATTGGTGATCATAACCACAACAATAGTGGAATTTTCCACCCAACTAATGTAACCACCTTCGTTTGTGCTGCCCCTTAAGTAAGGTTCAAGCTTAATGAGGTAAGGAAATCACAAAATCATAATAACTCTCAATAAGCTAACCTAATGTACCCAAGAACAAATCAACCATGCTAACAAGAATTCAACCTAGGTGTGGTGGAGAGGCTCCTAGACTTACAACACCTTGAAATTCCATGTGATTATTGCATGATTATTGCATGCAAGGGTCTTACTACCACCTTAAACTAGTGATCACAACCATGATAGAATCGCCCCCCCACCTACCATTCAAGCAAGGATCTTACTATCATCTTCAATTGATGATCACAACCACAACCATAGTGACATCCTACAATATTGGGCAAAAGGAAAATAATTACAAGAAACCAAGTTCACTGAACCTCAATACCCCCTCATATTATACTCCTACCCCTTAATTAAAACATATTTGGTTGGCACATGCATGGTTCTACCCAACTCACTAATATCATAATATGAGTGCATCAACAATATTAAGTTCTCCAGATCCCTTTCCCCTTGGGCCAACCCTCAACAATTAATACACAACCAATTTAATAATTCCAAATCAAGTAACATCCTTGCATGATCCAAATTGGATCATTATAATGTTTTTTATCCATCTCAATGCTTTAAAGGTGAGAAAAGTGGAGGAATAAACTCACCGGACCGTTTTTACTGGCAGAACCCAATTTGGAAAAACAAGGTTTGAAACCTTCACGGAGAGTTTTGAGGCATTAAATGATGTTTTTTTTTTTTTTTTTGGGGGGGAGGGGGGGGGGGGGAGCGGGGTCGGGGGGTAAAACTTTGCCGCTTTATTGCAACACATTTTCATGTTGTTCTACACACATAGACCTTTCCAACGACACAAGAATTGTGTCAATTAGAGTCTGTATGCGAAAGTTATGCCACTTAGAAGTTGAACTTCATCTTGTCATCACCATAAATTGAGAGGATGCCATGTCAATCCCCAATATTCATTGAAAATTGGCTAGCCACATGATTATGATGTAGAGGACTCTAGAAGAGTCTATATTGTACCTCTGGTTAAGAGTTGAGGTAGTCAAACCTGACCACGAGTAGGCTATCGGGTTGTGTTATAGCCAGAGCACTAGGAGGAAAAATGATTCCATTCTTTCGAGAATATTTTTTCCATCGCTGAGCAAAAATAGCTAAGAGGGATAGGAGGTAGAACACATAGGGAGGATTCGTGCATTGTAGTAGCCCATGGGCCACAGACCATACTTCTTTATGCACACAACCATATTTCCATTCAAAGAAAGTGAGAGGAGCAACCTCACCTTCCAGTTGGTTTTTTCTCCCGAAAAGATTTCCTAGAGCATATCTTGCGTCAAATGTGTGTGAGGTTTTATTTTTCCGTTCTATATTTTTTGCATAATTTTTTTATTCGCATGCATACACTATTAATAGTAAATCTACATATCCAAAAATCTAATAAAGCTGTAATACTGTAGAATTTCAGATTTAAAATATAATATTATCAAAACTATTGTGACGAACTATCCAGTGAAATACCCACATTAATTTACAAATCATTACAAGATTCTCTTTGTTTCCCTGGATAATTTACTTTGTTTCCCCTAGATAATTTACAAATCATTACAAGATTCCTCTCTATTTCCCCTCCTTATGCAAAGGCAAATTTGGACTTTACAGTTTCGAGGCAAGTTTGGACTTGAGAGTGAATTTACACTTTCCAATATAAGGTTAACATGGCATACAACCATTCTCTCGCTTTAACTTTGGAACACATTTTCGCAACTTTAGCCTTTTCTAAGTGGTGTATCGTTTCATTCAACTCCATTGCTTATTGCTTCTCCGGATGGGTGGTTTTTCGTGAATGTTTGGTTTATTCCAACAATAAACGAACAACAATCATAAACCTGAACCAAGGCCACATCGTGGCATTGTGTGAAAAATAAGCAGTATCTCTGGTTTAATAATGGATTACATCTTTATTGTTTTTATTGTTCATTTCATTTTCCTGGTTACTACAATATTTCCTTGGCTATAGAATATTTAACTGGCTGGATGATGTTACTGTAACTTTATACTGGGCTATAGAATATTGAAGTGGCGGGATGATGTTACTGTAATTCTGTTGTAGAATTGGATATAAGAATGATCTGCAAGTCGAACACGAACTTCTCGTGACACGGTGTTATCCTGCAATTGACTTTATGAAAGGGATTGACAGTGAGAACCAAATGCTCTTTTTCCAATCATTAGAAGTCCCAAAATCTTTAACTAACGTATCAGATCGAGATGTGTACATAGCCGACAGCTGGTTTTCGATCTGCTATGTTTGCTAAAATGTCGTTGGATGCATTAGTATGTTTTCAGCTCACAGTTCCTGAACCGTGTGAGAGGTAATATGACATTCGCTGGATGTATTCAGCTCACAGGCCCTTAACCGTCTCAGAGATAATATGGCTTTCATCCATAGGTTTGCAGCCTTCTACTATTCACAGATAACGTATCTATGTGTCAAAGAGCTACACAAACTTTAAAATTCTGCAGTGATTCAAGGTGGCCAAGTCATTCATGGCATTCCCTCAAATATTGAATATCTTACTGCAATGGCAGTTACGGTACGGCCACGCTTTTCTTTGGCCGCTTTCAAATTTAAAAATCAAAAGCATTTCTTCATGTATTCTGTCACTCGGAATATCCATGAAGCCACATCGACTATTGAGTACCAGCTCACGCAGACACCCGTCTGTGAATCACACATCCCTAACTTAAACTATGTAAGTAGGGATTCCAAATATGCTTTGATGTTGCAGAAGTGTAACAGCATAAAAGAGCTGAAACAAGCACATACCCAATTGATTATCAATGGTTTTGAGCATAATACCTTTTTGGGAACCAAGCTTGTGAGCATGTATGGTACGTGCTTCAGTCCAGAGGATGCTCGCCTACTGTTTGACAGATTGCCGGAGTCAAGTATTTTCTTATGGAATGCCATGATTAGAGGGTATGCCATAAATGGGTTTTCTGATGGGGTTCTTCAACTGTACAACAGAATGCCCATGGAAGGCATATATCCAGACAATTTCACTTTCCCCTTCGTGCTGAAAGCGTGCGCCAGCCTTTCGGCTCTGCAAAAGGGTAAGGAGATTCATTGTCGTATGGTAGCAAGTCATCTTGAATCGGATGTTATTGTGGGTACCGCGCTTATAGATATGTATGGTAAATGCAGGGAAATTAGGAATGCGCGCCAAGTGTTTGACAAAATGTCTGAACGAGATGTAGTTTCGTGGAATGCCATGATTGCTGGTTATGCTCAGAATGGGCATGCCGAAGAGGCATTGGTACTCTTTCGTCAGATGAGAATGACAGACGTCCAGGAAAACGCGGTGACTGTCATGAGTGTGATCCCGGCCTGTTCTGATTTAGGAGATCTTCAACTGGGTAAGTGTATCCATGGCTACACAATTAGAGGTGGGCTTAAATTGGACGTTTCTGTCGGGAATGCACTTATAGACATGTATAGCAATTGTGGGAATGTGGAGATGGCATGGCAGTTGTTTGATGAAATGTCTCAAAGAAATGTGGTCTCATGGAGTGCAATGATTGGAGGGTATGTGTGGAATGGATATGCACACGAGGCCTTGGCACTCTTTTTGCAAATGCAAATTGCTGAGGTGAAACCTAATGCAGTTACATTGATTTGTGCTCTTGAGGCATGTGCTCAACTAACAACGGTGCAACAGGGGAAGGAAATCCATTGTTGCATTTTGAAAAACGGCTCTGAGGCAAACGTATCGGTTGGGACTGCCCTCTTGACTATGTACGTGAAATGTGGGTACATAGAGATTGCACGCCGTTTGTTTGACCAAATGCCTAGTAAAGATGTAGTGGCATGGAGCGCAATGATTTCAGGGTACGCCCAAAATGGATATGCTAGTGAGGCTTTGGTGTTGTTTCGCCAAATGCAAGTGAAGCCTAATCGGGTTACTGTGGTGAGTGTTCTTCCTGCCTGTGCTGACTTACCAGACCTGCAAGAGGGTAAACGTATCCATGATTACATTATAGAGAATGGATTTGAGTCGGATGTTTCGGTGGGGACTGCTCTTGTAGCGATGTATGCAAACTGTGGGTGTATAGAGCAGGCACTACGATTATTTGACAAAATGCCCAAAAGAGACGTGGTTGCGTGGAATGCAATGATTGCAGCGTGTGCCCAAAATGGATATGCAAGTGAGGCTTTGGGATTGCTTTATCAGATGCAAGTGGCAGGTGTGCAATGCGACGTCGTTACCATGGTGAGTGTACTGCCAGCGTGTGCCCATTTAGCGGAACTTCATCAAGGAGAGTTGGTCCATGAATATGCAATTAGAAATGGCTTTGAATCAGATGTCTCTTTGAAGAATGCCCTCGTAGACATGTATGCCAAATGTGGGGGTATAGAGAAAGCCTACCAATTGTTTAAAAAAAATTCCAGTAGAGACAATGTCTCGTGGAATGCAATGATTGCGGGGTTTGCTCAAAATGGACTTGCTGTTGATGCCTTGGAACATTTTCGTCAAATGCAAATGACAGATGTAATGCCGGACTTGGCAACCATGGTGAGTGTGCTTCCTGCTTGTGCCTATTTAGCGGCTCTGAAAGAGGGCACGTGGATCCATGCATACATTATAAGAAGAGGATTTGAGTTCGACATCTCTGTAAGCAATGCCCTGATAGATATGTATGCCAAATGTGGAGAATTAGGCTTTGCGTGCCAATTGTTTGATAGCATGTCTGAAAAAAATGTCATAACTTGGAATGCAATGATTGCAGCGTATGGTATGCATGGGCATGGTGAGGATGCCCTCGAACTTTTATCCCAGATGCAGCAGATTGGCATGAAGCCAGACCACATCACATTCATCAGTATCTTGTCTGCATGTAGACATGCTGGCCTCGTGGACGACGGTTGGCAATGTTTTGTTTGCATGAGTCAAGATTATCTCATCACACCCAAGTCAGAGCACTATGCATGCATGGTTGATCTTCTTGGTCGTTCTGGACGTTTGAATGAAGCACTAGAGATTATAGAAAATATGCCATTAGAGCCAGATGCGAGTGTCTGGGGGGCCTTGCTTAATGCCTGCAGAATCCACTGCAATATTGAGCTTGGAGAATATTCGTCAAAGCGCTTAATTCAGTTGGAGCCTGAAAACCCTGCACATTATATTCAGTTGTCTAATATCTATGCCACTGCTGGAAAGTGGGATGGTGCAATAAAGGCAAGAACAACGTTGAGTGTCCGGGGGTTGAAGAAGACTCCAGGATGCAGCTGGATTGAAATGAAAAACGGGGTTCACTCATTCCTTGTAGGAGACAGATCACACCCACAATCAGAGGAAATCTATGCAATGCTGGAAAACTTGGCTGCACAGATAAAGGAGGCAGGGTATGCACCGGATACAAGCTTTGTATTGCATAGTGTAGAAGAAGAGGAGAAGGAAAATAGCCTCTGCAGTCACAGTGAGAAGCTGGCAATTGCTTTTGGTCTTATTAACACCAGCCCTGGGACATGCATTCGAATCACCAAGAATCTTCGAGTATGTGGTGACTGCCACAATGCTACTAAATTCATCTCAAAGATTGTCAAGCGAGAAATTATTGTGAGGGATACAAATCGTTTCCATCATTTCAAGGATGGGCTGTGTTCATGTGGGGATTACTGGTGATGCTGATGAGAAAAAAAAAAGTCAATGTTAATATGGATATAAAAGCGTCTAATAATCACAATGTTTATACTATAATGCAGTGTGTCGGAAGTCCAAATCTATACATAATGTCGAAAGCACCGATGTTTATTGCTCATTGATTATATCATCCGATCTTGTATTAGATGCATTAATTAAATTCCCAATATAATCACTTTTGTGGGCTGGGACATAGCCACCATGTTATGTCCGTCTCATGACGAAGCATAAAGTCTTGAACTTGTTGGGGGAAATTTTGTCGCTGAGGATCAGATGATAAGTTTTCTGAGGGAAGGTAATGGATTCACAATAAGTACACGTTATGAAGAAGTGTCGAAAGTAGAATGACTATTTATTGGGGGAATCAGTGGATGTTTAAACTTTATACCGATGTGAGGGAGTTGCGGTGATTGTATCTCTTCATATCCTCTGTTATTGAGAACTGACTCTTTCAGTGTCACGTTGTAAATGTAGTCCTTTGAATGGTTTCTGACTTGCCAGAATATAATGCAGATTTGACAGTGAAGCTTTTTACCCCATTGAGGGGGGGTGGGGGTTGGGGGCGCCGGGGTTTCTCCACTCTAGTCTCAGTGTCCATTTCAGTGCTTGTCAGTTTTCTGTGCATTTATTGTTGGGCTGTTTTAGGCATATTTAACTGCAAGTTTCCTGTCCATTTTAATTATTTTAACCACTTTAACAGGTTCGGGATTTTGATGGCTATTCTGTATGCAATTATCAATATATCTATGATGAACATGCTATGAAGTACCCCCCTCTTGTGTTTGGTCACCGATTCAAATGCAGTCGAGTGAAGATACGAAAGCTGAAAGCAGACTGAAATTCATTATAGTTAATTAGCACCATCTTACTTATCATTATTTTTGTGGTATTTTGGGTCAACTTTGGTGTGGACTGTTGCTATCTCAGAGCTTGAAAAAGAATATGTAAGCACTAGGGGCGTTTCTTGAATATTGTTGTAGCTTTATGAACTATTGATACTCTTAACTCTGGCCCCACTTTGTTATGTGCTTCTGTAATATCTATTCAACCAGGCATGGAGAATCTTGTGTATGTATATTCTCTCTACTTTTCTAGCACATTTAGCATTGCTGTGAAATTACATCTGTTTTTTGAAAACCTTGCAAGTAGTTCAAGAGGCTACTGCAACTCATATTCAACATGTCAATTCAATCCAGGCATCAAATTTGCAACCTTCATAACCCTTAAAGGGCTCATTTATTGTTACCTTACATATGAAGGGCAATATTCAACCATTCATTCTTACCTCAAGTATTTAATTTAATCAAGTCCACTACCCTTCACTTTACCTTACAATTAAATATGTATTATCTATTATAACAGTTACATAGATAGGATGGATAAATTGTATTAAATTTTCCACGAAACCAGATAACCATATGGGATGACAAAGTTTACATTCCTTGTGCCATGTTTCAAGAGATTAAAACAACGAATTATAATTGCTAGAGCTAGTGGTGTGATGGCAGGATCCAAATAATGGACTTGGTCTATCATCTGTTTCAGCTCCCCTTCACTCCATATGAAGGACTAGCTGCCCAATTGACTCTCTTTTAACCATCTGCTTCTTGTTTGCATTATTTTCTTGCTAACTTGTTGCATCTCCCACTAGGGCCTCCCAAACCAATGATTCTCCATCTATGATATGTAAATTCAACCTCTCCATGATTTGCAAGCATGTTGATATGTTGTACAATGCGAGAGAAATGATTGCCTTGTTTTTAGCTCCTCTTTTCACATGCTAGGGATAACCTTTCCTCTCATGACCCCTCAGATTGTTTCCATCTTACTATTTCTTAGTTTAGCATGTGTGTGTTGGTGCATAGTTGTGATCCGGATTTAAACAGGAACGCAACAAATTACAGAGATAACCATATACACAAAGATGCAGCGGAAATAATACTTCATTTCATTAATGGAAAATACTGAAATATGCTTACAACCAGAAATGGAAATAAACCAGCTAGGGCGATGGTAGCTTATCTCTGAGAAGAGATGTGATGGCTACATGCCTCTGAACTGTTCCGAACCGTATTACAATGAGGATCGAAGGCCTATTTATTGTTGAGAAACAATGGAAAACCCTTCACATCCGAAACCTAACCCTAGAAGATGAAACGCCAATTGTGGGCCCCGTTTGGGTAAATTGGTACATCAATTTCCCGGGGTCGTAACTTTGGCATATGATCTCCGTTTGACGTGTACGATAGCTCGTTAGAAAGATCTATCCGAGTACTACTACTTTGGGAGGCAACATCGGTCCATGGACCCATGTTGCCTCCCAAAGTAGTAGTACTCGGATGGACCCATGTTGCCCCAGAATCCCAAAAAAACGTCGTTTAGGGCCTCAAAACGGCTCCGGAAGTTCAGGACCTGAAAAACTGCTAAAAATAGTAAACTGTGCTACAATTTAGGAAACTGAAAAGATTGAAAGAGACAGTTGTGGGGGTCCAAATGGGTTGGTGGGTGGCCACCAACATCCACCTGGATCATTCCTCCCCCCTTAGGAAGCAATGGTCCCCATTGCGTTGAGTTCCTCCATCTGCTGAACCTGTCCTGCAATCTCTGATGTGTCCAGTAATGGTGGGAAGCATGGTCGACGATGGTCCATATTGAACACTTGGTGCAGGCAAAGGAATGGAGGAATAATGTGCTTCGAAGCATTGTTGACCGTAGCCTTGGTACTGGTGTAAGGACAATGTCGGAGTGGTCTGAGTTTCTGATGGGTCCTGGTAAGGCGTTCTCTCTGCAGATGTAACCAAAATTTGTCGCCCACCTGAAACTTGTGTGGTACCCCTGTGGGTAAGGAGAAGTTGTTCCTGTGTTCTGTCATGACCGTATCCCTTTGCTGCTGCTGTTGCGTGGAGGAACCCTTTGCAGGGGTCATGGATGTAGCAACGATCTTCCCCTTACTTTGGGAGTGAAGCAAACAGATAAATTTCCTGGTCTGTGAGATGAGCTTGCTTCCTTTCTTAGTGGTGATCAAAGATGTGGCGGTAGGTGGGGCTACCTCCGGTATCCTGTATAATGAATTATTCAAAGAAATAATGACAGCACGAGGCCTGGACTCATACACAGCATGTCGCCTCCACAAGTATGGCTGGCCTAATAATACATCACAAACATCCAGAGGTGTAACATCACACAATACCTCGTCTGTGAAGGGCTTGATGCTGTAGGGAAGGCGGCACTGCTGGCGAACTTTGAGATCTCTTCCTTCATGAAGCCACCCGATACTGTACGGATGTGGGTGCGGTGTAGTCGGTAGGCCCAACCGCTTCACGACCTCTGCTGAAATGAGGTTCTTTTGGCTGCCACTGTCGACAATGAATTGCAGCGGCGAACCCTTCACCCACATCTGTGAGTGGAAAAGACGCTCCCCCTCTTCTGGATCTGCAGGTTCATTATTCTGGATCTTGGCGGTGGCAACAGTGGCACTGGGATCCGCATCAATGATCTGCTTCCCTTTGCCATTCCCCCTGTCGGGTTCTGGCTCAGGGTCAGAACATGCATTTGATTCGGAAGCCCTCAACTCAGCCACCAGTGACTGCTTGGTCCGACACTCACTTGTGTTATGAGTGGGACTCTTGTGGAACTCACACCACTTCCCTGTGTCCTTCTTCGGCTTCATGGTGTTGTTCTTTTCTTGCGGCTTCGACGGGTTGTCTTGGGTCACCCCGCCTTGGCTTTGTCCTTTGGGCTTTGGATTTGCAGATCCAAAGTCTCGCTTCTTCTGTTTGAACTTTTGCTCGATTTTGACAGCGTATCGGTATGCTGTGCCGAGTGAGGGGATGTTCAAGAACCCCATCTCTTCCTGGATGTATCTGTGTAGGCAGCCGCGGTATTTAAGTACCAGATGCAGCTCAGAATCTTTGATACCCAACTGTGTGCGAAGGGTATGAAAAATGTTTGTGAACTCCGGCACATCTTGGTCTCGTCCCTGCTGCAGTGTGGTCCATTTGATGTATTTGTCCTCATAGCTTCCGACAGGGTAGTACTGCTCCTTGATGGCGTCCCGGAAGTCATTCCAAGTGGGTGCGGCTGAAAATAGTGAGCCTGTACTTTCATCCTTCTGCTCGCAGTAGGTTTCCCACCAGTCCTTGACGTGGGGGGCTGCTTTGAGAAGAGCAAAAACAATCTTTTTCCGACTTGAAAATTCGTGAATAGAAAAATACCCATCTAGCAGATTTAACCATTTATCTACGGCATGTGCGTCTATTTGACCCTCGAAGATGGGGATTTCAAAATTAACTTGTACCTTAAACGGCGTGGCGTTTCTAGAGTCGCTGTTGGAAGCCGATGCGTCGCCTCTGGGTAGCCGCTGAAGGATCTGCGAAAAGCTATCCATCATCGTGTTCCTTTGCCGCTCGAGCGCTTCTTCGAGCAAGATTCTGATAGGATCTCCTGCCCCCTCGTCTTTCTTCTCATCCGCCATGGGAGGCCGTCGGAATTTGCGAGGCTGGTCTTGCAAAGGTTCGACTAGTTCAAGCTCTGACTCCTTATATCCCGACCTCGTTGGGGACATGCAAAGAAAAACAAAGAAACAGCAGACCGCTCTGATACCACTGATCCGGATTTAAACAGGAACGCAACAAATTACAGAGATAACCATATACACAAAGATGCAGCGGAAATAATACTTCATTTCATTAATGGAAAATACTGAAATATGCTTACAACCAGAAATGGAAATAAACCAGCTAGGGCGATGGTAGCTTATCTCTGAGAAGAGATGTGATGGCTACATGCCTCTGAACTGTTCCGAACCGTATTACAATGAGGCTCGAAGGCCTATTTATTGTTGAGAAACAATGGAAAACCCTTCACATCCTGAAACCTAACCCTAGAAGATGAAACGCCAAATTGTGGGCCCTGTTTGGGTAAATTGGTACATCAATTTCCCGGGGTCGTAACTTTGGCATATGATCTCTGTTTGATGTGTACGTTAGCTCGTTAGAAAGATCTATCTGAGTACTACTACTTTGGGAGGCAACATGTTGCCTCAGAATCCCAAAAAAACGTCGTTTAGGGCCTCAAAACGGCTCCGGAAGTTCAGGACCCGAAAAACTGCTAAAAATAGTAAACTGTGCTACAATTTAGGAAACTGAAAAGACTAAAAGAGACAGTTGTGGGGGTCCAAATGGGTTGGTGGGTGGCCACCAACATCCACCTGGATCAAGTTGTGTCATTGCTTGTTTTTCATGCTGTGGATTGTTAACTTTCACGTAGTATTGCAGGTTGATCTCCGTCTTTTTGTTTTGTTGTTTTTTTTTTTCCATTTTCCCTTCCTGTAACATTTTTGTATGTGACTTCTCGATACTTTTATACTTGTGAGGCACCTTTTCTTATATGTTAAATATTTTTGTTAAAACATATAATTATAAGGTTACATATACAATGAGAACTTTTTTTTAACAGAACCTTGAATGTATATTGATTTAAAAACACTATATAGAAGGCACAGTGCAGCTTACATCATGCATCTTGCTTCTTCATTTTTCCAGGAGAATGGCTACATTCTGGTTTCTAGTAGGACTATTTCCACTTGCATCATCCTTTCCTCGATAGCGGGAAATATGTTCAAAACTAGATCATGAGTAGGCCCTAAAAAAGACTCCTAAGGCAAACCAAAATTTGCAAAACATCCTGATTGCTTACATGTCCATTTCAGGGTATGGAACCCCTTCTCCTTTTCCAACTTCCTCGGTACTATTGAGGCTTGTATTGCTTCCATCTTCTTGAGCTTCCTCCCAATTGTTCTGCATGTATGGCAACTTATCCACCAGTCTCGGATCCAACCTCTGCATCTTGTTTCCTTGTTGACTACTGCACAATTTCTCATTGAGCATTCTTAAAGACCACCTTCCCATCTGAATGTTAAATTGTATTGTCCATTTGCTGCTCATTCTGGCTTCCCCCCACATCACAACAATAATATGAACTACCCCACTGACTGACAGATACAACATGGTCTTTACTCTGGGATCCATATTAACATTCAGACGTTCTTGTCTTCCACTGGTTTGTTGGAATTCCCTTTGACAGTCAGCTTCACTTGAGATTGCGAACAGACCTCCACTTCTAATCTTGTAAATGAAATTGGGAGCAAAAATTCCCAGCTTGCTCTGTTCAGTCCCCAACAATATACTTGACCAATAAATTCCTTTAATTTTGTATTGGCCAATTGTTGTTGATTCCCAATCAATGGCCCAAGCCGACTTGATTTCACCACGGCTCACCTAAGCATCAGTATAGGTTTGAAACTTTTTATTTATCCATGAGGACACGCATATGATCTCACTTTCAAAGGTAGAAGTGCAATAACATATACACTACAAAAAGAGTCAAAACAACAATTACCATAGAAGGAGTCCCTGTTTGAGAAAAGCTGAAGGGATTTGTTCCTTCCCTTTCCAGATTATGACAATATAGAGACCAACAGGATGGCTTTTTCTCATGTTGATCCCTTGATGTATCACCCAGACAACAAGTTTTTTGTGACCGCAACTCAAACTTAATTGGAGAGGATACACATTGGAATTGAGCAGAGTCTGACTTCGGCAATAGCTTTCTCCAAGAGGAGATGCTCAAGGATTCCCAGATCAAACTCTCTCATACTCTATCTACAGACTAGTTACACGATATAAGTGTTGAGAAATCGGGAGGCTTGTAGTTCAAAATAGATTTCTCTTTCTTTGATAACTGCTTGTGAAATTTATTGGTTTCTTATTAATTTAATTATGTTATTTTTCATCAAACAATTATCAAATGTAAAAACATGAAGATCAAAGTGTACAAGAAACACAAGATATAGGTTGCAAGCCAAGGCAAAACCCCTCCAAGGGGAAAACCGGGAAAAATTCTCTTCTTATAGAATCATATCAAAATGAGATATGTAAGACCCATGACCATCCTTCTAGATGCCAAGTCAAATCCTCCTTTAGCACAACAAATCCATCAACAACAAGAGACTAACAAAAAATTTTCAACAAGAGATAAGACAAGGCAAAACTTCCACAAACCCTTCATCCATTTCAGACTTTGGCCCTCCTTCTGCGAAAATTCAGAATCAATCCAACGAATTGTGTGTCCAAATGAGCTCCAACTTCCCTTTATTTATATTGTCCAGAGGGGTTCAAATAGACATGCCCTTTGGGGCAAGATCGACTTGATAGGTAGGTCGGCTTGGCATCTAGAGGGGTTTTTGACCCAAATTACATATTTAAAAATTCTTTTTCTTTTTTCTTTATGATAGGTCCAAATATGACTTTGACACTTTGACTCAACAAATCCTAGAAACATGAAGAACATGCTTATCTAATAAAATAATAATTTCTTGAACATGAAACCCATGCTTGAAAAATAATTTTTTGTTTTTTGTTTTTTGTTTTTTTTTTGTTTTTGACATAAAATATATAATGACATAAGTATAAAGATAATTATGAAGACCGAACCTAGTTACATTTTCTAACACTCCTTAACTAGGGAGATATTCATGATTCCATAATCGATACAAGGATACTTCTCAAATTGAAATATTCTCATAAGAAGTGTCAGATTGATAAGTCATTTTTAAGCACAACATCATGATCAACATTGTCAAATAACAACATAACAAGGCCTTGACTAACAAGCTCTAACTCTCCACAAGATTAGAGCACAATGCTAGGAGGCATACATATGGACACCTCAACCTCTCAAGGCACATACCCCATCTGGATGTTCACCAGGTATGTCCTTCCAAGACTATTCTTATCTTGGATTGTCAAACCTCAAAGAACATTAGTCCTCTTCGACCACTCTTGTCTTGGATACCCTGTCCAATCCTCAAAGAGTGTTGGTCCACAAGACTACTTCCTATCTTGGATTCCAATCCTCAAGGAGTACCAGTCCCAAATGATTATGCAATCCTCCATTCTCCCTCCCAGTGTGATACATTAGACATACGACGATTAGTCTTGATCTAGTGCATGACACATATGGAGAATATGGTGTCCACCATCACTCCCTCTCAACCAGGGAGGAGGTCCTTACTCCTCAAATATGAAGGATATTTCTTACTCCCTCTCAATCAAGGAGACATCATCACAATTCTTAGCTAGTCTCATACTTTATCAATGCATCAACTACTTGTTTTTATGTGGAGATCTTAGTACTGCCTGCAAATACTCTTATCTCGTAATACATCATATCAGGGCTTCAACCTTCTCTCACATTTCATCTTCATAACAAGGTTTCTCGGTTTCTAGCAACATCATGTCATATCAAACTTCGAACTTCCTGGACCTTGTCAATCATCAAACAACATTGTCATCAACCGGTTCATTTGTTATCTTCGAGGAGTTGAGCTTTTGCACAGTTGCTAGCACATGCCTTCTTCCTTCATGATAAAGTTTTGCCTCATATTCGTCAAAGATTCCTATCAGCTTTCCAATATCAATTCTACTTTCATGCTTATCAAGTCATCAATAGTGTTGTTCACTAAATCCAAGCGCTTTCATATCAACTTAAGCAGTTTTCAATACAACATCATTTAGTAAGCTCTTTTTCCAGCTTCTTCACATGTTTTTGCAATATGTCCTACCAGGGAGCCAAGTCATATCCGAGCATATCATAAATATCAAAGTTGTCAAATTATATTATCCTCTAGTTAAAGTGTCATGTCAAATTTTGCTACTTGCTCCATCTGAAGTCAACATTTCTTTGCATGTTCTATCTTCATATTGCAATACGGTTCTGCTTCATGCTTTCATTCATCAATGTGTTTCTGGAATGAACTCATTCATTGGAAGCTACGATATCATATCCATCAGGATCCTTACAAATCCCTCTTTCCATCATGCTCAACAATGAAATTATCCAGGAGTCATCATCAGGCATGAATCTTGCTTTACTTTGTTCTTCAATCCTTCTCATCTTGCTTCCACAATTTTGACAACCTTCATCCTGCAATTCTCACCAGCAATTACAACCAAACAAATATACAAAGGCAAGAGAATGATGTCAATCCTGCCAATCTAGGGTTTCCATAATTTCTCAAAAGTGTACTTCTAGGGTTCTAGATACATGCCTATGATATTCCTTGATCTAACCCTTATTAGTGTTTTTACTTTTAGAGGAGACACCTAGTCTTAGGGTTTTGACTTCAAGCCCTAGGTTTTATCTCAACTCAATTTTGTTGGGCTTTATACCCTAGATTATCCTTTCAAAAAGATCATTTAGTCTTGCAAACTCGAGATACCATTTTCTAAGAGCTAGGGATTCCTTAGAGGGAACAATAAGTTAGGGTTAGGGTTTAGATCCTCAAGAACTTCAAAAATATGCAAAGGATCAACTGTAAAACCCTAGGAACCCCTTTAACTATATCTATGTAGACCCTTTCGAATGTTTATTACCATAATCTAGACACATAACATGAAACACACATAAAAATTGTACACACCTTTGCGATATTACCATACCTTCTTCTTTGCAAAGATTTGGTTCTTCTTCACATGTCAACACCTCTTTAAGTGTTTATCTTCAACACAGGTGCTTCAACTTTTCTGAATATCGAGCCTTCAATGGGCTACTAGCTTTGTCATTAATTGATATATATTGATTTCACCTAGGAATGTTTCTCTTATTCGTAACACAAGGATGAACTTAATTCTTTGGTTTATTTGTGCTCCAAGTATTTTAGATTCCATTGATTTTTAAGTTCCTTTTGAACAAGTTGGCTTCATGATAAAATTCAGCCTCATTATAAGAAGTCATATGGCTTCTGTCACAATGAAGTCATTATCTTGTTGGATAATTGATACACTATATATATATATATTGCAAATCGTAGTCATGTCTGATTGTTGTATAATCATCGTCATGTTTCCAAGTCAAACATAAAGATCAGGTCATTATCATATGCCTCCAAATTGTTGTCATGTCGATAATTGTTCTCAAGTTGCAAGCCACAAAGCTATAGTTGCGAATCGTAGAGATACTTAGAGCCATATACAGATAATGGTGAACCATCTAACGAGCCAAAACCACAAGAGTGTGTGAAATTTGTAGAATGATAGCTATTTAGAGACTAGATGTGACTCATTGTAATATGCTAGCCAAAGTATGCAATTCACATGTCCTTTCATAGATTTTGCTGATTTGGGGTAGCATCAGATGTGCTATAGCCTTGAAAATTGTTGGAGAGGCTAAAGCACATGAGATCTCCAAAACCCAGAAATGGTTTGTGCAGAATCTAACCAATTTGGGAGATATTAAAATAATTAATATTTTTAATGGATTCCCTAAGTCTAAACTTAGGGAAAATAAAATAATAATGTGAATTAATATAAAATTGAGTTAGAATGGTCCAAAAGTCATGGATCAAGCCAGATCTAATCTTAGTCGTTGATTAGGGACTTAATTTCGACCGTTGAATTGTCAACAAGAAAAGTATAAGAAGAGGCTTGAGGATCAGTTGGAGAACACTTTGAGTTGATCAAGAATTCGATTTTCTGGGGCAGGGTTTGCTGAGGAAATTGAAAGAGTGATCAGAGTTGCAACCAAGGGGCAGTGAATATAGTAGCAGAGAGGCAGAGATAGTATCGGGAGCATCAGCGCAAAAGTCGGGAGAGGGTTGATGCAGAGCCAGCTAGAGGCTATGCAGAGGCAGCTAGAGGCCACACAGAGGCAGCCAGGAGCTGCATGGAGCCTGAGGAGGGCCAGCGTGGGAGACGTAGAGGCTCCAGAGGCTAACGCAGAGCCCCGAGAGGTTGACGTTGGGTCAAATAGGTTGACGCTGGGCCATAGAGGCTGACGTAGACCTTAGAGGCTGACGCTAGGAGATTTTGTGGGGCAAATTGGAGATGATGTCTGTCTCTAACTGAGAGGTACTACTGCTGAGGGCATTCTCTGTTGGGTGAGCCATTTCTGGCACCCAGATTGTATTCTGAAACTGTTTAATAATAAAACCCTCTGAATAGTTGCTTCGGTTTTCTCGCATTGGGTTTTTCGAGGGACATTAGTCCAAAAACAACGGTGTCACTTATGTGTTTGTTTACTTTCAGTTGATGATTTGTATGTGTTGATACTGTACTTGTATTTGTTTTCAGTATTTACATGGTAAATAACTTGTCGAGTAATTGAACAAGCAGGAAGAAATAAATCAGATAATACAGAAAGAATTTCTAATGGGTTAGACTTAGAAATTCCAACATGGTATCAGAGCCTGGCTGCAGATCACATGATAACTAAGGCATCAATCGAGCAAAGTAGTAGCAGCAGAAAACAATTGTCCCAAGTGATAGAAGTTGTTCTTAGTAGAAAGCAACAAGGAAGGGGTGACACAGAGTGCATGCGTCATCAGTGCGAGCTAGGAGGAGGATCATCGCAGTGGCAGAGAGGAGTAGACCTGACCTACGCAGTGCCCAGTCATCTTTCTCAGCTAGGAATGATTGATGCTGTGGCCAGGAGGTGTAGATTTTGCCAGTGCTGGGATTGCGCAGAGCCTAGAGGCTCAATTCTTCAAGTTACTGAGGTATAGGGGGTTGTGGATAATTTGCAGAGCGAAGCTGGTGGGTTACTGTGGTCAGAACAATACCTAACAGGGCAAGACCAAAGAGGAGGGAGTTGTTGCCAAGGATTTCTAGCCAAGAAAATCTGGATCAGCAGTGCAGCTACACTAATGATCAGAGTGGGGCATCTCAATATTGGCAGAGGGATTTCCAGGGGGGAAATCGAGGCTCAGAGAGAGTCAAACTAAGAACTTCTAGACGGGAAGTAGAGAGACTTGAAAGAGTCGAAAGAGGAGTAGCGAAATGGCAGTGAATGGGCTAAGAGATTAGGATAGACTGGACAAAGCCTCAAACTTCGCAGTCTGGAAGGCTAGGATCTTGTCCATTCTAGACAGGTATCACATCAAACACTTCGCCTTGAAAACGATAGCGATCCCGATTGACCCAACTGAAAATGACAAGTACGAGGAGGAAATGGCCCGGGCAAAGTGCATCATCCTTGATGGTGTCAAGGATCATGTGGTGCCACACATTGCCAAGAAGGAGACAACAAATGAGATGTGGGAGGCCCTGAAGAAATTGTACCAACATACTTCTGTGCAGAGGAGGATGTTACTTGAAAACCAATTGTGGTCATATCAGATGCAGAAAGGAGAGCAGATAGATGCCTTCCTCGATGGATTGAAGGAGATCCGTGATCAGCTAACTTCCATAGGGGCCACACCGGATCAGGAACTGATGGTGAGGACCACATTGAATGCAGTCTCAGAGGATTGGGAGGTATTTGACTAGAGCATACTGGGCAAGACACGCCTTCCAGATTGGGAGGAATTGTGGGCGGCTCTTCGTCAAGAAGAGATCAGACTTCAAATGAGCTCCAACTTCCCTTTATTTATATTGTCCAGAGGTCTTCAAAAAGACATTTCCTTTGGGACAGGGCTGACTTGACAGGGAGACCAGCTTGGCATATAGAGGAGTTTTTGACCCAAATTACATATTTATTTGTATTTTTCCTTTTTCTTTACAATAGGTGCAAATAGGACTTTGACTCTTTGACTCAACAAATCCTAGAAGCATGAAGAACATGCTTATCTAATAATAATTTCTTCAGCATGAAACCCATGCTTGAAAAAAAAAACTTCCTTTTGTTTTTAACATAAAAGATACAATGAGATAAGTACAAACTTAATTATGAAGACTGAACCTAGTTACATTTTCTAACAATAACTAGAGTTTGAAAACTGCAATCATTGGCACCACCCGAAGCAAAATCTATCCAAGGAGGGATTCTGACTTTTCCTATACTAAATTCAATGAACAAAATTAAGAAAAGAGGCTCTGGAATACCTTTTGTCTTGATAGTAATCGAGGTGTGTTGATGATCCCCAACCTATTCCAAACAAAACCTATATAATCCCTAGAGCATGTCTTGGATCCTTCCACGTTACGCTAGATACAATTGGCTCATTCCTTTTTTGGTATCGACCAATTATACCTGTAAGTGCTTCCACCTACTTTCATAAACCACAAATTGTTGAGATATGTAAGTCTTAGGCCTTCGGTGTAATTCGACACTTCCTCCCTTTTCAGATTATGTTGGTCCCTATGTACCCTTCTTGTTATGCCTTGTGCGAAGCAATCGATACTTCCCCAATGCTTCCTCATGTTGTCTAGTCAATCCTCCTTGCATACAAAATGAAGTCTGAATCCCAATTTCTCCCCAAATTTCCCACTCACAGTGACAATAAGAAGTTGCTTACCTTCTCATCACTTGGAAGGATTGAAATTCTCTTTCCTTAAGGCAACAAAAGACTCAGGGAGTTTCAAGAATATTAAATGCCTCCTCGCCACCTGTTGACTTGTATGCTTATTCATTTTTCCCTTGTAGTTGTCATGGCTACTTCCTAGGCTTTAGGAGGGCCTCTTTGTTTCAATGGGACTTTTCGTTGAAGCCAAGGTAGGGGGGAATACTCCCTTACTATTGCATATCCTATTTATTCATTGTGGTGCCCAAATTTTCCATTTGGTCCAGTACCATGTTTCGGTCCCTTAAAACATGAAAACATTTTTTGACCAACCTCTGGTTGTAGAGACTTTTATATTTTGAAAGATATTTCTCAACCTCAATTCTGGAGGAAGAGAGTCATCAAATAAATGATAGATTAGGGTTGCAGAATCCCCAATGATTAGCACTTTTTGAGCTCCCAATTTTCTTAATTGAACTAGACCTTGATACATTGCATATGCCTTTGCCATATTATTTGTGGTTGTGCCCAAGCCCTAAGCTAATTTGTATTCATCTTTGCTCACAAAGTGATAAATCGCTCTTGCCACCCCTAGGTTTCCTTTGGATGCTTTGTCAAAAAACATAATGAATTATGTTTGAGCTAAGATCCACTTAGGAAATTCCTCCTTGGACATTTTGAGTTTCCATTTTTCCTTTGGCAGGAAATCCTTTGACTTACCTTTAACTATGTTAAGGTACCTCATCCAAAGTTGTTATATTTCATCAAGATCATCACTTTCTTGGTCTCTATTTTATTTTTCTTTGAAAGATTCCCATAGCAAAGCAACAATTCCCCCAATTGTTTGCATGTTATCGCCTTGGTCTTGGAAAATTGCCTTGTTCATACCAAGCCATATCTTCCAACATAATTTTTTTGGAAGAGATCCCCACACTCTTTTCAAGAGATTTTTGCCTTTAAAGGTTCCTTGATAGGCTCTCTCACAATCACCCAACAACTCTTGAATTTGAGAGGGCCATGTAACTCTTGACCAAAGATTGGAAAGAATGATTTGGCATACTGATTTGGTGTAAGGGTAGTGGAGGAAAATATGGTCTATGTTCTCTTGTTCTTGTTTACACATAACACACCATGATGAGGGCCCCAAGATTCATCTTTTTAATAAGTTCTCTATAGTGAGGATCCTTTTATGCGAAAGAGGCCAGCTAAAGATATTAATCTTATGCAAAGAGTCGGGACACCAAATTTTGATCCAAAACTTGTTGGTCATGGGACGAGCTACAAAGAGGCAAATGAATTCATAACCTTTTTGAATCGATTATTCTTCCTTCCCTCAACCTCTTGCATCCTCTTGTTGCAAATCGATTGTAGTGTTTCCTACTAATAGAGCTTTCATAACTCTACATGTGTCATGTAGGGGAAGAGGGATTTCTCCCCAATTCCCTCATATCCATTGACCAACTTGGGACCAAAAAGAGACATCATAAAACACTAGTTTCCCTTGATCGTTGAGCCACTCATGCAACGACCTCCGTGAAGCATAATGACACAATGGTGGAGTGCTAAAAATACCTACCTTCCAAAAATCAATATTTTTTCCATTCATAGGGCTCCATGTTAATTTATTTTTGATGAGAGGGATTTAAGCTGCAACCATTTTCCAGATGTATGATCCTCCTCTTTTTGAGGGGATGCGAAGAATACTTTATTCCCTTATTCCCCCCAAATATATCTTGTGAAGGACTTGTTTCCACGAATCATATGAGCCAATTACCCATCGCCACACCAGCTTTTCTCCCAATGCCACATTCACAATTACAGGATCTCTGATTCTCGAACCCCCCATGACTTTGGGAAGTCTGACATTCCTCCAATTGATAAGATGGAATTTTTTGTTGTTCGTTTTGCCACCCTCCTAGAGAAATTTCCTGATAATTTGAGCCATTAGCTGTCTAACTAAGATGGGGGATAGCATTGGCGAAAATTGATATAAAGGGAGGACTAATAAAACTAATTTTATGAGCACCAAACACCCAATTGGGTTGAGCCATTGTGCCACCCATTGCTCAATCTTGATTTTGTATTTGTCTAAAGCGCGAGCCCGTGAGGGATGATGGAAGGGATTCAAACAAATAGGCATGCCCAAATATTAGAAATCTGTCCACAAATCGTTCCTAGATACTCCTAAAATTCTTGAAATTCTTCCATGAAGAGTCTTGCTTATATTCCAAGAGTAAATTTGGCTCTTGAGCTCATTTACTAAACCTCTCTAAAAACTAACAAAATTTTCGAAAACCAATTTAAATCTTGAGGCAATAATGGTAGAGCCTAGAGGCACCTCCCAACAAGATATATCATTAAACAACTTGGCATGGTTGATACTTTTAAACCCTTCTACAAATTTTATACCAGACAATGAATTTATCTATCTTGTATACTCCAACTTTCTGCTCCAAGATGTTGAGAAATCCATTAGGGCAACAATATAGGATTTTAATTTAATTGATTTCTCTTATTATGACATTAGCTTGTGATCTTTCATTATTAGTTCTTCTACCAATTTATTGTGTTCTTGTCATCAAAACTAATGCCAATCAATAAAGAAAGGAAGACACAATATGTAGGCACATAACTAGGTAAAAACCCCTAGGTAGGGGAAAACCCAGTCAAGAACTCTTCCTTCGGTAGATTCAAATAAAAGTGAGACAACCAAGACCTTTGATACCGACTTTTACCCCTCCATCTATTTAGTTGATCAAATACAAATTCCTCCCGCAATTCAATCTTTGTTTTGCAACAATTTTTTTCTACAATAGAGTCATAGTCCCATAATAACTTTGACCTCTAATAGACCTTCAGCCCTGCAATGATAACCTTCAACAATAGCTTCAACCTTCAATGATGACCTTCCACCTACAGTGGTAAACTCTTCTCTTAATACTTCTTCTTCAGATCACAAAGACTATTATCTTCCAAATGAGTCAAGTTTACTATGGTATATATAGTTGTTTTTGCATATAAATTGAATAGACATGAATGGCTGATAGGCCGACTCGTAGAAGATCAAAATAGAACCAATTTTGAGGCTGAATTGAGTTTTTAATGGATGGAAGGTTCAACATGACTAAGATAAATTATCCCAAGAAGGGTTTACATAATAAATTTGACTCAAAAAATCCTAGAGCACTCAATGGGTGCTTTGACCTATTGAACATTGACCCAAGCATGAAGCCCACGCTTTAATAAGTCAATTTATTTAATAATAAAATTTTCTTTTGACAAATATTGTAACTCAAGTACAATTACGAAGACTGACACTAGTTACATTCTTCAACACTCCCTTTTAACTAGGGAGGTATTCATAATCGCATACATATGAAAGTACATGGAAGATCTCAAAATGAAATGAACTACAAAGAGATCTAGCACACTTAGTGCTACAGACTAGATACCTAACTAGGGTAATATATCCGGGTGGAATAAGATGCAATCAAGCTTTTAGCCACTCTAGATACCAGCAGGCTTACTTGCTAACCATCAACCCAGGGATCTAGGTGTGTATCCAAGGTAAGAGCTCCATGACCAACGCCACCCTCCCTCTTCAGGATCTAGACATCAATACATAGGTTGACTAAATGTCTTCTAAACATCTTTCCATTAGATGCTTCATCTCTCGTTATCAAACTAAATAGAATATATCCATTTGTCCAAGCATGCTTCCCAAGTGTTCATTCTTCTTATGGAGATTAGATGCTTCATCTCTCGTTATCAAACTAAATAGAATATATCCATTTGTCCAAGCAAGTGTTCATTCTTCTTATGGAGAGATTTACATGTACAAACACAACTACAATCAGTAATAGACTTTCAAAGATGTATACAAGTAAACTAAAACCTTCAGGGTCCTCAATCATTTTGATGTTTCTTATATCGTCATCAAATACATCTTATCGGAAGCTTTCCTCTTTCATGTCTTCAACAACACCAAATACAACCTCAATGCTTCTGTTTGCAACTCAATGAATCAAAAACATTTATCTATAGTACTTTTGCTTACTTCAAAGTATTCATTGCCATAATATGCCCTCCCTCTCAACTCGGGAGATATACCCTTTCTTCTATCCAGGTTCCCTCTTAACTTGGAGAGATTAATAGCTTTCTTCCTTTTATAACATTGAAGAAACTTCAACCTCTTCAATGCTTCATTCTTTCTTATGGCATCAAAGTCATCTTTGTAAGAATTTACAGGGTAAGTTCCTCAAATAGAACACCAAACGACACCGCTCACAAACAAATCACAGATCAATACACCAGTATTCTTGACATGGTTAAAACCGTCAAAGAGGGAAACAGTCCACAGCCTGAGCCAACACAGCCACTTCAGACAATTTATTAATAAATGAATGAAAATTTACATAAGCTTCTCTTATGAACGGTCACCCTACAAATGACCCTCCATGCTCTTTAAATAGAGATCATGGACCAATCGGGTGTTAATCCACGGATCAAGTGTTGGTAATACCGAGGAGAGAATGAACCATCGGATGACTTCATGTCTAGAACATATCATGACCATCGGATTGTAAGTTACAAAAGTACATAGTAAAGAAGCACACTTTACCTAACTCTACACTAGACCAAGTTATGCTTAACTATTTCCTATGTGTCGTAATATCCTAACATCCCCCCTTAAGAACAACTTGGGATAGGATTGACGGATGTACAAATATGACACAATAGGAGAAGGAAGGAGGCATTAGAACCTATTCCCCCTTAGTGACAACTTCCTGAACTCCAACCATAAATCGAAGTTTAGTAAACTTCGCCTCTGTGAGAGCCTTTGTAAAGATGTCTGCAACTTGATCATTGGTTGAACAATATTGCACTTCAAGAACATGGTCATGAATGAGATTTCTGATGAAGTGCATGTGTAGTTCAATGTGTTTGCTGCGCTGATGTTGGACTAGATCTTTGCATAGTTGAATGGCACTTTGATTATCACACCAAAGTGTAGTCGGATGCTGCTGCTGAAAGCCAAACTCTAACAGGATCTGACGAAGCCACAGGGCTTCCTTACTAGCTTCTATGGCGCCATGATACTCTGCTTCTGCTAAAGAGAGAGAAATGGCACTTTGTTTCTTGCAAGCCCATGTAATAGGTCTAGAACCAAGAGTGAACACATAACCTGCAGTAGACTTCCCATCATCAGGGTCACCAACCCAATCGGAATTAGTGAAACCAACCAATAGAGGAGATGCTTCTGCACTGTAATGAATCCCAAATTGAACTGTACCTCGAACATAACGAAGTATTCTCTTAGCTGCTTTCCAATGAATTTCATGTGGGTTTTGCATAAATCGGGCAATAAGACCAACAACAAAGGAAAGGTTAGGATGGGTATGGGTCATATACAAAATTTTTCCTACACGCTGACGGTATAAGGTAGCATCAACTTCAAGGGAAGTACAAGTGACTGAAAGTTTGGCTCCAAAATGAAAGGGAGAAGGGGCTGGATTATAGTCTTCCATGTGAAAGTGGCATAGAAGATCACAAACATACTTGGATTGGGAAAGGGAAATACTTTCCTTGGATTGCAAGACTTGAAGACTAAGAAAATAATGCAAGTGCCCTAAGTCTGTCATTTCAAACTGCTTTTTAAGGCTAGACTTCACATGGTTTATAAGGTTGGGATCACTACTAGTAAGAATAAGATCATCAACATAAAGAAGAAGAATGATAAGAGACTTACCCACTTTCTTTGTATAGACAATATTGTCAGAATGACACCTAGAAAATCCAGTTTCTAAAATAAAGCTATCCATTTTGGCATATCAAGCCCGAGGGGCTTGCTTGAGACCATAAAGGGATTTCTTAAGCTGACATACAAGGCTGGATTTTGTTTGTATAAAGCCAGGAGATTGTGCCATATAGATTTCTTCATGCAAGTCCCCATGCAAGAAGGCAGATTTAACATCCATTTAATGGACTTCCCATTTGAAAGCAGCAGCAAGGGAAAGAACAAGGCAGATAGAGTTCATTTTGACAATAGGGGAGAAGGTTTCAGTATAGTCAATGCCTTCAACTTGTGAAAAACCCTTAGCAACAAGATAAGCTTTATGTTTATCAACTTTTCCATCTGGTCCAAATTTGGTTCTATAAACCCATTTGCATCTAACGAGTTTTTGTCCCTTTGGAAGAGGAAGAAGATCCCATGTATTATTTGACAATAATGAATGATATTATTCATTCATAGTTGCATCCCAATCTGGATGGCCTGAAGCTTCTACAAAGGTGTCAGGATCATAATTCGTTGAAGCTTGAGCTAGTAAAGAAGAGGCTCTATCGAACTGAGAACGTGTACGTCTCTAATCTGTAGGATCACCTACAAGAGCACCTGATGCATCCCCAGTAGCACAAACCCATTTTGGAAGCTGAGGAGCTGAAGGAGGATCTTGAGAAGGTGGGGGAGGACTGTCATCCTCGTTGTCACCATCTGAAGAAGAAATTTTTTTAGAAGTAGAAGGGATAGAGATAGGTGGCACATCCACTGAACTAGGCTTGTAGACCGATATATTTCCAGCAAACTTTACATCTCTTCTAATGATAACATTTTTGGACTTAAGTGGAATAAGTCTATATCCTTTGACATCTTCAGAATATCCAACAAAAATACATGTTTCACTCTTACGTTCTAAGCTTTATGTTTCTCATCTAGAATATGAGCCCATGCTTCACTTCCAGAAACACGAAAGTGACTGACATCTGGTTTAACTGAGCTCCATGTTTCTTCTGGAGTGATATTCTTTAAAACCTTAGTAGGAGTGTGATTTACTATGTAATTTGCACAGTTAATTGCTTCTGTCCAAAAATTAGACTAAGTCCTTTATTTTGAAGCATATAGTTAGCCATTTCCTTTAAGGTGTGATTCCCTCTTTCAGCTACACCATTTTGTTGTGGAGTATATGGAACAATATGTTGCATTTGAATTCCATGCTCAATGCAAAAGTTGATGAATTTGTTGTTAACATATTCTCTGCCATTATCAGATCTTAGCTTAATAATTTGATGTCTAGATTGTTTTTCAACAAAGGCCTTAAAGGCCAAGAACATGTTAAATACTTCACTCTTGAGTTTTAAGAAGTATACTCAAGTGCATCTGGAGAAATCATCAATGAAAGTTAAGAAATACTTGTAGCCAGAGAATGAAACAATTGGAAGTGGAACACATAAATCACTATGCACAAGCTGTAAAGGGATTGAGGCATGCTAAGAGGCATGTTTTTCAAAACTATCTCGATGATGTTTTCCAAGTACACATCCGGAACATACACCATCTCTGCAAGATACCATAGGAAAACCTGTCACCATATTCTCTTTACATAGATTTTGAAGGGAACGATAATTTAAGTGACCAAATCTCTCATGCCAAAGTTTTCTCACTTCATCATTATGAACAACAAATACCGAGGGAAGATTTGATGACCTAAAGTTGTTAAACTTATACAACCTTGTAGAATCATCAGCAATGTTGGTAGCTAAAATCTGCTTAGGATCTCTTAGGTCCTTAATTACAACATCGTGAGGTGAAAATTCAACGATTTTACCTTCACATGAATGAGTTATCTGATATACAGATAGAACGTTACAGGATAAGGTTGGAACACATAATACATCATTAAATTGACCATTGTCTAGATGAACAGTTCCAGTCCCTACAACACTAAGAGATCTATCATCACCAACATATATATTTTTGTTGTTACAATCATTTAAAGAAGAAAACATGGCTTTGTTTTTGGCCATGTGATAATAAGCTCCAGAATCAACGAGCCACTCATGAGAATGAGAAGGAGAAGATACATTTAGTGCATAACCAGATCGAGATGCTTGACAACCAAATGCAGAAAGTGTTATTCCTGAAGATGAAGTTGAAGTTGAAGTTGAAGAATGCTCCAAATGGATGTTATGCTTCTTTATTGTTGCTTCCAAGGCTTCCATCTTCTTAAAGCATTTGGATTCTAAGTGGCCATCTCGATTGCAAAAGTTGCAATGTCTATCAGTCTTCTTTCCTTTGTTTTTATTTCTCTTATCATTCTGATGAATCGATTTTTCATTTTGAGACTAAAATTGCTTAGGACCCTTGTTTGGTTTAGGACCATTCTTTTTAGGATACTGCTTCTTAGGATTCTTTGAATTTGGTTGTTGTTGGGTGGCTAAGGATTTCTTAAAAGAGTTTCCAAGATTAAGAAGACTAAGATGTAAGAGTTTTTCTTGTTCTTTTATTAAAAAATCACAAAAGGCATCAAAAGAGGGGGACTTGTAGTCTTGTCCTTGAGAAATGAAGGCTTCTCTAGTAGAATGGAAGGTGGAAACAAACACAGAGTAGGTTGGTCCCAACTTAGTAAGAATGGAATAGATAAGGTTACCATCTTATTTCTTAACCTTAACACCTTCCAAGAGAAGTTTAAGGGTCTTGAATTTGGACAAAAAATCTTCAATAGAAGAAAAATTATTGGGGTCCAACGTAAGCAACTCATTTTCAAGTTGATGGGCTCTAATTTCATTTTTAATTCCAAAAAATTTAGTGAACTGTTTCATTGCTTCATTAGGGTATCAAGTTTTGTGATATGGAATCTAAAGTCTGGATAAATAGACATCCCTATTAACCCACGTGCTTGATCTTGCCTATTTTCCCATTTGGCTGCCTTATCTTCATATTTAGGTTTAGTTTCTTGGCCTGAGGCTATTCTGTAAAGAGATTTACTTCTAAGTAAATCGACATTGTAGGACCACCATTGGAAATAGTTGGTGCTGTCAAGAATAACTTGGCATGGACTTTCCATTTTAACAAAAACTGAAGCTGTAGATGTTGAAACTAAGTATTCCAATGAAAAGATATCGAAAAATTAGGCTGATTAAAAAACAACGGCTTCTGAATGGAGAAGTTATGGCTTTTTGAAGAAAAATTGTTGAAGATGCCGACGAAGTGCGTGAATGTGCAGAAGTGAATGATAATGTTATATTTAAAAGAAATCCCCCCCATTTCCAAACTTAATCTAATTAGCTCACTTAAAAAAAAAATATGTGACCCACTTTTATAAATAAATGAAAGTCACTTTTACAATGGTACTTTATAAGCTACCCACTAAATTGTAACTTAAATAAAAGATAAAGAGACTTTAATATTATAAGTGGCTCAGTTTTTATAATGGGTGAGAGCACTTTTACATAAAGTAACTTTAAAACATAAGTTACATGTGTTTTTTGAAAAAGTAACTTATCAAAAGAAATACTTGAATTCAAGACCTCTATTCTCATAAAGTAACTTTGAATCAAGTGAGCTAGTTTAAAAGGTTAGTAATTTTTGGAAAAGAGGAAAGGGGAGTTTTTTTGTTTTTTTAGTCACTAAAGTTTTGAGGTGCGTGCTTACTTGAAAAATCTCTTTTTGCCTACAAGAAAAAAAACCACACAACCCAACACAGACATACAAAAAAACCAAACCTTATGGCTTGAAGCTAGCTTTCGCCGGAAATTAAATATTTTCCTTAATGTTTCTGATTTCCGAGATCACACTAAGGCGCGACAGAAAAGAGCATACGCATGAGAAAAATCCGTCCTTTATGTTTCTTATTTGCCCAAATCGCACAAATTCGCAGGGCAAAGAGCATATACAGAAATGAAAGGTATAGATCCGGTAATAAAAAAATAAAGAGATAAATAAACATAAATAAATAGATAGAAGAATAACTAAAATTGCAAATAAAGATTGTATACCTCCAGATATTAAAAATGATGTAGCTATGGCTACTAGAAACCTTTTTGGGTGAAACGAAAGGGGTTCCTCACTGGAACAGATGCTCCTAACATAATAGAGCAGTCTTCTCGGCTCGAAAGCAGTCAGAAACAATAGATCTAGGAAACGACAGTCGGATGCAGTTGTACCAACTTTGGATTTGGATCACCAACGGATGTGACCCTCAAATAGTTCTGATACCATGTGTTTAGTCAATTTAGTGTTCCTAAATTGATGCCATTAATTGTCAACCCGGGGCTCGTAAGCTGATGAAGTGAAGGTGTACTATATGTACTTAAGCAACCTCTTAGAGTTTTTGTCGTTTGGGGGTGTTGTTTGTGGTAGATTTATCTTCCTAAAATGGAGTGGTGATTTATAAACAGATGAGTGATGGTGTGTGTAAAGTGAGTTCTAGATGGGTGAAAGTGTGTGATTGGTGATTTCTAATTACTTGCTGAATTTGTAAAGGAAAAGAACTTGAAAGAAATGAATAAGCTTGAAATGACTTTAAAGTAAATGACCACGTTCTAATGGCATTAGTCTCTACCCATATTGCTGCAAATAAAAGAAACAAGAAAATCACTTCAAGGACTGATGATAATGGTTATCTCTTCCTAAATCCCTGCTTCTACCACATAGTACTGTGTAAAACACGATTAGGAAGTAGCTGAAGACAAATCCAAGAATTGATAAAAACTCTAAATGACAAATTATGACACTACTAAACCTTTTCCATCATACTGCTTCCTACATATGTGATTATGTATAACAAGTGGAAAAAGTATTAGTGCCACAAGCCAAGACTACTTAAAAACAAGCTGCAATTAATTAGTGTTCTGTTCTCTTGAAAGATAAACCATTCATGATAAAGAGAGCATAAATTAGTTAGCATCCAACTTGTAAAACTAAGCTAAAAACTAATCTAGAAAACAGAGTAAAAAGGGCAGCATTACGAATAAGACAACTGCAACTACCATTAGATATTAAAGTAAATACAAAACACTCAATCCCGGGTGAAAACCTGCAAAGAAGCACATCTGATCAGTGAAAATAAAGGCTGCAACAATGAAAAGAAATCAAGCTGTACATAACTCAAGAAAAGGAAATGTTGTATGTGAAATAAAAAAATTGCAGAAGTATAAACATGAAATACTTATACAAGGGCAGTCATGAATGGGGGCCCTCCATCCATACAGCCCACAGAAAACTCAGATGCTTTAAAACTTCAAAACAACACTGTTTCCATTACTTCATATGCAGAAATACATAGTCAAAAGTGTTGGAACAACTCTATAAAAACAGAGTTCAGAAAGATGCTAAAATTCCCACAAGTTCATAAACTACAGCAGCTAAAAAGTTAACATAAGCGTACGCAGACGCAAGTATTTATAGGCATCTGCAAGATGGCCTAATGCGTAAAGCATAAAACAAAAAATAAACTGAATGTCATGCGTATTAAAGGTGCAGTGAACACGTCATGTGCTTCATGGTCGAGCTGGAGGTCCTGGTCGTTATGGGCAATGAATCCAGCATTGGATCATGTTCCCCACGGCTTACAAAACACGGACAAGTCATCTTTTCCACCGACGTGACCAAACAGCTTACGCATCAACGTTAAGCTGCCTTTATTTGACCGTAACTTGACCCCCTTTGACCAGAGGTACAGACGACGTGGCTGGCTGAACTGAAGGCACAGGAACCTCGAGCACATATATTCCAACATGCCCACGTGGCTCGTTCTGCAAAATAGCACGTGGAACCTTGAGATCAACAAAATGGCTGCGGGATCATCAGATGGCTGCGGAATCAGCAGATGGCTGCGGAATCAGCAGATGGCTACGGAATGCCTGTAAGTATGTCAAAATCTAAACAAAACAGTTACCCATTAGCAAAGCTCACTTGATCATGTTTAATGACAACTAATGTAATGATCTGGGTGGAAAATGAGGCAAAAGAGAGAGGAAAGTGATGAAAACAGTAGGTAATGATGGATGATAAGGTGTAAAGTAGAGACTCTACACCATGTAGGAATTTACAGGGTAAGTTCCTCAGATAGAACACCAAAGGACACCACTCACAAACAGATCATAGATCAATACACCAATATTCTTGAAATCGTTAAAACCCTCAAAGAGGGAAATAGTCCACGACCTGAGCCAATGCGGCCATTTTAGGCAATTTATTAATAAAAGAATGAAAATTTACATAAGCTTCTCTCATGAATGGTCACCCTGCAAATGACCCTCCATGCTCTTTAAATAGAGATCATGGACCAATTGGTTGTTAAGCCACGGATCAAGTGTCGGTAATATCGAGGAGAGAATGAACCGTCAGATCACTTCATGTCTAGAACATATCATGACTGTCAGATTGTAAGTTACAAAAGTACATAGTAAAGAAACACACTTTACCTAACTCTACACTAAACCAAGTTATACTTAACTATTTCCTATGTGTCGGAATATCCTAACAATCTTGATCAGCTTCCTTCATCATGCTTATCATTACTATCATTTATCTTCAATTACAAACATCTTCAACATTTTGAAGATCATGTACCTGCAAAACTTTAATAGAAAGTACAAGAAAAATACAAGCATGAAGTTTTAACTATATCAGAGTCATATTCTTATAATGGAAGCATCAAAACATTCAAACTTTAGACATCATATACCAAAACCTAGTTAGGTTTATAATCAACAAAGGTTACATTCGTTTACATAGTAGACTTTAACTTATGGATAGGGTTTTTTCATAAACCCTAGACCTCATCTCTGAGACACAAAGCCTTCAATATCAACAATTAAATCAAATAACAATCTTACTATTCATCTAAGGTTTCAACAATATGATTTTATGTCAAATTCTACTAGGGTTAGTAGCAAACCATAAATTCTATCAAAATCATATCAATAAATGAAAACAATATCAATCTCTACTATGGTTTTGTTCTATACCCTAGATCGACAATCAAGTTAGCATACAGATGCATATCTAGGGTTTCATCATCATATACTACAAACTCATATTAATACTTACGTAAAGCCTATATACATTATATCAAAGTTAGACACTAGGGTTTCGATTATGTGGAAAAGTATACACCTAGGGTTACATTCCTAGGAAATGATTTAATACAAGGGGTTTTGTTTATAAACCCTAATTTACCAAACCCTAAAATTCTAGGGTTTTGGCTTATAACAATAAATCCTAAAATACTAGGATTTTATAATGATGCCAAAATCCTAAATACTACAAGAATATATTTTTCATTATTGCTTCTTTATTAAAAACCCTAAGAAGATTAGGGTTTCAATATTATTATCCTAAGCAAAGATAAAATTTCATTGTACGGGTTTCACTAATATTATCCTAAGGAAGGATAGAGTTTCATTGTACAAACCCTAAGTAGACTAAGGTTTTATCGACATACCCTTAAGTTAGGGTTTTACAGTGAACCCTAAAGGTTAGGGTTTCACAAGAAAGATCAATAGTATAGTGAGGGTAGATTTACCCTAACAAGAATCTTAATGATTCAAAACCTTAGACATATGAAAGTTAGCAAATTTCGAATGAAGAATATTTATTCTTTTTCTTTTGAAGAATATTTGCAACAAATCAAATCAAACATACCTTGAGTTGCTTCTTTAACAAACCTTATAGGGTTTTTCTTGAAGTGCTCTCTTTGAATTTTAGACATAGTCTTTATACCTACAATACTAATTGACAAATACAACAACAAAAAATGTATGATACCAAAAGTATGATGTCAATTTGTCAATTTATGGTTTTCACTGATGGAGGATGGAAACCTAGGGTTTCCGAGGAAAAAATCAAAATTTTCCACTTCTTTAACTGGTGCAAGCTAACACCCACACATACCCACAGTATGCAATTAACAATGCATCCACAACTGTCCCAGGTGTCTGACTCTACAATGGAGTCAAACCTTCAGACCATAAATTGTCAAGTGGGCCTCCTATATCGTTCCTTTGTAATGGAACTTCAATCACTCCACCGAACCTTTCTGTCGGAAATCAAAACTCTTCGGAACCTTTGTATAAACCACAATCCATATATAACCATACTCATTTCATATGCTTTGGTTACATATATATTTTAACACAAAACACTATCAGCGCTAATTTCTCGGTGTAATCCTTACACAAAGGAATTCCATGCAATACGCCTTTTTCCTCCTTTATACGATTCTGCACAGAACTCGAGGTTAAAACCTCATCGCAATCACTATTGGCGATCTTCACTGGCCTTACCACATATACACCACCCCTCTTCTTTGACTCCGATCTCCGACTATCGGAACCATTAACCCTATGTTTGAGTCTTAAAAGACTCAACAACAATATTTTGGAAATACACAGGAATATGTTGAAATCTTGCTCTGAACCCTTATACCGGACTTCAAATTATTTAGGACCGCGTCTATAAAACGTCGGTTCCGTCTCTTTAAGTGCTATTCTTCAGACCTCTGATCCACTCGAGCTCTGATTGCCCGACATTCGATAATTCCAATCGCCGATCGCTGATTATCGCTATCGACGATATCGCCACGTCGTAATCACTCTATTCAAAGACCCATTTCGACCCAATGGTTTCCGCCGATGCGATTAAATCACAGTCGTTGATCTATGAGATCTAACGGTTGTTTAGCATCACTTTACACTTCTCCGTTTATTCCTTTTACTTGGAATTTCTTCGCGTTTTCTTCAATTTCTCTCTATGCTTGAGTTTTTTTCAAGAGCTCCCGTCCTTGCTGTTTCCGCTGCGCGACTCCTCTTCACTTATCCACTCTTCTCTTTGCTTATGTTTTCACTATCTTCTCAACATTTCTCTATGGGTTTGAGTTGTTTCCTCAGGGTTTCATTCTTCCACGTCTACTGCTCAACTTCTTTAAGCTTGACTCCTCAATGAACCTTCACTTCACTACTTCTTTAGAGCTTCCCTTTGTTCCTTCAGCTGGATTCAAAGATCCCTTATGATTCTTCTAAATCATTCTCCTCTTTGCGTTCCACTTGGGTTCTGTCTCGCCCAATTTCACTTCGTTGTTCTGCTCGAATAGTCCTCAATGTCTCCTCCGCATGTTCCGCAGAACTCTTGTCTGTAACCCCCTGTCACAGAGCCTACGAGTTCACATACAAATCAACACTTAAACACACATTCAACTCTTTTGAGACATTCAGAAATAACTCTGTATAAATATTAATGTAAAACACAGATTACATTCAAGACTCCTCGATCTCTCTCACACAAATAGGCCTGATTTCTACTATTCATGGCCTCCCCCTATTGAACGCGCAGGTTCACTTATTTATGAGAACACATTGGATTGGATCACTGAAGGATCCGATCACTCCTAAAACAAAATCTCTAAAGTTCTCTACATGCATACATATGTGGCAGATAAGTCTCCTTGAGACTTTATCCATTCCACCTTTTCCTCTATCTTAAAACAGAAAAGTCTTACAGCTTCCCATTTAATGCCTAAAAGCTCTCTCTTATTCCTAGAATCATGAAACTGTTTAAGAGTTGGATTTGACTTCTACCACTCATGTTCTCATTTATTTATTTTGAGAGCATTTACATATTCTCCCATAATCTAATTAAATCACACTTAAAAGCCTAAATGTTGCATTAACTTGATACTTAGGAAAACTATTTCCTAAAATGCATGATCCCCTATGTCTACTATTTACAATGATTTTCCTTGGGCTGAATGCTCATGCGTCAGACTCCCAAGGTAGAAAATATTCATGATCTCCTGATCATGTGTCTTTTGATCTTTGTCTTCCTGGATCCCACACTTTAGTTTGTAGTGGTCCAAATGCTCTGTACCTTTGCTACTATTGTATGTCTGCTGTCTTTTACTCCATGTTCTTCTTCCTGTCAATCAAGTTCAAGTCCTGATTGATCTTGCTTGGTGTTGCTACCATTTTCCTCCATTTGGAATGCTTCATCATCTGCTGCCACATTTCTTCAATTTCTATGTCCATCATATCTTTGGGCTGGTCCATATTCTGCTCCTTACTTGTTTCTCTTTTTCTTTGTTTCAGGTTACTGTTGTTGTCTTCTATGTTGACTCCTATGTTGACTTCTCTTTTACTTGCTTCATTCTTTGGTTTACTTGTTTTGTTTGTTGCCTCCCTATCATCCTTACCGTCTCTCTTGACTGAATCATGACTGTTCAACATTCTTTCCAGCAAATTAATTTCTCTGTTCGATGGATTGAATTCTTCCACAGAATCTCCTTCTTCAATCTTTATTTAGCTATTCACTTGTGCCAAATCTCCTCCAGCATTTGCAACAAAACCTGCACACTCAAAACACTTCTTAAAATTAAAAACATAAGGTTGTTGTGCCTTATCTTCCTTTGGCAACAATTTAGTTTGTTGTTTTGTTTTCTCCTTCTCCTCTGTCAGCACATCAATATGCTGATTCGAATTCTCAACAGAATTCATGAGACTGTCCATTAGTCTCTCTTTCACACCATCTGTTCTAATGATGTCTTACTACTTGGGTTCACAGTAGTGAACTTCTCCTTCTTTAACCTACTGTTGGTTATCTTCACTTTGAAATTGTTTGATTCCTACTGCCTCTTTACCATCTTCAAACAACCTCTGCTTAATCTCTTTGATCACATACTCATACTCATTCATGCTTTTTAATGAACCTGCAAACAAATTATTGCATCTTCCTGTCTTCATGGCTACTTGAGACACATCTTCTTCTTCAGAAACTGTAACTACAACTTCTGTTCTACCATCAGGTTCTCTCATCAGTTTCTCCAACAATTTAATTTCCTCTTCACACTTAGCAAGCACTTCATCACAATTCTCTCTTCTTCCAACTTCATCCTTTACATGCTGTGTTACAGTATTAAAATACCATCTTCCTTCGACCCTTGTACTCTCAAGGTCTTTCTACTGTAGTAAATCACTACTTCCCTCATTCAAGAGGTCTCCTCCATAATATCTGTTCTCCTAGAGTACTCCTCCAGACTTTCGACGTCTTCAAAAGACTGTCCATCCTCTTCAAAACACTCCTTTGTTAGTGTTCCTTTTCCCAAGGTTAAATCCTTTGCATAGGGTTCCTCCTTCTTAACATCTTTTAGTAGATGTCCTTCTTCCCTAGTGTCTGTCTCCACAATTTCCATGGCTATCTCCACTATGCCTATCATCATAGTGAATTGACGATCCTTTACCATGTTTTCAGCTAACACAGTATCTTCCTCAAGTTTTCCTTCAGTCCCTTGCTATTTATCTTCTCCAAGAGCTATCCTTGTCTCACCATCTGCATTAATATTCTCCTGCATTTGTTCTACATCCACAGACAAACTATCAATCTTAAAATCAATAGACTCTATGGTCCCACTGGATGGTTCAACCATCATATCTTCTTGCTGTTCTAAATCATTCATATGATTCAGAAATTCTTTGATAGTCTTTTCTTCAATCTCCTCAAGCCCTTCACTTGGTTACTTGACATATTTCTCCAGTTGTATATGAGATCTATCTATCTCATCTTTTCCCATAACAGAATTTTGATTCTGCTGGTCTTCTTCCTTCTTCATGACAATATCAGTGAATTGTCCTTCACCTGCAAACATACACAAATTGTCAGATTTAAAATCATCAGACCTTTTGGCCTCACTTGAAGTTTCAGTCTTCAAGTCTTCATCGTCACTTTCTCCTAGAAATTCTCCTTGTCCTGGTTCACAAATGGATTCTTCCATTTCTAACTCAACTTCCTTGAGTTCTTCCTTCAGCCACTTCATTTGCATTTGTTGTAGCCTTCTCTACATTTCATACCACTTCATTGGCTTCTTCCTCAAGACCCATCCTAGTCTCTAGCTTTCCTCAAGCATTCTCCTTAATGCATTGAGTTGTTCTTTTAATTCAGCAACCTCTTTGTAAATTTCTTCTTGACTCATCCTCTTGCCATTTTCTTTGGCATCCTCTTTCTTATATCCTCTGTTATGGCTTCTCTCTGAACCTCTACCATGACTATCAGTAGTAATCTTGTTCTCTTATTTCTTCATGAGCTCCTTTGCAACAATCCTCTACAACAGCTAGTCTTCCTGGCTGCAATATTACCTCACTTAGCCCTCCTCACTCAGTCTTTTAGTAAGCACAGTCCTCTGTCTGGAACCTTCTCTTGAGCAACACCTTTGCTCCTTCTAGGCTTCTACAATCTCTCACTCTCTCTTGAGAACACTTTCGTTGTCCTCTCTGTCCAATTTCTTGTTGGATTCTTCAAGTTCACTGACACTTTCCTTCAGAGTATTCTCCTTACTCTGTCTTCAAGAACTCACCTGGTTCTTCTCTCACAGCTTCTCTTGCTGTCACCTGTGCATTAGTATAAAAACACACATTCTTAATTTAGAACAAAACACATTACCTTGCCTTCAAGATCTCAACATGATCTTGTTTCACCCATTCTTCTGCACTTTGAATGGATTGTCCTCTGGTTGGTTTCCACGTCCTCTTTCCTTCAGAACCTTCACTAAGCAATCTTGCTTTCTCCTTCCTTCAAGGAATCCTATGTTTCTGTTTACTCCAAGCCTCTACTGGAACTGCTACAGTCTTCCAAGAACTTCAAAGTTCCCTCTTACAAATTACAAATCTGCTCTGATACCACTAATGGTGTAGGATAACACCCGCACATACCCACAATATGCAATTAACAATGCATCCACAACTGTCCCAAGTGTCTGACTCTACAATGGAGTCAAACCTTCAGACCATAAATGGTCATGTGGCCCTCTTATACCATTCCTTTGTAACCGAACTTCAATCACCCCGCCAGACCTTTCTATCAGAAATCAAAACTCTTCAGAATCTTTGTATAAACCACAATCCATATATAACCATACTCCTTTCATATGCTTTTGTTACATAAATATATCAACACAAAACACTATCGGCGCTAATCTCCTGGTGTAATCCTTACACGAAGGAATTCCACGCAATACACATTTTTCCTCCTTTATACGGTTCTGCATAGAACCCGAGGTTAAAACTTCATCGCAATCGCTATCGGTAATTTTCCCCGGCCTTACCACATATACACCATCCCCCTTCTCTGACTCTGATCTTCGACTATCAGAACCGTTAATCCTATGTTTGAGTCTTAAAAGACTCAACAACAATATTTCGGAAATACACAGGAATATGTTGAAATCCCGCTCCAAACCCTTATACCGGACTTCAAATTCTTTAGGACCGCATCTATAAAACATCGGTTCCATCTCTTTAAGAAATATTTTTTAGACCTCCGATCCACCTGAGCTCTGATTTCCCAACATGCGATAATTCCAATCGTCGATCACCAATTATCATCGTTGACGATATCGCCATGTCACAATTGCTCTATTCAAAGACCCATTTCGACCCAATGGTTTCCGCCGATGCGATTAAATCACAGCCGTTGATCTATGAGATCTAACGGTTGCTGAGCATCACTTTACACTTCTCGGTTTATTCCTTTTACTTGGAATTTCTTTGTGTTTTCTTCAATTTATCTCTGTGCTTGAGTTTTTTTCAAGAGCTCCCGTCCTTGCTATTTCCGCTGTGCGACTCCTCTTCAATTCTCCACTCTTCTCTTTGCTTATGTTTTCGCTATCTTCTCAGTGTTTCTCTATGGGTTTGAGTTGTTTCCTTAGGGTTTCATTCTTCCATGTCTGCTGCTCAACTTCTTTGAGCTTGACTCCTCAGTGAACCTTCACTTCGCTACTTCTTCAGAGCTTCCCTCTGTTCCTTCTGCTGGATTCAAAGATCCCTTATGATTCTTCTGAATCATTCTCCTCTCTGCGTTCTACTTGGGTTCTATCTCGCCCAATTTCACTTTGTTGTTCTGCTCGAACAGTCCTCAATGTCTCCTCTGCGTGTTCCACAAAACTTTGTCTGTAACCCCCTATCACAGAGCCTACGATTTCACAGACAAATCAACACTTAAACACACATTCAACTCTTTTGAGACATTCAAAAATAACTATGTATATATATTAATGTAAAACATAGATTACATTTGAGACTCCTCGGTCTTGCTCACATACACAGGCCTGATTTCTACTATTCGTGGCCTCCCCCTATTGAACGTGCAGGTTCACTTATTTATGAGAACACATTGGATTGGATCACTGAAGGATCCGATCACTCCTCAAACAAAATCCCTAAAGCTCTCTGCATGCATACATATGTGGCAGATAAGTCTCCTTGAGACTTTATCCATTCCACCTTTTCCGTTGTTTTAAAACAGAAAATTCTTCTTATCAGCTTCCCATTTAATGCCTACAAGCTCTCTCTTGTTTCTAGAATCATGGAACTGTTTAAGAGTTGGATTTGACTGCTACCACTTATGTTCTCATTTATTTATTTTGAGAGAATTTACATATTCTCCCATTATCTAATTAAATCACACTTAAAAGCCTAAATATTGCATTAACTTGATACTTAGGAAAACTATTTCCTAAAATGCATGATCCCCTATGTCTACTATTTACAATGATTTTCCTTGCATTGAATGCTCCCACATCATCAATCAACACTATGGTTTATTCTACACCCTAGATTACCTACAACCCTTGAAGTCAGGAGTAATGAGTTGTTAGGGTTAGGGTTTCTTAAGGTTTTTCACATGCCAACTAAGGTTTACATTCTTAGATAACAATACTAATATCAACAACCTTTTAATAATGAAGATAACAAACCTTATAACCAAATGATCATTTAATCCTAAAAATATATCCTTAACAAATAAATGTGTTAAACATACCTCATTATTACGTACATCTATCCAACATGATCATAGAAAGGGCTATAAGGTTTGTTATTGGATGTTGGGCTTTTCTAACTTTTGATATCATTGTTCTACTAACTTCTGATAAGAATACGATGAGGGAGAATATTGCAGATTTTCAATAAGCTTATTTGATGGATATGTCATTAGTAGAAGATCTCAAACACATCTTTATGTTGTATATTGTTTTTCTTGCTTTAGAATTTCAATAGAGATAGTATGTTGCTACTTCTTTTATCATTGTTTGCTATAGGATAATCACAAAGATTCTTTATCCAAGAGATTATTCCTTCTTAAGGCTTAGAGATGTTCTCTAATCATTGTTGCAACTTCTTCTAAGTGTTAGTAATTTCTTCAAAGGATGATCTTCAAAGGATAACCATTGTTGTCTTTCTTGAGATGACCCTTGTTTTAGAACAACTGTTAATAACCATTTGAGAAGGCTTCAAAAGTTGTTTTGTCCATAATATATGTGCTTAGGATGATTGTTCTTTTCGGCTTCCAAGGTCGGCCTAACTATTCAAGCTTAAACTTTGTATATGTATATATATATATATATATATATATATATATATATATATATATATATATCACAATGTTGGTTATAATGGTGTGGATTTTATATCATTGTATGGACTTGCATTTCTTCTTTGTAAGAGAGTCTTGGTTTCCTTTTGCATACTTCAACAAATATCTTAGAGATCTTACCTTCAAAAGGATCCACCAAAAATAATATCCTCAGAAATTTCGGGTCTCTGTGGTAACACAAAGATTTCGATTTCCTTAAATGATGATGTCAAAATTTAAGGAATATGCCCATGACTTCGGTTATTTTATTAATGAATTCAACCTTATATAGACTATCAGATTAGCCTATCGATGCTTCAAATAAGGATTTATGAGCCTCTCAAAACATTCAATCTTTTCTCCTTAGACATGCGGCCTTAACACAGTGACTAAGGCTTATAGATGTGCCCAAAACACAAGATGTAGCACACAGCTAAGGAAAAACCCCTAGGTAGGGAAAAATCCAGTCAAGAACTCTTCCTTCAGTAGATTCAAATCAAAGTGAGACAACCAAGAACTTTGACACATACTTTTACCCCTCCATCCATCAAGCTAACCAAATACAAATTCCTCCTTGAATTCAATCTTTGTTTTGCAACAATTTCGTTTATGCAATAGAGTCACACTCCTATAATAAGTTCGACCTGTAATATACTTTTAGCCTTGCAATGATAACCTTCAACAGTAGCTTCGACCTTCAATGATGACCTTCAACCTACAGTGGCAAATTCTTCTCTTCACACTTCTTCTTCTTCAGATTGCAAAGACTATTATCCTCCAAATGAGTTGAGTTTACTAGGGTATATATAGTTGTTTCTGCATATAAATTGAGCCAACATGAATGGTTGATAGGCCGACTTGTAGAGGACGAAAATAGAGCCAATTTTGAGGCCGACTTGAGTTGTTGATGGATGGAGGGTTCAACATGACTAGGATAAATGATCCCAAAAAGGGTTTACATAATAAATTTAACTCAAGAAATCCTAGAGCACTCAATGGGTGATTTGACTTATTGAACATTTACTCAAGCATGAAACCCATACTTTAATAAGTCAATTTATTTAATAATAAAATTTTCTTTTGACAAATATATTACATCATGACTCAAGTACAGTTATGAAGACTGACACTAGTTACATTCTTCAACACAAGATTCCTCCATGATGATATATAAGAACATGGATAAAGGAAATCCTTTTCTTATTCCCCGAGAAGCTTTAAAAATCCAACATGTCTACCATTTAAAAGAGGGGAAATCCACGGACCTTGAATGCATGTAACCACCCCATCTAATTAGGTGTTGAGTGAATCCTATTTTCTTAAGAATAGCAAAGAGAAAGGAATGTCTAACCCTGTCAAAGGTGTTAGCCATGTCCGATTTAATAGCCATTCCCTTATCACCCCCGGCTTTATTGGAGTGAATACCCTCTAGTACCATGATAATGTTATCTACAATTTACCTCTTTCGTGTAAAACCTCCTTGGTTTTATGAGATTAGGCGAGGAAGTAGAGGCTTGAGCATTTGAGCAATAATTTTTGCAATAATTATGTAAGAAAAGTTACATAATGAAATAGGCCTAAAATGAGAGAAGGAAGAGGGCCTTACATCCTTGGAAATTAGAGCAAGGAAAGAGGATTTAATAATTTTCCCACCTTTCCATATCGTTTGACATAATCCACCATTCTACATAAATCCACCTTAATGATGCAACAAATATTTTTATAAAAATGAATAGTGAATCCATCATGTACAAGGGATTTATTTGGTTCAAAGGACCACACTACCTATTTGATTTCCTCTTCTGGGGATGGGATTCATTAAACTATTGTTTTCTTCGTCAGTGACCATTTTAGGAATGTGAGAGAGGAAATTTTTAGTGATCTAGTTAGTGTTGAAAAACTAGGGAAACCTATAAGCTGATAATTACTTCTTTAATTAAGTTAATCATTTTCCATCAAAAATTTATTACACAGAGAATCTCAATATAAAAACAAAAATTCCATAAGGATAATAAAGAGACAACCACACAAGAACACAACATTTTACCTTGAGAAAACCCACATGGGGGAAAACCCCAACATTCCTTTCCTTATAGAATCAATTTAACAAGAGAGAATTAAAGTCAAGATAATTGACCAACATAATTAACAACTTCAACCCATCACCAAGAAACCAAGTCAGCCCTCACAAAATTGTCTGCAACCATAAGTATACACAGAGAATTCAACTCCTTTTCCACAGAAATGAATCATAGGAGATGCGACCCTTTTTGCACAGAGATGACCAAATATGTTCAGCCCTTATTCCATAGAGGTGAAATATAGATATTTTACCCCTATCCATAGGGATAAACCTTATAAATTTTAGACTCTTGTTTAGAAATCTTCCATAGAAACTTGGCTCCCTGAACTTGCTTGAGCGAGGGTAGAAAGAGCACTTCCTATTCTTCTGGTTTCAACCTCATTAGCTCCTTGAATTGCAGATATATATTTCTTTAGAGGTGAGAGATATGAAGTTCCTTGAGGGAGGATGAGACACTTATATTTATAGTCTTCCTTGAGGGTAAAATAGGTGCCATAAGGGGTTGATCCGACTCGAGCAAGAGGAGGGCCGACTTGGTCTTCTTGTGGAGGGAAAATCATAATTTCAAATTTCAAAATTTTCTTTTTCCAAAGGACATGAAGAACATGCCTTTATAAATTTTTCTTTGAAAAATACAAATAATACAATTTATTTTGAGCGTGAAGAACATGCTTGCAATACATAATGATGAAAATATACACTATGAAAACCAACCATAGTTACAAAATTCAGCAGTTGGAAACCATTCCTTTCTCTTAATATAGATCATGGAAGTGCGCAAAGGATGCATATTTTATCCTTGCTTGATCTAAAATCAACCCCCCCATTGATTTCAATAGTACTAACCCTTTTTCTCTGTTCCCACATTTTAGCTTGCTTATGAAAAATATTGGTATTTTTTTTCCTGCTCTGAGCCACAAACTTCTTGACTTTAATCTCCATATTTCTTCCTCATCTTGGAGTTTTTTTTAATGTCTTTGAAGGTTTTCTTTTCCTTTCTTAGTATTTCCTCTGTCACTTCCCCTTCCTCCATCTCCTAAAGTGTATTTTGTAAGGAGCTCTTTAGCTTCTTAACTTGATCTTTTTTATTCCTTTGCTTTCCTCTAATCTAGTGCCTAAGAATTTCTTTCAACCTTTTGATTTTCTTCTCCCATATTACATGGGTGATCCAATGACCCATTCTGACCAAGCTTGAGAAGCAACTCCTCAGAAATCTTCCTCAACAAGCCATAAGGGATTAAATATGAAGGGAAGAGGGCCCAAGTATGATTCCATCTCAATTAGGAGTTTAATTGGTCTGTTATCGGATACACTCGATGCCAAATGAGAGATCGTAAGGGAGAAGTGTTGATCCATCAGTGTGATGCTTACTAGGAATCTATCTAGCCTCGCTGAGATGTGCCCTGACCTAATCCTCTTGTTGCTCCATGTAAATTTGGAGATATTGGGCTTAATGTCCACAAGATCCAAATGTGTAATGAGATCTTCCATTCTTTCCTGGAAGGGGTCCTTGACTATATTCCCTCCCTTTTTTCCCATTGATGTAGAGTGGTGTTGAAATATCTTGTTATTATACAATTGGTATTATGAAGAATATCTCTTTGTCTCATCATTGACTCCCAACATTCCACTTTTTCGTGGTAAGAATTTGGTATATATATATCTATATATCTATATATCTATATATATGTAAAATGGGGCAATTTGTGTTGTTGGGAAGAATATAGATATATATATATATATATATATATATATATATATGTAAAATGGGGAAATTTGTGTTGCTGGGAAGATGGATCAAACATGTGATGATCCAATGAATGGTCCTTTCTTCCCATATCATTTTGAAAAGATGAGAATCCCACATAGTGCATATCCCCTCGGATGCTCCTCTTGAATCTATTTTTGTTGCCTTACTTCCTTTCCAAATTGATCTACTTTTTATGAGAGCTTCATGCTCTCCCATTTTCATCTCCTAAATGAGGAGAATGTGTGGTTTTTCTGTTCTAATCAAACTTTTTAACTCTTCTTCTCTTCTTTGACTGCCCATCCCCTTGCAATTCCAATAGAGTATATTCATTATCTATTATATCTTTTTGAGCTCCCCGCTGGCTAAGAGCTTGCCTAACTTTGTTTCTTTTGTTGCTTTGGGATCTTTAGAGCCAAACCATGGATTATCATTTGCATTCCTTTCTCCTTGTCTTGTTTCGCTTTGTCTTTCTGCCCACTTTTTGTCTCGATTTTGGTATTTCTGCCTCTTGATCTATCTCATTCTCATATCTATCCACTTTGATAGTTATCTGGTTCATTTTTTATAAAGTAGGCGATGTCATATCCTCTTTCCCATCCAAAAAATCTTCCTCTTATTGGATGTTTGGGTTCAGTACTTCCTCCACCTCTAGAGCTAGGTCTACCTCTAGGTTTGGGGAACCCCATGATTTTTCCTAGATATCACCCATAACCTCATTTCCTTGAATTTATCCCTATTCCAACTCATTTTCTAAGGCTATAAATTTGTTCCCTCGTAGATATGAGCTTGTTCCTACTTCAGAGATCAATCCCTAGGGTGTGTGCATCTTTTTTTCCAAAGGGGCATTCACTTTTTGTGCTACTCCTTATTCTTTTTTTATTGTTTTGTTGATTTGGGGTAGCATCAGATGTGCTCTAGGCCTCAAATTTTGAAGGGAGGCTTGGGCACATGTATTCCAAAGAACCTAGAAAGCGTTTTGGGAAATTCCACCTGGAAGTGATTTTATTAAAATAATTAGTATTTTTAATGGGGTTCCTAAGTCTAAACTTAGGAAAATTAAAATATTAATGGGTATTAATCTAATCATGGGTGTAACTGCTAGAAAAAGATGGAGATCAAGTCAAAACGATCTTAGCCTTTGATTAGGAGTTATTCTAGGCCGTTGGTTGTCCAATAAGAAGATATAAAAAGGGGCTTGAGGCTCATTTGGAAAACACACCGAGAGACTAAGGAAATCGACTTTCCTGAAGTGAGAAGTTCTCAGGAAGAAAATCGATTGCAGAGATTTCTTGCAGTTGAGGGTCAGGGATAGCTTCCAGAGAGAAAGTGAGATTCTCATCCGAAGAATCATAAACATAGAGAGGCAGAGAGTGATTCAGTAGCCTTGACGAGAGGTTGACATAAGGCCAAAAGGGCCACACATAAGCAACACAGAGGGAGAGAGAGAAAGTTGAAAATCAGAGCAGAGGGTCAGTTTCAATAGTCGGAAGTCGGGTTGTGAGACTGGGAAGCTGAGAGCAGTGACTCTGGGCTACTTATCGATTCCCCAGTTGGGTGACACAGTTCAGGGTTGACGCTGGGACAATGTAGAGGCAGCGTAGGGCTTGCCAGGGGCACCTCATCTAGCAATCGGAACAACCAAGACTTTTTCTCAGTGATTGTGTGAGGTAATCTCACAAAGCTTCTACCAATGTTTCTCTCTATAACTGAATAACCCTTTGAGGTATTCAGTGATGTATTCAGGATTTGCTACTACTTAATAATAATAAAATCCATCAGAGCCGCTACACCGGTTTTCTCGCATTAGGTTTTTCTAAGGACTATTGTCCAAAAATAACAGTGTCCTATGTGTTTCTATTTTCCTTGCTTAGTTTCTATGTTTCATAATCATATTTAATTAGTGTAGGCTGCTTCAGTAATTTATTTCATGTTTCAAGAAGAAATTTAAAAATAAGCTTGTAATGTAATTTACAATCTAGGTGAAGTAGATTCAGTTTGTTGAAGTAGGATTCCTAAGATTGTTAGATCTAGGAATTTTCACATGGTATTAGAGGTGTTGATGTGAAACATGAAGAGAAGATATAGCATTGAAGCAAGGGCCAACTTGTTGTATCAGTTCGAATCCCCTAAGGTATTATGCAGTTCTAGCCAGAAGGGCTATATTTTCATGGGTATCTCTCTCTAAGTGAGCCAACAGAGAGGTAAGACTGCTAGATCGAAAACTTTCCAAGGCAGAGGGAGCTACACGGAGCCATGCACAACTAGAGGGATGCAGCTTTCTACAAGATGAGTGCTGGGCAGAAAAGTCGTCAGAAGGAGAAAGCAAATCGCATAGTCAAAGAATACTTCCTCAGTGAATTATTGTCGAGGAAATCAATATTTCTCAATTACTAGGTAGCAGAGGAGCAATAGCTTACTAGCTCCATCAGGGAGTGCGTAAATCAGCCTAGGAGCTACGGAGTAGGGAGAAAGAGGGATTTGTTCGACATTTTTCACTGGCTTGAGGGATCAGGACAGGTTTGATGGGGCTTCCAACTACGTCATCTGGAAGGCTAGAATGTCTTTCCTTCTAGATGAGCATACCCTCGAGACGTATGTTGATAGTGTGGTAGATGAACCTACAGATGTAGATCCGCTAAATAAGTACAAGGATGAGATGTCAAAAGTGAAGAGGATGATCCTGGATGGAGTCAAGGATCATGTGTTATGCCATGTTGCTAGCAAAGGAACCACTAAGGAGATGTGGGATGCTTTGGCCACGTTATATCAGGGATCTTCCGAGAAACGAAAGATGTACTTAGAGAAGAAGCTAAGATCTTCTCAGATGCAAAAGGGAGGGCGTGTGGATCCATTCCTCACAAAGTTGAAGGAAACTCGTGATGAGTTGTCAGCTACGAGACATACACCTAAGGATTCAGAGTTAGTGATATTGGCTCTAAATTCCGTCTCGGATGAATGGCAAGTCTTTGTCTAGAGTATCCTGGGTAGAACAACATTGCCAAATTGGGATGCGATGTGGGCAACTCTGAAACAAGAACAGCTGAGGAGAGACCTGCTCAAGTTAAAACTTGACGGGAGAAATAACAACAGTGGTTCGAAGCCCAAAGTAAAGGAGGAGGATAACACAACCATTGCATCAAAGGGACAACAAGGTCAACATAGACGAAAGAAAGACATCTCCAAGGTGAAGTGTTTTGGATGTGGCGAGATGGGCCACTATGCATCCCAGTTTCCTTTAAAGAAAAAGGACAAGAATGAGAAGCATGATCCTAAGGTTGCAGCCGTAAAGATTGAACAAGAAGAGGAGTTCACCATGATAGCCAAATTACCTCTAGGAGGGAGGTGGGATGATATAGAACTGTAGTTCAATAGAGCTACAGATGGGAATGATCCTTGAGGAGCCCACCTCTTGGATCATCACCTTGATATGGGAGCCCATGATCAGTAATAGCAGGATGGAGGAGTTTCAATTAGAGCCATGGAATGTTGATTCATTAGATGCAGTAGTAAGTAGCGCCAAAACGTGAGCAACGTAGAGAAGAGAGGCAGTAGGGCATGGAGGCACAGTGCAGAGCTTCAACAACATAGTGGCTTCAGAAGAGAGTGTGGGACTAACAGCAGTCAAGCTTTAAACACCGAGGTGTATCCACTAGATACTTGTCCAGTGTTGGGTGTTTTGAGTTTCTTCTCTCAACAACTGAGTTGCAGTGAAGATGCAGTGTTAGCAATGGCAGTGCTAGCAACATAGGAGATGCAACATTCAGAGGGAGCTATAGTACATATATAGCACTAGTAGTGGCAGTGTCAAAGGCAATAATATAGTTGCAAAAACAACGCAGTAGTTGGTGGACAACATGTCAGACATTAGTAGCGCAGAGGACGATGCTTCATAGTCAGAGCAGTATGCAGCAATAGTATATTGTTAGAGCACATTCCTCGCTAATGGGGAGTGTCTATTTGGGGTAGCATCGAATGTGATATAAGCCTCAAATTTTGCAGGGAGGCTTGGGAACATGTATTCAAAAGAACCCAGAAAGTGTTTTGGGAAATTCCACCCATAAGTGATTTTATTAAAACAATTAATACTTTTAATGGGGTTCCTAAGTCTAAACATAGGAAAATTAAAATATTAACGAGTATTAATCTAATGAGGGGTGTAACTTCTAGAAAAAGATAGAGATCAAGTCAAAATGATCTGAGCCTTTGATTAGGAGTTAATTTAGGTCATTGGTTGTCCAACAGGAAGATATAAAAAGGGGCTTAAGGGTCATTTGGAAAACATGCCGAGAGATCAAGGAAATCGATTTTTCTGAAGTGAGAAGTTCTCAGGAAGAAAATCGATTGAGGAGATTTCTTGTGGTTAAGGGGCAGCCATAACTTTCAAAGATAAAGTGAAATTCTCAGTCAAAGAATCATCAACAGAGAGAGGCATAGAGTGATAAAATAACCTTGACACAAATGCTGAAGCAGGGCCAGAATGGCCACGCAGAAGCAACGCATAGGGAGAGAGAGAAAGTCGAAAATGAGAGCAGAGGGTCAGTTTTAGTAGACGGAAGCTGGGGTGTGAGACCGGGAGGCTGAGAGTAGTGACTCTAGGCTACTGATTGATTCCCCAGTTGGGTGATGCATTGCCTAAAAGGGTTGACGCTGGGACAACGTAGAGGCAACGTAGGGCTTGCCAGGGGCACCTCATCCAGTAGCTAAGACTTTTTCTCAGTGATTGTGTGAGGTAATCTTACAAAGCTTCTGCTAGTATTTCTCTCTGTAACTGAATAACACTTTGAGGTATTCAGTGATGTATTCAGAATTTGCTACTGCTTAATAATAATAAAACCTTCAGAGCTGCTTCACCAGCTTTCTAGCATTGGGTTTTTCCAGGGAATGTTGTCCAAAAATAACGGTATCCTATGTGTTTCTATTTTCCTTGCTCAGTTTCTATGTTTCAGAATCATATTTAATTGGTGTAGGCTGCTTCAGTAATTTACTTCAATGTTTCAAGAAGAAATATGAAATAAGCTTTTAACGTAATTTACAGTCTAGGTGAAGTAGATTTAGTTGGTTGCAGGAGGATTCCTGAGATTGTTACATCTAGGAATTTTCACATGTTTTGCCTGTGATTTCCTCTTTTTCTCTTCTATTGCTATCATTGTCCCCCGTCCTCCTTCTGGTTTTGTGCTTCCTTTCACTTAGGACACCTTTTGGTAAAGTGGTTGTATTCATGGCATTGCTTACACATAAATGGTGATCATAAATGGTTGCCATTGCCCCCCATCCTACTTCTGCTTTCCTCTCACTTAGGACACTTTTTGGAAAATAAGTTGTATTCATGGCATTTCTTACACATAAACCTTACACATAATGGGATCTGATCATAGTCCACCTGTTGGATAAAAGACTAGTTATAGAAAGAGAGTTGGATTACTTCAGGGAGCCCTTTCTCCATATCCACTTGTACAAAAAAAGCTCACGAATAGGGCTTCTTTGGGCTCTTCCTTATCAATGTACCTTCCCAATGCATTACCAATAGATTCGAGTGTTTCATCGTTCCAACAATGCAACAAAATATGAGGATTCTTTACGCATACCGGAACTACCATAGGCACATCATTTTCTACGTTTGAATCCAGAGTCCATCGATCCAAATAAAGCCTTGAATGCCCATAAAGTATGGTCCATTTCTAATATTAGATCTCGGTCTTCCTTCCTTTAAAACAAGAAGGTGGAGAATCCCTTTCCGCAGAAGGCACAATTGATCTAGCCTTTGATCATAAGGATCCAAGTTCAATCAACCCATTGCATCAAGGTTCTCAGAGAGGGAAAAAAAACCCCATGAATTGACCAACAAGCCCTCTTTCAGCTAGATTGAGTTCCATCGATCTTAACTTTCCTAAATTCACTTGCACCTTTGGAATGGAGTATGACTTCTTGACAAATCGAGAGGCCTTTGATTTCTAAGTTTTAAGACCCCGGGAAACAAGGTAAAAGAAGGTTGTTGTAGCATATCAATGGGCATTTGGAGAAGATGATGAATGAGGGGGTGAAGGCATGGGAGTGACACCCCCCATGGCCATCACACTACGAGTTTAGAGGTAAAACTGCGACTCAGAGCGATATCTATATCTATATTTGGACATATTAAAAACTTACCATTGAAATGTCTATTTATTTGGACATATTAAAAAATAAAATTTAAAATAATATAATTAATATATGTGTATTTAAATAATTTTATTTAAAAATAATATTTTTAAAAGTATATTGTAATTAGTTTGGGTCAAAATGCTTTGACTCTTAATTAATTTGCAAATTTTTAGAAACTATTTCCAAAGTTTATTAAAGTTTTTGTAAAATTAAATATTAAACTTATTTTTTTTAATTGAAAATTATTTTTAAAATTTTTAAAATTTAAATTTCTGATTTTTGATTGGTGGATGGCTAATTTTATGTGGTTTAAAATCATTCTTTCCTAATTAAATATTGTTTTAAAAAATAAAAATAAAAAATACCTCTAGTTGCCATGTGTCCTTATAAATTATTTTTTCAACAAAAAAATTCCAAATTTATGGATTTTTCCATAATTAATATTTTCTTTTCCAAAAAAAAATAGTTGCCATTATGTTTCAAGCTTTTACTAACCATGGAAACTAGTTGATTTAAAAAACAAAAGTAGCAACATTGCATCTTGCTAATTTTCTTCATTTTTCTCCCTTACTTATTTTTATGTTCAATCATTTTCCTCATTAAACCTTGCCTATATTATATATTTTTACAATTTAATTTTAAATCATGATGCAATATAAAAAAATAAAATATAATTCAACGCTACAATAAATAAGATTTTTTCTTTCTTCACAATTTTGATAATTATTTAAAATATACAAATAAAATAAAAAATTTAGGAATCTTTTGCACTCACACTTGAGCCTTTGTGTAACTATTTTTTTTTATTTTAATATACTAGACATTGTAATTTTTTATATTAGATATTTTATTACATATGAATTCTTTGCCACTTGATTAAGACAATAGGTGATACTTCATATCAATTTGATTTTTTCGACATAGATATTTTACCATATATTATTTATTTTCCGTTGAATTAATATGAGTATAAATTTAAAGTTAAATAAATAATTTATTGCAACAATTAGCTTTTTAAGAAATTATTTAATTAATTTATATCATATATATACATTATTTAATACAAAAATACTAGACATTGTATTTTCTCCTCTTTATTTGGTCCCATAAGCTAAAGTTGGAATGAAATGTGCGCAAGCACATTTCAATAAACACTTAACTTTTGTAACAAACAATAATGTTGGGGCTAATGTTTCATTCAAATTATCTATGCACCTATCTCTATATTGCTCCAAGGTTATTTAGTCCATTAATTACTTTGGTTACTTCTCTTCGTCATATTCAAATGTGTTTCATTATTAGATTTATGAATTTGTTCATGCATTCAGTAATTGCTATCAATTACTTCTTGCATAAGAGGCAAGCACTAAACAACAACACTGCATATTACACTTGTTTTTATATTATCAAATAATAATAACAAATTCTATATTATAAACATGATTTAATTTTAAATATAAATAATATACAAAAATGAGTTTAAAAAACTGTTTTGAAAGTTGAAGTCATCCTTGCGTTTCAATATGAAAGGAGTTGTAAAAAAGAAATTTTAATTTTATCCCAAGAATTGAAGAGTGATCTTAATTTTAAGATTTTGATATGAGAGTCTCTCAAGGGAGGTGCCTAGGAGTGGGTGTTTCCCTATTTTGACATGATGCAAGTTTATATGAACGGGGTTGTGGCTCCCATTATATTTGACGCATTGCATGTGCTCCCGTCACTTCATCAATCATGACACTAAGTTGGTACAAGGTTAAATGTTATTTGAATATTGCAGACCACATAGGGAGGTATAGGTGGACTCAACGGGATAATTCTACCAAATTCGTAGAGTTGGAGGTAAAAAATGACAATATAGAACGCAAACTGACCATTCTAGCCAAGAGATCAACCAACATCTCCTTCTCCTTGGATGAGGGTAGTGACTAGCCAGTGTGAATGTTGGGAGATTCTGCCCAATAGTTGTTATGATTTACTAGTTTTTTGCTTGTTTCACTAATAGTCCTTTTGTTTTTTGTCAAATTTTGGCACAACCACCTTGTTTTTATAAGTTTGTACTTATAAGATGCTCTCGTTAGATGAGGTCGTAGCAACCTCAAAACTCTTAACTTATGTTATTAGTTTGGTTTCTCTTCGTACAAACCAATAACATAAATTTTTTGGTCTATTTAATCCTCAATTAACACAATGCAAAAAGCCTATCTAAAAAAACACGGAGTTGTCTTCAATTGAACATCAGTGCTCGTGGCTTTTGATAAATGTTAACGGTCTCTTCTTTCACATATTTTTCCTGATATGTTAGTTTTTTTTACCATATCATTATAAACCATTACTCTTTCCATCTACGTCATTCAAAATAACAAATTTATAAGTATTATCTTTTGTCTAGGATTTAACATGTACCATCGTAGTATCACTTGTAATCGGCTTATCTCTGGAACTAATAAGATTTTCCTTTTGTGAGTAACATGAAACAATAAAAATTCAGTTAATTTATACATAAATAAAATTTACTTTTAATATTAATTGTTAAGCATACAATTTAAATGTCTTACAATGAAATTTGCATACTTGAGTTTGCTTTGTCCTTGAAGCTTGATATTACTAATCCTAATTATGTGTATGAATGAAAAGTCGCAAATCTCCAAAGCGGTGATGTTGTGACTTACAGAAATCCTGTAACCACTTTATTGAAAGGTTAGTAACTATAAGGCTGACTATCATATCCAATGTTTTGAATATTGAAACCACTAGGGATATTTGCAATAACTAGGAGTATTCCTTTTTTTGGAATCACATTTCTAATAATTTTACAATCACCTAACATTGTTTGATACTTGACAATGTCTAGTCCATTCCAAATGTAGTGATCAAGAGTAGAATCAAGTTCAATATTTACAAGACGTTTCTTTCTTTTCCTTTCTAACTTAAATTTTTGAATGAAAATTTTAAACTTTGGTAAATGTGGGATAAACAATAAATGTGAAAATCTGAAAATTTGTTTAATTTACCTAATAAATGTTAGATAATTAAATAAAACTTTTATTTGATTTTGGAAGGAAAGTATTGAAGCAAAAATTTAGGGGAAAATTTGGGTGGGAATTTAAAGAGAAAATAGGGACAAAATTTTGAAGAGAAATTTTAAGTAAAATGCTTTGAAAGAAATTTTGGAAGAAATATTGTGGGGGAAAGCTTTGGAGGGGAACTCTGGAAGGAAATTTCCATTCTCTGAGTTATACAATTATCATTGTGTGTGTGTATGAGAGAGAGAGAGAGCAAGAGAGAGAGATGTCATGAGTTCATATAATAGTGAAGTTTCTATTTCTGTAGAATCAAAATCTTGTTCGCATTGTAGTTCTATTCATATTGATGAATATATTATGAATGTCTCTACTATGAATAGAGAGTCATATTTTTCGCTTATTGAGGAGTTTGATGAAAGTGCAAGCAATGATATTGGAATTGTAAATCAAGAAAATCATAATCCTAAGAAATTTGAAGGCACCATCAATGAAAGGGGGGATAAAGAATTTTCTCCAAGTGATGATTTTAAAGGCATAAATGAAGATGATGGATTTCCTCTAAGTGAGGATTTCAAAGGCACTGATGAGGATGGCAAATAATTTCCTTCTAGTGAAGATTTCAAGGGCACATATGAGGATGATGGATCTCCTCTTAACAAGGATTTCAAAGGCACAAATGAGGATGGTGAAGTATTTCCTCCAAGTGAGGATTTTAAAGGCACATACGATGGTGATGACGAATTTCTTGTAGGTTTTTTCCCTATACAATTAATTGTTGCAAAATATTCTTAATAAAACAGAAAATATGCAATTGCAAACACACACATTAACACAAATATTTTATACTTAAAACCTAAAACTAGGAAAACCAACAAGATTTTTTTCAACATATTTTCTATATAGTATTACAATACAATATATATTATGTGGCATCCATAACCAACCAATCCATTTAACCCTTATTAGAATACAACCACAGTTCCTTAACTGAAACTTCAAAACCTTGGATAAAACACTAGCAAAAGATTTGTGTTGAAAACAACCAAAAATGGATGCAATAAAGCACCCAATTTTTTTGGGGGAGACTCACCCAAAACCCCTCGAGAAAGGGGGGTGCCACTTCCATGTGAGCCCCTCATTGCGCTTGGTGTAATGTACAACATGTGTTGATAGTCATGCAAATAATATAACACATACCCAAAATTAACTCACTATTTTCTTTACACACAGGGGGTCGCAGGAGTACATGATCAACAATCTAGGGGAATAATGCCCATTATTTCTCTACACCAAGAGAAATTCTTAGCAGTCACAGATTTTGTTAATGAATCTACACCATTCTTCAAAGTGTCCACCTTTTCTAGTAGCACCTTCTTGTCTTCAATCATATATCTCACAAAGTGATGCTAAACATCAATATGCTTTGTTTTTTAACAATAACTTGTGTTTTTCGCTAGGAAAATTACACTTTGACTATCACAATCTATCCTTACAACTAGTTGTACCAATCTAATACTTGAACACAATATTTGTAATCATGTAGCCTCCTTGATTGCATGGGTGGCTTCCATGTATTCAACTTCTATAGTTGAGAGTGCCGCTATAGACCATCTCTTGCTCATCCAACTGATTGCTCCTCCAAATAAGTTAAATACATAATCGCTTGTAGATCTTCTATGATCAAAATCTTCACCCCAAACTGCATCAAAAAAGCCATGTATGTCCAACACTTTGTTCAATCGTAGTCTTCTTTCATAGCATAATCCATAACCAATAGTGCCATGCAAATACCTAAAAACCCTATTTACAATTGTCCAATGCTCCTTCCCTGGTTTTGACATACACCTGTTTAATACTCCCACTGCATGTGAAATGTCCAATCTAGTATAAAATATTGCATACATCAAGATTCCAATTGCATTGGCATATGGAACATGAATCATGTCCTCTTCCTATTTCTATGTCTTTAGACACTAAGTGGCAAATAAATTTACATCTTCAAGAATAGGCACCTTTACCAATTTACATTCTTACATATTAAACCTCTGCAATATGTCTCAACATACTTCCTTTCCCTTAAATAAAGTTTTCTATTTGCTAAATCTCTTCTAATTTACATGCCCAAGATGAAGCCTGTAGCCTCAAGATCCTTCATGTCAAATTTAGAGGACAAATGAGTTTTCACTTCCTTGATGATTTCCCTATCATTTCAAATGAGCAACATATCATCCACATGTAAAACCAAATAAATAAGATGATCATCAACTAATTTGAAATACCCATAACGATTAACTTTACTCTTTGTGATGCCAATTCTCAATATATTAGATCAAATCTTTGATACCACATCCTTGATGATTGCTTTAATCCACACAAGGCCATTTTAAATAGAGGTTGTGAAGGAGTAATGGAACTGGAACTCAGTTTCTCTTTCTTGGGTTATTTTAATGAATCCTTTTTGGGTCTAGATTATCTCTCAATTTATCATTTGTTTCAACTTCTAAGTTGGAGCCATCAACCTCTCTAATGCATTTGAGAGATATCATTGAATTGTTCTTTTGGCTTCACAAATCCCTATTTTGCTACACCTTAAGGGTTGTTATTATTGGACTCATCTACCATGTCTATGATTATGTGACTTCCTTCTTAATCCAATTCCTAAATTGATCCAGGTGGATCTTCAAATATAATGGCATGGAAAAACTCAAAAATCAAAGTGATTGGAATGAAGTCAACTCAGGATCAGAGCGTAGGTCTCGTCTTCCTGATTCCAATGGCGCAAACAGTACTTCAATCCGAGTCCGGATGATGAAGTTATCACACAAAGAAGGATTCTTTGATCCTTAAGAAAATGATGATTTTCCTTTGAAAATGGATCTTAAGCCTTTAAGGCTAAATCACAATCGGAGGTTGCATAGAGGCGGACTTAAGCAAGGAGTAGTGGAACCCCCGATAGTTGATCTTCGATCAGATTGGATCACGGATTGGAGGCAACCAGATCGGAAGACTTATATCTATATATATATAGGCGAGCGGGCAGTGCGATCAACGATAACACGATCGACGACCATTATCGGGGCGATATATGAGGGAACGCCGATGCGATCGGCTGACGTCGATATCGGCGATCGGTGATCAGCGGTAGGTTCTTCCCGATAACCAGGACTGGACACCCTCGATATGCCGATTTGCAACCCCAAGGTGGACCCGATATGGAAAATAAGCTCGATTTAATGATTTTTGAAGTTCAGGTAATTTGTTTTGGGGCGGATTTTCAGTGTTTTTCGGGATTTTTGAAGTTTTATCGTTTCAACGATAGAAGGCTATTCAAATAGGCGGTTGCGCCCACCGATCATTCATTGCTACCAACCTATATAATGAACCAAACAAGCTCTAATTTGCATGGGATTCTGTCCAAAGAACCCATTATAAAACATGATTGATGGAAAGAGCACATGAGGCATTTTTTTCTGGTTGTAGCACACTATTTCATTGGCAGGAGGCTGAGAGTGCTATTTTTTTTGTTTAGACAGTTTACATACTCCAACCCCTTTCATTGTTGTAGGATGCTTTGGTGCTTCTTACCTCTCCATCATCAAGCATTCATTTCATAGACATCTTGCAGATTGGAGGTATAAGCCTCTTGTGGACAGTTTGATGAATGTAATTCTTTTCTTTCATGCCATTTAATAAGAAAGGCCTCCCCATTGTTGAGCTAGGCCCGAAGACATAATCTAAATTGGACGAACTCCGTTATCAAGCCTTGGTGTCTTTCTTTTGTGCCTTTTATGTGTTTGCTTCTTCTTTTCTTATGTGCACCTTTTTGTGTTAAGCTGCAATTTTACATGTGATTCTTTTCCATACATCTATAAGCGAAAACATCCTAGATCAAATGGTATCAGAGCAAGGCTTTTTAGATGTGAATTGCATGTTTACATGCTAGCAGGCTTCAAAGAGGCGAAGGGAACCTAGAACATTTCAATCCAGAGGCAGGGCGTGAACCTCGGAGAAGAAACATGGCTGAAGAGGAAGCTCATATTAAAGAGGAGCGCAATTTCAGAAAGACTTTCTATTCAATGGCAGAAAATATTAGTCATTTGGTTATAAGACTGGAAAAAGCAGAAGAGAGGAACCCAGAAGAGCAAGGTTCATCACATGGAAATGGTGGAGAAGACCCGCCTCCTCCTTCTAGGAATGAAGTTTCTTCCTCCTCTCACCACCATAATCAGTGAAATCCAAAGGATGCATCTAAGAAATCTTTTTTTAAATTAGATGTTAAATTTGATCTTCCTGTGTTTAATGGTGAAAGTAACGCAGAAAAGCTTAACAATTGGATAAAAGCTTAACAATTGGATTAGGCAGATTGAGTTTTACTACAGGATTCAACAAATCGTAGAGGATGAGGCGAAAATCCAGCTAGCCTCTCTACGGCTAGGCAACACAACCCTCGTTTAGTGGGAGAGTAAATTGCAGAGCAGTAAAAATGTGGGTAAGCTATTTTCCTCATGGTCTGATTTTACTTCTACATTAAAGGAACAATTTTATCCCTTAGGATACAAACAGAAAGCTTTGATGAATTGGCAATATTTAAGGCAAGGCAAAGGGCAGGATGTTTAGAGTTTTACAGAAGAATTTAGGAAGCAAGCACTGAATTTGGGTATTGCACTTGATGCACCTGAAGTTGTAACTAAGTATATTGGCTCACTGCATAGTTATATTAGGCATTCATTGTTATTGTTTGAACCAACCACTATTGATTCAGCTAGTGTAAAAGCAATTCATATTGAGAATAGGGGCAAGAATGAAAGAGAGGATCAGTCCAGAAAGCCACCGTTCAAACCTCCCAATGGAAAATCCAAAGCGAAATGGAAAGGGAAGGAGAAGAAAATAGCAGCAGCCAAAGAGGGAGAGCGGCCTTATTGCAATCACTGCAAGAAAGAATTCCACGATGATGATCACTGTTGGAAGCAGCACCCAAAAAGCGTCCAAAGAAGTATGGAGGAAAAGGGAAGCAGAAAACAATGGCAGCGGCACAGCAAGACCTTGGATCATATTCAGGAGATGAAGCACTGATCACAGCAGCAGGAACAAAAGGTACCCTTACACCTCCTGTTGACTCTAAATCGCATGAAAGCACCAGTTTTGTAGATGAGTCCCTTTCGAATGATAGAAAAAGAATTGAATTATTTCATATCAGAGTTGTAGTAAATCACACCAAAGTAGAAACTCTATTTGATACTAGGTCCCAAGCAAATTTAATTGCAGAATCCCTGGTAAAGAAGCTTGGCTTAGAGACAAAACCACACCCAAAGCCTTACCCGCTGGGATGGATACATGATAAAGCTAAATTGAATGTAACCCAACAGTGCAAGGTAAAATTTGTGATTGCGTCTAAGCTGGTAGACGAAGTAGAGATGGATGTTATACCACTGGATATCTGTGGCATGGTATTAGGGAGCCCCTACCTATATGACAGAAAAGCAGTCTTTTTCCGCCATGAGAATAAATACCACATCACCAAGGATGGGGTAGAATACATAGTGTGGGCTCATCAAAATAAGATTAATGCCAGCCTCGTAAGCACTGGGTAGATGAAACGACTGGTGAATTCCAGTAAAACATGCATGCTTATGGTCGTAAGGGAGAAGGAGGCCGAATTCACTGACACGTTCCAGGGCTGTGATGGGAAGCATAAATAGGAATTAATGCAACTGATTTCCAATTATAATGAACTGTTTCAGGAGTCAAAGGGATGACCTACGAAGAGGGAAATCCAACGCTAAATCCACCTATTGCACGATGCCCCTCTGCCAAACATCGGCATGTACAGGATGTCGGCGGTCGAAATGGAGGAGATCATGCGTCAAGTATAGGAACTGCTAGACAAGGCGTAATTAGGCCAAGCTCCTCTCCATGTGGTTCGCCAATTGTTCTAGTGCCAAAGGAAGATGACAATTGGAGGATGTGCGTGGACTACCGCGCGCTCAACAAAATATCGATGAAAAATCGCTATCCCCTCCCACGCATAGATGATTTATTGGATCAATTAAAAAATGTTGTATATTTCACAAAGTTGGATTTGCGCAGTGGCTATCACCAGGTCAAAATTGCGCAGCAGGACATGTGGAAAACTGCTTTCAAAACCAAGCAGGGGCTATTCGAATGGATGGTGATGCCATTCAAGCTTTGCAACGCTCCAGCCACCTTTATGTGGGTTATGAATAATATATTTCAGCCTTTCATTGATGAGTTTGTTCTCGTGTATTTAGATGATATACTAGTTTTTAGCAAAAGTTGGTTTGAACATGTGAGTCATGTAAAGAAAGTGCTTGATGTGCTGAAGAAAGAAAAACTCTTTGTAAAATTGTCAAAGTGTGAGTTCGGGAAAACTTCTTTGGGTTACCTAGGTCATATTGTTGGTCATGGTCAGTTAAAAATTGATCCCTCTAAAGTTGAAGCAATTGTAAATTGGCCTAAGCCTACTAGTGTAACCGAGGTCCGTAGCTTTCTAGGTGCAGTCCAGTATTGGAGGAGATTTATTGCTAATTTCTCTGTTATTGCAACACCTTTGCACACATTGACAAGTGTGAAATAGGTCTTCCAATGGGGAGGAAGACAACAGAAGTCCTTCGAAACATTGAAGGAAAAAATTAGCACCGTTCTAGTCTTAGCCTTACCCGATCTCCAACAGCCATTTGAGATAGAAACCGATGCCAGCAGTTATGCCATGGGAGTTGTACTAATGCAGCAAAGGAAGCCGATTTGTTACCATTCTGAGAAGTTTTCTCAAGCTGTGATAAAATATCCCACCTATGACAAGGAGCTTTATGCCTTGGTGCAGAGTGTGAAAAAGTGGAAACACTACCTTATTGACAAGGAGACCATCATCCATACAAATCATCAGCCCTTGCAGTACCCTCAGTGACAAACCAAGTTGCAGCAATCTCGTCATTTCAAGTGGATGGTCTTTCTTCAATAGTTTCAACTGGTAATAAAGTATAAGAAGGGCACTAGCAATAAAGTGGCCAATATGCTATCTCGCCCTCCTATTACTACTTCTGTTATTTTGCATAATGCTTCATTATCTTTTAAGAGTTATGCTGAACAATATGCTAACGATGATGACTTTAAGGAGGTTTATGCAAAACTAACCCATGGTTCACAGGTGGACAACTATCACTTGCGGGGGAAATTGTTGTATCACCTTGGTAAATTGTGTATTCCCACAGGAGAAAGAGTACATGTAATTCGAGAGGCCGACACCTCTCTTGTGTCTGGACACTTTGGTGTCAAAAAGACTTTATTTCATGTACAAAGATTTTTTTTTTTGGCCTCATATGAAAAACATTGTGACTCGCTATGTAAAGGGTTGTGTGATGTGTTCTGTTTCAAAGCCCTCTAATAGAAAACTTGGGCTCTACACACCACTCCCTATTCCGAGTCATCCATGGGAAAGTGTGTTAATGGACTTTGTAGGAGGTTTACCATTTTCTAGGAAGGGTCACGACTATTTGTATGTCGTCATTGACCGTTTTAGAAAAATATGTATCCTTATGCCTTGTAAAAATCAAATTACTGCAGAGCAAACTGCTTCTCTTTTCTTTCAGTATGTTTGGGTCCACTTTGGGTTACCCACATCAATTGTGTCAGATCGAGACTCTCGCTTCCTTGGGGAGTTCTAGACCAGCTTGTGGAGGATGATGGACACCAAAATGAAAAGAAGCACGACATTTCAGCCGCAGACCGATGAACAGATAGAGGTTGTTAACTGTACCGTGGTACACTTATTACGAGGCTATTGTGGGAAACATCCCAAGCTATGGGATGAACATCTCCCCTATATACAACATTCCTACAACCGAGCAGTGCATTCATCGACGCAGTGTTCACCATTCGAGACATGTTTTGGTTACCTGGCAAAAGACCCTTTTGATATGGTATTTTGAAGGGAGGATGGCTCCAGTGGACATACTGATAATGACAAAGCTCAGTAGTTAATTTAGCAAATCCAATTGATTCACCAAGCTGTGCAAGAGAAGTTGGAAAAATTCAAGCCCGTTATAAGGCTTGACATGATAAACACCGAGTTGACCATCAATTCCAAGTGGGCGACAAGGTGTGGTTCCACATCAACAAAGATAGGATGAAAGGAGAAGGAAAGAAGTTGCGGCCAATCCGGTATGGATCATTCACCATATTGGAGAAGATTGGGAACAATGTCTTTCGTCTTGACTTGCCGGTATATATGCAGATGTACTCAGTAGTGAATGTGGAGAACCTGAAGTTATATGAACCACCTTTGATCATGGACACTGATGAGGTGGGCACAGTTCCTACCGTCGATGATTTTGCACCAGAATATCTCGATGAGTTGCAAAAAGACACCATTCTCGACAGGAGAACCAGGACTTCATGATGAGGAGATGTAGAGTACATTCGAGTTGGTTTCAAGGGAATGCATCCTAGCAAGGCCAGATGGTTGGAGAAAGAGAAAGTGAGGGAACAATTCCCTCACTTTCTAATTGACTAATGAAAAGCTTTTGGTGGTCCAAATGCTCCTCAATGGGGAGGATTGATCTAGGTGGATCTTCAGATATAATGGCATGGAAAAATTGAGAAATCAAAGTGATCGAAATGAAGTCAACTCAGTATCAGAGCTTAGGTCTCGTCTTCCTGATTCAAACGACGCAAACGGTACTTCAATCTGAGTCCGGATGATGAAGTTATTGCACAAAGAAGGATTATTTGATCCTTAAGAAAATGAGGATTTTCCTTTGAAAATGGGTCTTAAGCCTTTAATGCCAAATCACAATCAGAGGTCGCATAGAGGTGGACTTAAGCAAGGAGTAGTGGAACCCCCAATCATCAATCTCCGATCAGATCAGATCGGTGGATCGGAGGCAACCAGATCAGAAGATATATATATATATATATATATATATATATATATATATATATATATATATATTGGCGAGCGGGCAGTGCGATCGGCAACCATTATCAGGGCAAACATCGATGCAATCAGTCGATGCCAATATTGACGATCGGTGATCGACGGTCGGTCCTTCCCGATATCCAGGACTGGACACCCCCGATATGCCGATTTGCGACCCCAGGGAAAACCTGAATGGAAAATAAGCCTGATTTAATGATTTTTGAAGTCCGAGTAATTGGTTTTGGGGTGGATTTTCAGTGTTTTTTCAGGATTTTTGAAGTCTTATTGTTTCAACGATAGAAGGCCATTTAAAGAGGCGGTTGCGCCTGCTGATCATTCATTGCTACGAACCTCTATAATGAATCAGAAAAGCTCTGATTTGCATGGGATTCTATCCAAAGAACCCATTATAAAACATGATTTATGGAAAGAGCACGAGAGGCATTTTTTTCTGGTTGCAGCACGCTGTTTCGTTGGCAGGAGGCCGAGAGTGCTATTTTTCTATGTTTAGACAGTTTACATACTCCAACCCCTTTCATTGTTGCTGGATGCTTTGGTGCTGCTTACCTCTCCATCATCAGGCATTCATTTCATAGCCATCTTGCAGATTGGAGGTATAAGCCTCTTGTGGACAGTTTGATGAATGTAATTCTTTTCTTTCATGCCATTTAATAAGAAAGGCCTCCCCATTGTTGAGCTGGGCTCGGAGACGTAGTCCAAATTGGATGAACTCTGTTATCAAGCCTTGGTGTCTTTGTTTTGTGCCTTTTATGTATTTACTTCTTCTTTTCTTATGTGCACCTTTTTGTGTTAAGCTACAATTTTACATGTGATTCTTTTCCATACATCTATAAGCGAAAACATCCAGGATCATAGCTCATACAAATTCCCATAAAACCCCCAAAGAAAAATGCTCTAATATCAACATGATTGGTAAACTATCATGGATATTCCAATGGAACAATTTGTCATAATACATCTTGAAATATTTTGAAATCTTTTATTTGTAGGTTATTTTCGTAGATATCAAATTTATTACTACTAGCTTAATGCTCAAATTATGAAATTACTGAAATAAAAAAATTAGCAAGCAAATGAACACACCATCCACACAAATGAACACAAGGTCTAACCTGAGAAACTTGATATCGGAGAAAACCAAACAACAAGGTGATTCTATGCTTTGTTCTATTTTCTTCAGTTACGAAATACAACTACAAAGAAAGGGACACTCACTATGGAGATGCCTTTGAAAATGTGGCATGAATGGATATTCCAAAATCTTCTACCTCATATGATACGCTTTCAAATATCACTCCCAGATGCTCTCCTAACATATGGAACAAGTACAATGATATAAAAAAAATGAAGCCCCTTGTCTTCCTAGTGGCTTAATATTTAGCATAACCTAATAGTTTTCTAGGGTTAGGGTTAGGTTATTTGAATGCCTCAACCTTTAATTACTGTTAGGTTTTTGGATCCTCTGTACTATTCTTAAAATTCCACACATGACTAGCCCCACATGTGTGAGTAATGGGGATAATGTGGCATCCACTTGAAACCATGGTGGTCAACAAGGTAGGTCAACTTATGGGAGACATTACTTACATAGAAAAACTTTATTGAGGTGATTGTCACACCATTGGGAAGCTTTTAATGTGTATAACAACATCAAAGAGTTAGAATTATGCTCATCGAGTTTTGGCCCCTAAAATTCCATTTGATGCATCAAACTCTTTGTTGGCTTATATGAGCCTGACCCAGGTTCGGAAGAATTATTTATCCAAACAAATCCCGCAGCTACTGGCCCTTTCGGCAACAGTCCGCGGAGCACAGACTGAGGTCTCACTTGAGGTAGCAGGGGAGGGTGATGGAACCAGGTTTCCGCACCCTTGGGGTGTCTAGATGTGATCTAGAGGGTTCGCGCAATCCTTCGCAGCGTCGCGTTGGCCTATTTCGTGTAGATCTAAACCCAGAACACTCTTTTCTAGTTATTAGCGCGTTGTTTACAGATCTACTCTAGGTGATGAGGTATTACTTAGAAAGGTCTTTAAGCAAACATTTATTAGCTTTACTCAGTTCGCATACTTAGATTAACCACAGATTCACATGTATTCAAAATGTAAACATTGGCGCATAGATCAAACAGTAATATCAATTATTCAAAAAGCTAGATCCGCGATACTTCAGATTAACACAAAATTGTATCAAAGCAACTTATCTTTATTCACTTTCTTCACCAATACATCCAGATCTGCCCTACGCACTCAGCTGCAGGGGTCCGCGCACACAGCTGCGGACTCTTCCAGGCCTCTGCGCACACAGTTGTAGAGCCTCTATCCACTACCCACACTCTCGACTCGAACTTACAGACGCTTACCGATTGCTCTTCTCAAAAACCCATTACATTAAGATTATAACCAAAAACTTAGCTACCTCCACCCATAGAGCCTCACTCTATTTATACCTTTCCATGGACCGTGATCCATGGGTGGGCCGACTCAACTTACATTTCTTTACATTATTGTCGGGCTGACAACCCTTTGACTTTGACCTACTACCCATCACGCTCCATGCTTCTCACGGAATCTTTACCCAAAATTTGCGAGCTTCGTGCCCCATGACCATTGCGCAGGGCTTCCGCTACCCAACACTCTCTCTAGAAGGTTTTGGACCCCAAATCATCAAATTGGGACTTGTCACTAAAATGGGTCTTATAAGCCAATTCCTCCAATTTTTCCACCCACAAAGTACCAAGATAGATAAAAAAATTATATAATGATCCATTTTGGATCACCTACCTACTTAGGGAGTTTAAAGTTAGAATAATTGATTTATTGGATTAAGGACATGGAAAAAATATTCATATTTGAGCAAATTGAAGACCGCAAGGGAGTGAAGCATGCATACACAAAATTGAAGGGGCTTGCATCGTTGTGACAGGATAGTTCACAATTGGATAGGATGGGAAAGGTGAAAAATAAAATTTAGGCTTAGGGCATGATGATTTCCAAGCTAAATGATAAACTTACGATAAACTTACACCAATAGTTTACTCTTTAAATATGCTTAGGAAGTTAAAAAATAAAGACAAAAGGGTGTGCTAGTGAAGGAATACCCTAAAGAATCTTATACTTTTTTCATAGATCTAGAAAAAATGATGAAGGTAAGGCTATTGTTAGATACATAAATGGCCTCTAATATGTTATCCAAGATGAGTTGGGAATTCAATATGTTGCATAGCCATACAACTTTTATTGAATGTTGAAGAGAAGCTATCAAGAAAAGGAACAAGGGTAGAGGTAAGAACATGTCAAGAAGAGGATAACATAGCATAAGCAAGGTAGAAGAGGGTGGTAGTACAAGTGTTTCCAATCAAGAACCTATAAGAAATAATGAAGGCCGTAGACACTAAGGAACTCCTAGTGGTAGAGGAGGAAGAATTGGAAGAGATCAAGGGTACCAAGTCTATGGATGTACAAAGAATTTAAATGCAAACATAGGTAAGAAGTAAACCTTTTCATTGCTAGGCTAAGAGTGTAGCTAGTAGATTAACGGTTGGATATAACATTGGTGAGGCAATGCAAGATCATGGGGAGACCCTTATTTTCTTAAGGATGTTTTGGTAGCTCTAGTGACAACTTGAAGTGAAAGAACCATAACAATGGAAAATAATCTCTAAACCAAATGCAAGATTGGAAATAAGTGTTATTCTCCTATTGTAGATGATACAACATTAAGATTTTAGTCTCTACACAAGCCATTAGAAGTTGAATCTGAAACGTACCCCATACCCAAATGGTTATCAATCTTATTAATTGCAAAATGGATTCCATGACATTGCTTAGGAGTGATGCTTGGTAACCTTCCATCTTGGGAATTACTATGATAAGGTTTTATGTGACAATTCTACACTAGATTTCTATGTTTGGTCATTGGGGAGGTCTTAACAATTTGATTGGAAAGTTGTTTATAATGGGGTAAATAATACTATTTTGCTAGAGAAAGGTGGAAAGTAATTTTGGTTGCTACACATGAAAGGAAAAAAAGGATATTGGTAACAATAATACTAGCTACAACAACAATAGTAGGCCATGTTAACAAAAGAGTTCTTAAGGGAAGAGAAGAAGGTAATATATTTTTCCATTTTCTAAAGAATGCAAGCTCAAGGATGGAGAAAATTGACATAGAAACGAAGGTTAGAGAGTATTATGAACCATGTGCCTTAAAAACGATAAGAAATCAATGAATACAATCCACTTCGAGGGTTGAACCTCCTTTGAAAATGAATATTGGATAATACAAGATATGTTTATCCTACGACTTGTTCTCTCTCTCTCTCTCTCTCTCTCTCTCTCTCTATATATATATATATATATATATATACACACACACTAGACAAATGGTACAATTAGAATGAAAAGGTACAATGAAAGGTTATGTACAACATAATAATATAACAATATAAATGTAATAACTCAATATCAAGGGTTTAATAAGGGATTTTAGGATTAACATGAGACTTGTCTAAGGCTTCAAAGAGAGGTATTGACAAATTTTAAGGAGGATATTTCAAGCAAACTAAGGGATTTCCATGTATGAGGAGCATTACCCATCAAACTGATTTCATTCTAGGGCCAAATAAAGCTTCATATAGATTGGATTTAATTGAAAGTGAGATCAAAAGGCAAGTCTAAGCATTTTTGGATTGATAATTGATAAAACAAATGTTTAATCGACGTATAATGCCTATTGTGATAGTACCCAAGAAAGGAGGAGATTGGTAGTTGTGCACTAATTCAAGGTCCATAAACATGATTACCATCAAGCATTAGTTTCCATTTCCATGGGTGAATACTTTAGTGCATTGCTTGAGTGGATAAAAGTACTTCATGAGGATTGTTTTAAAAGTGGATATCACCAAATTCAAAGCCATTAAGGTGATAAGTGGAAGACACCTTCATGACAAAGGAAGGAATCTATGAATGGTTGGCCACGCCATTTGGGTTTTTGAATGCATCTGATACCTTCATGAGGATAATGCATGAAGTATTGACACATTACTTGGAAGTTCATGGTTGTTTATTTAGATGACGTTGGGTTTCACTATATGAAAGAATATTGCTTGATGCATTTGAGACAAGAACTAGAGTGATTGAAGAAGGACATATGTTCATAAATTTGTAAAAGTGTTCTTTTATGAAGGAAGAATCAATATACTTTGGATTCATAATATCTCAAAATTACGATGAATATGGATATAGATAAATTTAAATTCATTGTTGAGTGGTCAATTTAGAAGAACGCGATTGATGTAATAAGCTTTCATGGATTAGAAAGGTTTTACATGAAGTTTATTCAAAATTTAAGTGGTATTTGTGCATCAATGACAATGTGTATGAGTAAATGAGAGTTTCATTAATATGCAAGGAACCAAAGAGGCTTTGAATTGTTGAAGAAGAAGGTCACTAAAAATCTAGTGTTGGCTTTGTCAGAGATTGGAAAAGTGTTCCAAGTGAATTGCAATGCCAATGGGACAACAATTGTAGTGATGCTTAGCCAAGAGGGACATACAATTGTGTTCTTTAGTGAGACATTGATCAATGAAAAGAAGAAGTACTCTATGCATGATCAAGATCTCTACAATATCATTTAGACATTAAAGAAGTGGAGGAATTGCATATTACCGAAAGAAATGTGTCCTTTACATTGATCATCAAGCCTATGATACATTAACAACAAAGAAAAGTTAAATCAGTAGAACATGAAATGGGTTGAGTTCTTACATATTTATTTATTTGTGTTGAAACATAGGGTGAGAAGGTAAAATAGAGTTATAGATGCGTTGAGAAAAAATACAACATCATTGACTACCATGATAATGGAAATGGTAGGCCTAGAAGAAATGAAATATTTGTATGAGAAAGATGTAGACTCTTGTTGCAACTTGGAAGGCCAACAAAGAACTGTGGATTGGAAATTGAACTCCATTCTTGGATTACTTTACCTAAGATGGATTCTTGCTTAAAATAAAACGCTATGCATTTTGAAGGTGTTAATAAGGGAGAACATCATTCTAGCAATACATGATAGCAACTTTAGTCAGCATTTTGGCATGGACAACACTTATGCATTGGTTGAAGAATGCTACAAATTGATTTGAGATTACCAAAGATGTGAAGAGATGGGAGGAAAGTTATAGAATTTTCTAGCATTCAAAAGGGAGGAGTGAAATTATTAGATTGCATAAGCCATGTTTGGTCTAGAAGTGCCATGGGAAGATATCATTGTGGACTTCGTGTTGGGATTTCCAAGAAATCAATGAGGTAGTGCTCTACCTTTGTAGTAGTTGATACATTTTTGAAAATGACACATTTTATATCATGTAAGACAAATAGTGATGCAACGAATATAACTACTTTATTCTTTACATAAATTGTTCACTTACATGATTTACTATGAAGCGTAACCTCAGACGGGAATAACAAGTCTATTGGTCACTTATGGAGGGCCTTGTTACAAAATAGACAAAAAATTATAGTACAGTTTGACATACCATCCACAAATTCATGGGAAGATCAAGGTTATTAGTAGAAGCCTTGGAAACTTGTTACGCTGTTTGGTTGGAGTGGAGCTAGGAAAATATGATTTGGTGTCTTGGCAGAAGTGAAGTTTGCATATAACAACTTTGTGAATAGGTTTATATGGAAAGAGACTCTTGTCGATTGTGAGTGATTAATCATTTAGAGTAGTTACAAATTTGTAAAGCTCACCTAAAACAATCAAAAGGAATGTAGATACAAAATCATTTGCCAAGCACATGAAATAGGTATAAGCACAAGTGCAACAAGAACATCTACAAGGACAAGTATAAGGATGATAATAAAATATGTGTAAAGAAATCCTAGGAATGGGATCTTGTGCTAGAATATTTGAGGAAGGAAAGGTTTCCAAAGTGCACATGTAACACATTGAAAATGAAGAAGATAAAACCTTGCAAGATCTTGAAGGAGATGTTGGATAGTGCCTATGTGTTTGAGTTCCGTGGGGGTTTGGATATCTCTCCAACCTTCAACATGGCTAATTTGTGTGAGTTCCATGGAGTGTTATGGATGAGTATTAGTACATTTTCGATTGGAAAATGAAGATTCCAAAGTGAGAGACATGAAAATAGAAAGATTCATAAGAGGATTGTAGGTAGAACCAAAAGTTAGAGAATAAATAAATAATTCATTCAATGTGGGGATGGAAAGGTGTTGCAAGAAGCTACTTAGATTTTGGAGATAGATTTGGGTTGAATCTCTCAACCTTTTCAAGTTTTTTCTATAGAAATCATGAGTGGGATATCACTTTTTCTTTTACTTGAAGAGTTTGATGCAAGAGTATCATCAAATCCGTCCTCATTGTAGTATTGTGCATGCATAGAGAGGGTTAGGGCAGTTATAGTTGAAGACCTAATGTGATAGTAGGGGACTCTTGTCTCATGATACTTCCTAAACCATTCAATCACCAAGGTTCACTTGATGGTCAATTTTTCCCTCGAGATGATTCGGGATAGAAAAACATCAACTTGTTCATAACTCCAAGATGGTTTATGAACTATGCATTCTTCCTCTTAGATCAATGGTTTATATTCTCCCCAAGACATATTAGAAGAGTGTGTTGATGTAATTCTTCACCCTTGGGATTACCTATGAGCCACTCAATCCTTAGCCTTAAGTCAATGTCTCCCTTCCTATATGCATCTTTGAATTTTTTGACATACGCTTAATCTTTAAAGAGCCCCCTCACAATTTTTGTGTTGTCTTTGTCTAAATGTGATTTTGATAGCAAGTCAATTATTGATTGGATTGCTTTTCTTATGGATTTCATTTTGATTTGTGGAAATCGTTTAAATGCTACTACTTGTGTATTTTATGAGTTCGAACCTTATTTATTTAGTGCAAGGAAATTTTTAGGGGCAAAATTTCGCCAATTGGGTATTTTTTGGACATTTTTTGAAAGAAATATTCATCAATTTGGTTAAAAATTCACCTATTTTTTACATATATGATTAAATTGAAGATGTTTTCCAAAATTTTACAATTTTTAATACTAAATTATGTGTTTTTCATTGAATATTCAACTACATCCTATATGTATGCTTTTTCAAACTAAAACAATTCTCTGCAATATTATCTATAGGCATAATATTTGAATCCTTAAAAAATATCTTGAATTGATAAAGTTCATTAGAGTTTAATGAAGAGACCTATAACTATTAAAATATTAAATCTCAAAGACAAAGATTCTGAATAAGGAAATTACTCTCCTGGAAAAAGAGAAAAAGAATGAAAAAATGCGAAAAGAGAAGACCAAAAAGAAAGTAGGAAGGAAGGAAGAAATACACAACAAAGAGTAAAACTTGGCAACTTCATATACAAAACAATTGGCACAAAAATTATTGACAACAATGAAAACTCATAGAGGGAGGCCTTAAGCGTGTAATCTCATAAATTTACAGTGTAATTAAGTGGTTGGATATAAGGATTTAATTTCTCCCACTGCGAGTTTTATATTTTAATGTCTTTTTCAGAAGTGGGAAAACTTATCATAACTTAGTTGTCAAATGAGGACTTAGTTGTCACACAGGACGACTATCTCTAGTTGCTAGCGGTAAATGCAGGTTGACTCATCACTATTAATCAAGGAAAACCACACCACCTTGAATAACCCGTTGATAGTCCATAATGGGCCGGCTTTCGCCCCTGCCAAATACCTCTGGGTCTTGGGCCGTTTCCCTGTTTCCTTACATCGAAAGAAGACAAGCTCTTAGCCAAACAGAAACAGTTTCCTTTGATCGGAGAAAGACGAACTCTTAGCACAGCGAGAGCGAAAGTAATTTCTATGCCATTTATTTAAATGTTGTATGCATGTGCGTTCTTTTTTCAAATTTGTTATTTAGATTTTTAATACGGAACCATGATAATGTTTACTTACATTCATTCTAAACTACACTGATCTAAACTACACTGATAATGTTCAAGTGCTAAAGAGATTCTCAGAGGAATTTTACTAGGCAAATGAAACAATTAGACAAACGCTTGCAGACCTCGTGTCAAAGTTGGTATCCCGCACCACTGTTCAAGGCTCCCAAATCTGCATTCATAACAATTGCACCTCACTCTGAGGCAAGCATCTTGTCTAGTTTGTATTCATGCATTGAATGATCCCTTACGAATTCGGCCCGTTTGTAGAGTACTTAATTTCTGATCTGAGGGCTCACTGAGACAATCGCTTTCGCAGTGAACATGTGAACAACTTCTCATTTTACTGATGCCTATAATTTGTCTTCGGCTAAAACCCTCTTAATCATTCAACTGCAATGGCATGTGAAAATGAATATAAAAGCTGCTGCAAATTTGGCAACGGCGCAACCAAGGAGATTACAGCAGAAGAGAATGGCATTTTTTGGAGCGTCTATACTTACCCTCCAAGACTCCAATGGCAACCTTTTCTTTCCCCAGGATGATTCTGAAACCAAAAAACCTGATGGCAATGGAAATATGATTAATTTGGATGTCATCGACATGAGTGGAGACGTGAAAAGGATCTGTAAGCAGAGCCGATTGAATGAAGCACTCCAAATTCTGCAGCACATAGATATTTGGGCAGATTCTGACATCTATGTTTCTCTATTGCAGGGATGTTTTAGCAAGTTCCACGGCAACTTAGTCCATGCCCACATGATTCAAACAGGATTTGAGCCAAACTTATTCCTGAGTAACACGCTTATGGTCATGTATACCAAGTGCGGAAGTCTGGTTGATGCTCATAAAGTGTTTGACGAAATGCCCAAGAAAAATGTGGTCTCGTGGACCGCCTTGATTGCGGCTTATGCGAGGCGTGGGTTCAGCGAGGAGGCTTTGAGAATGTATTATCAAATGAAGAAAATGGGTGTTCAACCGAATGAATTCACCTTTACGAGTGTTCTCCCGGTATGTGCTGGCTTGGCAACTCTGGACCATGGAAAAGAGATCCATGAGGACATCTTGAGGAGTGGTCTGGAGTCCAATGTCTTTGTTGGAAGTGCTCTTGTAGACATGTATGTGAAATGTGGGTGTATAGAGGATGCACGGCAAGTGTTTGATCAAATGCCGCAACGAAATGTGGTCTCATGGAATGCCATGATTGGAGGTTATGCCCAGAATAGGCGTTTCGACGAGGCCTTGAAGTTGTTTCAGCAAATGCCTGAAAGAGATGTTGTTTCGTGGAATGCATTGGTTGCAGGATATGCACAGGATGGGAATATTGAGGAAGCCCTGAAGTTGTTTAATGAAACACCGGAAAGAGATATTGTTTCATGGACAACGGTAATCACAGCATGTGCACAGAATGGGTATGGCCAAAAGGCATTGGTGTTGTTCTGCCAAATGCAACGAATGGGTATCCAACCCAATCAGTTCACTTTTACTGGTGTTCTCCAAGCATGTTCCAACTTGGGAGCACTTAACCATGGGAAAGAGATTCATGCAGAGGTAGTGAGACGCGGGCTTCAAGATGATGTCTTTGTGGGTAGTGCCCTTGTATACATGTATGGGAAATCTGGGAGCCTGGAAAATGCGCAGAGAGTGTTTGACAAAATGCCGGAATTGAATGTTGTTTCATGGAATGCAATTATTGTGGGGTATGCACACAATGGTTGTCTTGACGAGGCATTAAAGCTCTTTGAAAAAATCCCTGAACGGACTGTAGTCTCGTGGAATGCAATGATCGCAGGCTATGCACAGAATGGGCATTTTAATGAAGCTTTGAATTTTTTCCAACAAATGCAACTGACCGGGTTGAAGCCGAATCCAGACACCTTTGCCAGCATTCTCCCAGCATTTGCTAATTTGGCAGCTTTAGAGCAAGGAAAGCGGGTTCACGAATACACAATTAGAAGTGGGTTTCAACGTGATGTATTTGTGGGGAGTGCTCTTGTAGACATGTATGCCAAATGTGGGAGTATAGAAGACGCTCAGAAAGTATTTGATAATATGCCTGGGCGGGATGTGGTCTTCTGGACTGCAATGATTGTAGCTTATGCCATGCACGGTTGTGGTAAGGAGGCTCTCCAAATATTTGATCAAATGGAAAACATTGGCGTGAAGCCAAGCCGTGTCACTTTTATTGGTGTTCTGTCGGCCTGTTGCCATGCAGGTCTAGTGGATCGTGGCTGGCAGTACTTTGAGCGCATGATTCAATATTATCATATTACACCTGTAATGGAGCACTATTGCTGTATGGTTGATCTCCTTGGTCGAGCTGGGTTCCTAAATGAGGCACATGACTTTATCAACAAAATGCCAATAAAACCTGAACCCGCAGTTTGGGGATCATTACTTGGTGCCTGTCGAATTCATGGCAATATAGGGCTTGGGGAACTTGTTGCAGAACGCCTTTTTGAGTTGGATCCCCAAAAGCCCGCAACTTATGTGCTTCTGTCAAATCTGTATGCAGCTGCTGGCAGATGGAATGACATTGAAAAGGTGCGGAAACTGATGAAAGATAGGGGGGTAAAAAAGATGCCTGGATGTAGCTGGATTGAGGTCAACAAAAAGATGTATTCTTTTCTCATAGGGGACAGATCTCATCCACAAACAGAAGAGATTTATGCAGAGTTGGAGAGATTGTCTGGGCAGATGAAGGAGGTGGGTTATGAACCTCACAGAATGTTTGCACTGAATGATGTTGAGGAGGAGCAAAAGGAACACATTCTGGGTCACCACAGTGAGAAGTTGGCGATTGCATTTGGTCTTATTAACACGTCTCCTGGAATGCCTATTCGGGTTATAAAGAATCTTCGAGTGTGTGGTGATTGCCACTCAGCAATCAAGCTGATTTCCAAGATTGTTGGGCGGGATATTGTTGTACGAGATGCTAACCGTTTTCACCATTTCAAGGATGGAACATGTTCTTGTGGGGATTATTGGTAATCCAAGCTGAAACAGGCAAGAGCATTGGCTTGTGTAATAGAAACATTATGCTTATGGTAAGTCTTGAGTTGAGCCAGCCTTGCTGTGTTTACTTTACAGAACAGTCTGTACCTTTTTCTGGAATGGACTAAAGGAACAAGAAGAACCACCTTGGCATAATTATGGATTGTCCTGGGAACGCTTTCTAGCCCATTTCTTGGAAGATTTTCAAGATTTTAGAACTTACGCATATCTATTTACAACTGCTTATCTTGCTAGCTTCAGCAATAAACGAATATCCTGATAAGAATGTAAACAAAATGAAGATTCGACACTGCATTTGGACAATTTTCACAGTAATAATGATTGAGATCAAGACCTCATGGAGAATTTTTGTCATTCGTGGCAAAAAGAAGCAAGTTTAATCGCCCTCGAGTTATGTATACGTTTTGAGTTCAGTTTTAGAAAAAACAGACTTGCTTCTTTTATATTCCTGATAGCATAAGTGAAATTATATTCATAATTGTTGCACCTGAGAAGTGAGGTATATTCTACAGCACAGTATGGGTAAAATGCATCGTGTGTAATTTTTATAAATTAAAATGAATAAAAGATGGAGCGCAAGAAAATATCAGAAAAGGCTGACTGTTACTCTAGATGCATCTTAACCCTGGTGCTTTAAGTGCAAGGAGGTTTGTTTCTCTTTCTTTTTGATCCCACTTGGTGCTTAATAGTTCTGGAGTATATATGTGTGTGTTAGTTTTATATATATTATATATCGTGGGTGGGGGTTCCTTTTTCTACAAACAAGGGGTTGCCATACGTCAATTTGGGGTCTTGCTAGGTTGTGACCTTAATAATAGAGTATTATTTATCTATCTATATTTATTTATTTATAATTACTGTATATCCAGCTTAACACCAATGCTTTAAGTACTGGGAAGTTTGTGTCTTAATTTCTTTTTGAACCCACTCGGTGCTTATTAGATCTGGGGCCAAGCTTTATTTTGACACGACAATATATTTATGTTTTCAACCATTTGGTTCCTGTTCTAAATGCCCTTTGTTTTCCTGTCTGATATATTTCAATTATTTTTAATCCTAGGCAACCACCCAGTTCTTTTGTCAAGGCATTGTTGCATGTTTCATATTGATGCTAATAACTTCGGTTGTTGCTTGAGTATTGAATCTGCCTATATCCTTAACTCTTCTAAATACAGAATTTCATTTGGTGGACATGCAATATGGTAGCTTTTTGACGTGTAAGAATGATTTTGTGATAAACCAAGTAACCTGTTGATTGTTTCACAGGGCTATTATTCCATATACTTGTGCAAATTTCACTAAAGCTTTTTGTTGCAGTGATAATGAAAGTCTTCGATGTTATCCAACTCTATAAGTGTTTCTGTAGAGCAACACCGGTGATACAACATCCAATACCCAAGGGACTTGTGTTACAACATCCAATACCCAAGGGATTTGTGTTAGTACAAAGTCATTAAAGAATGACCACATCTCATGGTTTTCTGGTCGCCCTCATTGCATGGTGTAACTTTGGTTCAAATGAGGGTATAATTTGTGAAGGAGGTCTAGAAGCCAAAGTCAGAACAACATAGCATTGCAGAATTAAAGGAGAAAAGCAAAAGGCTGGGGAGACTGTTTGGGTGTATGCTACAATATCTAGGGGATATAACATAAAAAATGGTTTATTGGTGTGCTGGTACCTCATCCAAACATGTCGTTGCTGCAACAATAGATGTTGATGGAGCAGGAAGCCTTGGAATTCACTATGCCATTGGCATCTATAATTGGATTGATAAAAGACTCAGTCCTAGGGTTAGCTTCAGGGTTAGTGCAGTTCCAGTACAATTTGATTGCTTTGTCTAAGTAGATCCAGGAGTTGTTGAAGGTGAAGCCAAGTGTAAGAGAGGTAGTATGGTGCATGTCGTGTAAGATAGAAGGCTACCTATAGAATGATGGCTCCATGGCCGAGAGATGTGCCATGGTAGTGGCTATTCTGTTCGTTTGCAGTACGTTGAGAAAAGCAGAGGTTGGACTTTGCTATTAGAAATCTAGGACATTAACCCGATTAACATTTAACAAGGAATTATGATGTGGTACTGCTGTGTTATTTAGAGAAATTATTTGCAAAAGTAGTTTTGGCAGATCTACAAGAAGGGCAAGTGGGAGGTCACTACTTTCGAGATACCATGGCCCATTAAACTTTGAAAGCAGGATATCATTGGCCAAGGACTCCCATGCACATGTTAGAAATTCCACACTTTCCGGACATGCATAGGTAAATAGAAAAGCCTACACTACCATTACAACCTGTAAATACCAAGAAGCCTTCCAAACAATAGCGTTTTGACTCTATGTAGTTGGAATGTTGGAACCTAACTCATCCAAAGGACACGAGTTTTTTCTAATAGTAAAAAGTTGCGAGAATTGGGGTACCCTCTGCCATCGCATTCAACAACACAAACTTTTGGTTGGCCAACTTGACTGATTATGCACTAGCAAAAGGAATCATCTTGAAATAATCTTCGAACTTGTAAAATTACTAGAGTACAAATGAGGATCTAGCTGAAGAATAATTGCACAAACTCGCAAGAATTGAAAAAGAAAATTGGAATAGAGAATGAATTTGACTACTCAATATTCGTTTGAGAATCAATACATAAGGCAGCTACGTTAAGTTTAGTTGTACATGCAATAACTGAAGCTAATTAAGGCTAACTAGGTGCATGTACACCAACACCCGCCTTAAGCATAACTTAGGTGAGTGCGATGCAAAATGAATGGGTCCTGACAACAAGGCCATTTAAGTACTCATGTACAATGCATGAAAAAGAGGAAAGAGGGAAAACCCAGTGGGAAGAAAACCACCCCTCAAAATATAATGCAAAAAGTAGAGAAAGACAACTGCTAGGCAGTGGTGTCCTTCACCCCGAGACAATCTCGCATAAATTGAAGTTTCTGCTCAGTGAATATCTTAGTGAAGATGTTAGCAGTTTGCTCAGAATTGGGACAATATTGCAAATCGATGATCTCATCATGAATCAGTTCTCTAATGAAGTGCATGTGGATCTCAATTTGTTTGGTCTGCTTGATCCAGGTGGATATTGGTGGCCATCTGCCAATTCCACTTGGACCCCCACCATTGTTTCTTTCAGTTTTTCAATTTCCTTATTTGTAGCACAATTTGCTATTTTTGACAGTTTTTCGGGCCCTGAACTTTCGGAGCCATTTTGAGGCCCTAAACAACATTTTTATTGAAAAAATGGGAGCAACATGGGTCCATAATCGATGTTTCTCTTCCCAAAGTTGTAGTCCTCGGATAGATCTTTCTAACGAGGTATTGTGCGCGTCAAACGGAGCGTATGCCAAAGTTACGACCCCGGGAAGTTGATGTACCAATTTACCCAAAACAGGGCCCATAGTTTGGCGCTTCATCTCCTAGGGTTAAGGTTTTGGATGTTTATGGTTTTCCATTGTTTCTCAACAATAAATAGGCCTTCGAGCCTCATTGTAAGACAGTTCAGAGGACAGTTATGAAGCGACATGATCAACATCGAGTGTCACACAAGTTTCAAGTGGACGACAAAGTCTCGTTGCATTTGCAAAATGAACGTCTTACCAGAGCCTATCGGAAACTCAGACCACACTGATATGGTCCTTACACCATTACCAAGGTTGTGGGAGACAATGCATTTGAGCTCAGCATTCCCCCAGTCCTTACCCTGCACCCAGTGTTCAATGTGGACCGCCTTCGACCATACTTTCCACCATTACTAGACACATCCGACATTGCAGAACATCTCACACCAACAGAGTTAAATCCAAATTGCATGGAACAATTTGCAACTGATCGGATCATGGACACGCAGATCAAGCACACTTGCCAGCAAAAGATCCAATTGTATTGAGTTGTCAAAGCAGACCAACTCCTTCACCAGGGCAAGTGGCTCACTAGGGACCAAGTTCAGCAGAAGTTTCCTCATCTCATGGAGGAACTCAATGCAATGGGGACCATTGCTTCGTAAGGGGGAAGGAATGATCTAGGTGGATATTGGTGGCCACTTGCCAATTCCACGTAGACCCCCACTATTGTTTCTGTCAGTTTTTAAGTTTCCTTATTTGTAGCACAATTTACTATTTTTGGCAGTTTTTCGGGTCCTAAACTTCCAGAGCCGTTTTGAAGCCCTAAACGACTTTTTTTGGGAAAACTGGGAGCAACATGGGCGCATGGACCGATGTTGCTCTTCCCAAAATTGTAGTCCTCGGATAGATCTTTCTAACGAGGCATTGTGCGCGTCAAACGAAGATCATATGCCAAAGTTATGACCCCGAGAAGTTGATGTACCAATTTACTCAAAACGGGGCCCATAATTTGGCGCTTCATCTCCTAGGGTTAGGGTTTTCCATTGTTTCTCAACAATAAATAGGCATTCAAGCCTCATTGTAAGACAATTCAAAGGCATGTAGCCGCCACATCTCTTCTCAGAGATAAGCTACCATCGCCCGAGCTAGTTTATTTCCATCTCTGTTTGTAAGTATATTTCAGTATTTTACATTAATGAAATGAAGTATTATTTCTGTTGTATCTCTGTATTTATGGTTATCTCTGTAATTTGTTGCGTTCATGTTTAAATCCGGATCACCGCTGTTGCTGCACTGGATCTCTGCAAAACTTTAGCGTACTCTAATAATCACACCATATGATAGTTAGACGATGGACACTGATACCAAGCTCATAAAGGAAATGTTGTAACCAAATGGCATGAATAGTGGCATTGACTGCTTCTCTCTACTCGGCCTCTGCTTATGATAAAGCAATGGTAGCTTGCTTCTTGCTTGACCAACAAATTGAGTCAGATCCCAAACTAAGTACATAACCGGAGGTGGACTTGCGATCAAGGTTGTTGCCAGCCCAATCTGAATCTATGAATCTAATGAGATCCAAAGAACAATTGGTTGCATAATGAATCCCATAAGTGATTGTCCCTTGGACATATCGATGAATGCGCTTTGCAACTTCTTAGTGTAACTCATGTGGCTCATGCATGTATCTGGAAACTACTCCTACAACATATGAGAGATCAAGACGAGAGTGAGTGAGATAAAGAATACTCCCCACAAGCTGACAGTACAATGTGCAATCAACCAATGGTGTGTCTTTTCCATTCTCAAGCTTTATCCTTGATAAGAAAGGTGTGGTTGTTGGCTTGCAGTCACTCATGTGAAATCGTGCCAAAAGATCTCTAGCATACTTTGGTTGAGAAATGGTAATCCTAGAACCACTCTGATTGATCTCTAGTCCAAGGAAAAAATTTAGCAAGCCCATATCTGTCATAGAAAACCGCTTATGCAATGCAGTTTTAATCTCAACAATGGCAGAAGTTGAACTACCTGTTATCAAAAGATCTACATAGAGTACTATGATCAACAAGGAGTCAATTTTCTTCAACAAATAAACATTGGAATCAGATTTTCAGTGTACAAAATTTTGAGATAACAAATAGGAATCCATCTTTGCATACCATGCTCTAGGTGCCTGCTTGAGGCCATAGAGAGACTTATTTAGTTTGCATACCAGAGATGAATTTTGCATGTATCCCTGCGGCTGCTCCATGTAAATTTCCTCCTCAAGATCACCATGAAGAAAGGCATTCTTCACATCCATATGATGCACCTCTCATCCTCTTGCTGCTTCAATGGAGAGAGCCATCTAAATGGAATCCATTTTTTCCACTGGAGCAAAAGTCTCATCATAGTCAACACCATGTACATGTTGAAAACCTTTTGCCACCAACCGTGCCTTATATCGACTAACTTGGCCATTTGTTGCTTTCTTGGTCCGGTAAACCCACTTGCACCTGACAAGTTTACAATTGGAAGGTAGCGGAACTAGGTCCCAAGTCTGGTTCTCAATGAGAGAGTTGTATTCCTCATCCATAGTTGCTTCCCATTCAAGATGCCCAACTGCTTCTGCATAAGTCTGTGGATCAGATGCATGCATCATATAAGCGTGCATGGGCATGCATGGCTCCATAGCTAAGAGTGTTTGTGGATCTTCCTCAAACTGAGGTATAGTGGCAGGATCATCTAGGAGATCACTCATGTTGCACCATTTTTGTGCTAAAGGTGGTCGAGAATCTTTCGAACTGCATGAGGAAGTATTATCTTGATGTTCAACAACTAGTGGTCCAACAAGTGTCATAGGCAAAGGCTCATCTAGATCATAATTCTGATCTGAAGTATCATTTGCATACTCATAAATTAATGGTGAGGGCAACTTTGTAACAGGTTCATCTGGTGGTGCATGCAAAACATCTTCTTCAAAATTTACACTCCTTTCAATAAAGAGATCTTCAATGTTGATATCAAGCAATCTATACCCTTTGACTTCATCAGAATATCCAACAAACATGCATGCCTTGCTCTAAGGCTCCAAAGCCTTTCTCTTCTCTGTAGGAATGTGGGCCCATGCTCGAGATCCGAAAATGCGGAAATGACTGACTTCAGGTTACATGTTAGTCCAAGCCTCAAAAGGTGTTTTTCCAGTAACAAATTTATGAGGAGATATATTTTGGATGTATGAGGCACAATTGATAGCTTTAGCCCACAATTTTGATGGAAGAGATCTTGCATGCAACATGCAATTGGCCATCTCTTTCAAAGATCTATTCTTCCTCTCGGCCACCCCGTTTTGCTGCAGAGTGTAAGGAACTATATGTTGCAACTGTATTCCTGCTTCATTACAAAGATTCTAATTTCTTTGTTGACATATTCTTTCCCATTATCTGTGTGGAGGATCTTGATGCGTTTTCCAGACTGATAGAGTGTAAGGAACTATATGTTGCAACTGTATTCCTGCTTCATTACAAAGATTTTGGATATATTTGTTGACATATTCCTTCCCATTATCTATGCAGAGGATCTTGATGCATTTTCCACACTGATTTTCCACATGTGCTTTGAAAATATTTAGATGCTGAAAAACTTCAAACTTGAGTTTTAGGAAATAAACCCAAGTGAATCTCATGTAATCATCTATAAATGACAACACATATCTTGCTTTTCTCATTGAAGGTACTGGAAATGGACCCATGAGATCACTATGTACAAGCTCCAAAGGTGAAGAGGCTCTCCATGCATGCCCTTCTCGAACTTGTCTTGTGGATGCTTTCCAAGAGCACATCCATTACAAACTGTTGAAGAATCTAGGGCAAAGTGGTGTAGTGTGATTATTTGTTACTTGATAACAATTTGTGGAGTATTTTTACTTTTCCTTATTAGTTTATTCTTCTTTTTATTAGTGCATATGTGTGTACTTCATAAAACTGCTACCAAAACATAAAAACAAGAACACAAGAAGTTGGCTCTCTCCCAGGGCTAGAACCTCTCCTCTTGAGGAGAAAACCCTTTAGTGAATTTGTCTTATTGAAGCTTCTATTGATCAATGCCAAACCCTAGACCCCTGACAAGAATATCCTCCAAGCACAAGTCAAGTCCTTCCTTCTTTCTGCACCTTATTCCCGACACTTCTTTCGACACTTTGTTCTCAGACACTTCGTCCTCCTTCTTCCGGCAGTTCATTCTCTTACTATGATTCTTGTTTAGAGATAGACCTTCGTTGAGTGAGTCTTCTAGATGAGATGTTCCTCTTTTATCCCTTCCTCAAGTATCCTTCAATTTTGAGCAACCAAGATCCTTCTTGAATGTATGATTATTCTGTTATTCTGCTGCCCTAGTTTCTTGCATGTGTGGAGAGTATTGCTAGGTGGTATATGCCCTTCTCCTTCACTTGAGTGTCTTTCTTCCACGCTGGAGGAGGAGGCCTTGTAGGCCTAGTTTTAGCCCAAACAAAGGTAGGTGAGTGTCTATAGATTGTTGTTGTCCTAGCCGCAGGGACAACCCTCAAATTTCCTCGCACGTGTGACTGTAGCAGCTCTAAAACAGACTTCTAGACTTCGGTGGTGTACCCTTTCTCTTCGTTGCCTTTGGAGACCCTCTTACTTCGTTATTTCTTGCCTTTCCCTTCGCAGATTTCAGAGCTGAGTTGATGCGTTGTATTGGAGTGGACAACCTCTATAAATAGAGGTTTGTCCCTCCATTTAGGCTGACTAGTCAATTGTTTGTAGGCAGACTTTGAGGGCAGATTGGAGGCTGATTTGTTGAGCAGACTGCGGATAGTTTCCATGGTGGTGTAGCATGCTTGAAGGAACTTCTTGAAGGTGCCATTGCATAGGAGTAGACTTGACTTTGCTTGGAGGTTTTTCCCTTTGACTTTAATATATATTTATACATGGTGTAACATGCCCTTAAGGCCTTCAATATTTTCTCTTGACTATTTGACTCACCTATAACTCTTTGACATGTGCTAGACCTACTTCAATGAGCAAGAAACTCATTGACATATATTATAAAAATAATATTTCCTTTTTTGAATAAGTACAGATATCAAAAGTACATTTATGAAGACTGAACCTAGTTACACTTCCTTCAACACAAACACCATTTGAAAATTCAATGGTCGACAATCCTTTAACCATCCCTTGCTTGCTAAGTTGTTGCATATATCTAAAATTCAAGTGCCCAAATCTCTTGTGCCAAATCCTACTTTTTTCATTTGCATGCGTAAGTAGCAAAATAGAATCTAACTGAGGAACAAAATCAGAAAATGTATATAGATGAGATTGATCATTTACCTTTCCAGATGCAATCTTCAAGTTGGTTTGCATATCATAAATGCTCATGGAATCTGGGGTAAATTCCACTTTCCTTCGAGTGCTAGTGTGTGTCGTCTGATACATTGAAAGAAGATTCACAGAAAGTCTTGGAATATGTAAGACATTCTTAAAACTTCCATCTTTGAATTGCACTCTTCCTTGTCCAATTGCTTCAATTGCAAAATTGTCCCCCATGAGAATAGGAGGTCTCAAGTATGCATGTAGAGAAGAAAAGGATTCCTTTGAAGAAACCATATGATGCGAAGCTCCTGAATCCATGATCTTGTGGTGTAGAATGAAGGGCAATCAAAGCATGACCATTGCCCCTTGTTTTTTTATGGTTTTTCCTCCGTCTTCTTCTTAGCACTTTCTGGAATGTGATGACCAAGATTATTTTGTTGAAGAGTCTTTGCCATAAGATCAATAGTCTTCTGCATGCAAGAGGATTCAGGATGATAGCCTCTATTACAATAAGGACACTTGGAGTTTCCTTTCTTTCCCCTCCTACCCTTGGCGCTGGAAGAGTCATCTCAAGGTTTTGGATTTCCTTACTCTCTTGGATCTGGATCTCTTGCCTTTCCTTTGCCTTTGGATTGCTGATTTGGTTTCGAGTTGGACTTTCATTTCTCATGCATGGAAAGTTCATGTGCATTTGAAGACTTTAATGAACCCATCTTGATGAGCTTATCCTGCTGATGAATGAGAGGCTCAATAAACACATCAAGTTTGGGCATTTTCCATTTATCTCCAGTTGCAAGTCTAAGTGTATGAAATGTGGAAACAAAAACAACACATTTAGGACCTTATTTGGACAAAATAGAAAGGATCAATTGACCTCCCTATTTGGATTTATCGATCTCGTAATCCTGTAATTGTAGCAGTAATGATTTGGATTTTGAAAAAGAAATCTTGAATGTTCTCAAAGCTGTTTGGATCTAAGGAATTTAGCTCATCTTTGAGAATATGAACCTGCATCTCATCCTGCTTTCCAAACAAGTTCTCTAAGGTTGTCCAAAATTTCATTCGAAGTGGTGCATGTGTCCACATGGAAATGCAATGCTAGAGATATGGTCAACAATAGAATACCAAAAGCCTCGTCCATCCTGTTGAAGTATTTGTATTTTTCAATGGCGGAATTAGGTTCAACTTTCGTATTCATAACCATCTGGTACAAGCCTTTGCCTCTGAGGTGAAGAAAAATCTTTGGTTTCCATTGGAAGTAGTTACACATAGTAAGAATATTTGAAGATGGGAACTCCATTCTTTCACCTTGAAGATGTAGAAACAATTGCGTCAATTCTCCAATATTCTGATCTACAAATCAAATCTCCGAACAATTTCCAATTCTTGATCTTCAAACCTACAAAATATTGTTCATGCACCTTCTCCAGACCCTTGTAGCTCTGATACCATGTAAAATTATTAGAGCACAAATGAGGATCTAGCGGAAGAATAATTGCACAAACTTGCAAGAATTAAAAAAGAAAACTGGAATAGAGAATGGATTTGATTACTCAATATTGGTTTGAGAATCATTACATAAAACAACTAAGTTAAGCTTAGTTGTACATGCAATAACTGAAGCTAATTAAGGCTAACTAGGTGCATGTACACCAACACAACTATTTACCTACAATGGAATGGTGAGGCTAAATCGGCTAATAAGAATCTGATTCGAATCATAAATAAAATGGTCAATAGTTATTAATAACCCTTGAAATTGGCACAATTCGTTGTTCAATGCCATATGGGTTGGCCAATTTACCCCAAAAGCTTCCCTAAGTACTTCTCCCTAATTATTATTCTATGGTAAAGAAGTATTCATGCCTTTGAATATATTTTACAAGTTCTTGGGATATAGACCTACTCGGATGTAGGCTAGAATCAATGTGTTTCTCTAACTTGGAGTTGAAATAGACAAAGCCCATAAAAGATTCACATCCCTCCAATACCTAGTCACGAATTGGTTTGACAAGAGGGATTTTGGCAATGAATTCCAATTTGGAGATTCAATATTAATGTGGGATAATCTTGCGAACTAAAAGGGAAAATACAAAATTTCAGCCTTTGTAGAAGGGACTATATTAAGTCACTGAAAAAATTGGCCAAGGGACCTATTGTGTTAACAGGTTGCAAGGAGACCAATTTTCCCCGCTTACTTATGGTTAACACTTGAAGAGATACTTCAGCTAATACACCCTTAATGTGGACAATCTAGTAAATAGTAGAGGTTTTGAATACTTTCATACAATAGTTTCTCCTTTTAGTTCTTGGTGCATTTCACTTTCTTATTTTAGATCTTTTCCGTTTATCATGCTTGTCATTTTCACCTTGTAGCATAAGTTAAGCACGATCTAGTTCTCCCAGAAAACTTTTGGCCTCAAAACCTCATTTCAAAAGGAAACCTAGAGTGGTATTTTCTTTCCTTTCTATCATCTAGGGTAGATATTAAGTAAACTCAAAAATCTCTCTTGGTAGTTGCAACACACCTTCCTTGAAGGTTCTACAATTTTCTAACTCCATTATTCCAATTTAAAAGTGATGAATCGATTATCATGAAGGGTGAAAGTTGAGATTCTACAATTTTCTAACTCCATTATTCCAATTTAAAAGTGATGAATCGATTATCATGAAGGGTGAAAGTTGAGATAATGACTAGAAAATCTAAGGGGTTTATTCCCATGGACACTTGAATTGTAGTAAAGTAAGGCTTATAATATTGTGATAATTTCACCAAGGACATCAACATATCATTGATGGTGAAACAATTACTTAGGGGTATCTTAATCATGCTTGAGGAAAGTCTCTACAATCCACATTTTAAGAAAGTCTATGGTCAAGATTGGACCCTTCAACATTTACATGGTGTCTCATTTGGAGAGAGCTAAAAGCAATTTGAGAGGGCAAGAGAGGTATTCTTTTAAGCAAGGTTTCAAAGGACACCACTATTTCAAAATGAGAAAAGTGACTAGTAAACAAGCTTACATTTTTAGCCCTTATAATTTATGAGGAAAGGTAAAGCCTTACTTGTACTTTCACCCCTAATGAGCTTTATGAGTTAGAGATTCACTGGATTCTACAAATACACCACCATTTTTATTGAGCCTTAACAAACCCACACCTTTTGTATGGGACCTCTTTCTTTAATATTGTGGGTGCTTCATCGAATCTTTGTTCCTTGCTTAGGAATCAAAGTTCCAATTATTTTCAAGCCAACCTTATATTATCATGCTTTAGCCTTGTGTGGAAATTATTCATCGGAATTTGTAGGCCTCAATTTCATGAGTTATTCGGATCTTTCAAATGTTAAATTTAACTACAAAATAATCAAAAGTATTTACTTCTTGGGTATCCCAATGTAATGAAAAGAGCTTGAAACTTTAAAATTCCCTTCTTGAACTCCTTTGAGACATTTGAAATAGCCCTGTGAAAGTGGTCCAATAATATTTACTTCTTGGGTATCCCAATGTAATGAAAAGAGCTTGAAACTTTAAAATTCCCTTCTTGAACTCCTTTGAGATATTTGAAATAGCCCTTGTGATTTGCGTCAAACTTCTTTATCACTTAGGCTCATACATCTATAAAAACACTCACAATGGTTTTCTTCTTTTTCCCAAAATTTTTGGCATCAATTCTACACATGAGAACATTGTTTTTTAATTAAGAAATATGAACTCACAATACATCAGTATCCCAATTCTCTTCGACATGCAAATCAAAGGAAGTGGGACCGATTATCATTTCAATTGGAAAATAGTCGATTGTAGCCTTTGAAAACAAGCTTTTGAATTTTTTTTTTTTAATCCCTTTGATAAATACTTGGAAATTATTGAGAGGGGCTGAATTAGTGATTTTGTTTTTTTTATTATTCAACTCAATTTAATTTCATTTTTTCAGGGAAATTTTCTTGTACTAATGGCTTATGTATGTGTTCAACTTTTAATTGTTTGCTTTGTAGTTATTAGAGAGATATTTGCATATATAAACATAATTCAAAAGCATTCGCACAAGTGAGACATTCAACATTCAACACATGAAAACACCAAATGTAAATGGAAATCCATAAAGGGAGAAAACCACGAATTTTTCGCTGAAGTGATGTGAAGGCAAACTCCTACTCCCTTATAACATCAAATTTTCCATAGGCTCCAACCTACAGGAGGTTGCTACCTCAATTCTTCTACAAGCTTCAACTTGCAAGGAAGCTCCAACTCCCACAAAATTTCTGCGAACTACAACCTATAGGAGGCTTCCACCTCAATAGGTTCCAACTTGTTCTTTATCAAGCGACAACTTGAAAGGAGATTACAATCCCCTGGTCAAATTACAAATCAAATTTGTTGGTTACCTAGTCTTTGTCTTCGTTATGAAATTAGTTTATGTCCTCTTTTCTGCTACTTATCCTCTTTGCATCACTTCTTCAAGTCTGCTCCACTTATGCTACTCTTTCTCTTCCTCTTTTCTCCTTATCAAACTTGTTCGAGCTCTCTCATGCAAATGTTCAATTCACACAATTAATTTTCATTCAATTGTGCATCTTTTATAAACATGGCTTTCTAATTGTTTGCATTCTATGCAGGAATTTGAAATGAGGATTTGTCTCTTAATATTCCAAAATTATTTGCATCTCACCTTTTCATTTTCAGTTGTCTCAAATTAGGACAAATTTGCATTGTACTGTTTGCTCATCCATAAATTCATGGTCAAGTATTAATTATTGCATAATACAAGGCTCAGATGGTCAAATATGTTGTAACACAGGTTGGCTGAAGATGGGGTGTGTTACTATCTAGGGTAACGCTATTGAGACACTAGATGATATCTGTTATAATGTTGGTCCTGAGATCAATATGCGCATCACTGTTGTAAAGAGGCCAAAAACATAAACTATTTTGTATAACTGATTCTGTTCAATCACAAAAAAATGTTCTTTAGGCTTTGTTCTTTGGTTCTCTAGTTCTTCAGTCTTTGTTATCTGATTCTTATGTGTCATGTATTCATTTTGTTTGAAGGATAAACATCAAAGCAATCATCAATTGTCAAGCATCAAAGCCTATCATCAAAGTAATTATCAATGAACATCACATCACTTAATCAACCTTTGCACTTCACATCACTTTGATCAACATTTGTACATCAAGGAATCAACACAGTCAACCTTGCAACATCAAGCAACCACATCAACATGCAACTTCACTAACATCAAACAACCTCATCAACATGACTATGATCATTTGACATGAATGCCAACATTACCAACACCCTTTGATATTCGGTAATTTTTTTAATACCAGTTCAAAAATGAATTAGCGGAGCATTTCAAAAATAAGCTCCTAAAGTCATTTCAATTCCTTCGTGATAATCTCAAACCCTCTTGATGCTTTGATTCATGTGAAGATATTTTTCATTTTATCCTAGTGACCCTATCTTGTAAATCCACCACATGGAGTGGGAACCTGCCTACATCACGATAAGGGCCTTTTCAAAGTTTGTTTTCCCAATTACTTGAATCCCCTCAAATGTCTAACACATGAGGTGGAACCAAACATAGATTTTAAAAATGGTATTATATTTCTTCTCCCTCTATCATATTTTGAAAGAACAATTGAAAAGGTCCTAATATATCCCAATCACTTGATGCCCCAAAGGAGTGCAGACCCCGTAATCCTTATCAGGGCCTTTTCTCTTTCAAAAAACATATTATTTGAATATCTAAAAGTGCTTGCTATCTAGAGGAAGCTAAGGCCATATGAGATGGTTAATTGGGCCATTGGCCATATAATATTTTGAAAGTTTTCAGGAACCTACCTAATTATAGTTGAAATTGAATTAGCAATTAAACCACCCATTCAAAAAAATAGGATTTGATAAACAAAGTGTTATGCATGTAGAGATGTAATGTATGTTATGAAACTAGATCACAGAAAGATAGAAAAGAGAGATAAACGCTTTAGAATTCAACCTCTTCGAGGGGTCAACCTCCTTTACACTACACAAATGAACAATTCTTGGATAATACAAATGACAAGAACTCCTTTCTATATATAGGAGTCTAAGGGGTCATAATATAATTAGAGCCGACATAACAATAATAATGTAAGGGCACAATAATAACAATAGTAGGCTTCTATGGGGCACAATAATAACAATATGGGGACTACATGGGCACAACAATATAATAAGGGGGTTGTACTAATAACAATAAGGGTTTACACTAGTAGTATAGGGACCTAACATGCCCCTCTCCTTCAAAAAGTGTTGTCCTCAACACTTGAGTAGTTCTTGATGCTTCTGTATAAAATTCTTGTCCTCCCATGTGGAATCTTCAACGGGTAAGTTCTTCCACTTGATGAGATACTCTGAAATTGATCGATTTCGTAGCTATCAGGCTCTTGTTTCTGCGACTGTTCCAGGTTCCAATATCATTTTTATTTCCTCATCAAGTTCTGGAAATATTGTTTGAACTGGGATCTTCTGCAACTTTTGAATGAGTGGCCACACTTCTTCATCCTTCTTCCATTCATCCCTTGCTTCGTTTATCCAATCTGGTTGGATAATAGAAATAACACAAAACAATGCTTCCACATCTTCATCCTTTCTTGAGAGTGCATCTGCAACAACATTTGGCTTCCCTTTTTTGTAGATGATTTCAAAGTCATAACCCAACATATTTGTGACCCATTTTTTCTGTCCTTCTAAAGATAATCTTTGTTCTAAAAAGTATTTAAAACTACCATGATCCATTTTTACCTTGAAGTGTCTTCCCATTAGGTAAGGTCACCATTTCTTAAGTGCATGTAGTATTTCCAACATTTCCTTATCATAAATAGCTTGCTTGAGATGTAGCCGCAAAAATACCCAATTGCCTACATCAATACTTCTTTTAGTGTGATGTTGATTTTCCTGTCGTTTCATTCGATTCTGCACCAAAGTGGTGTTATCCTTTAAAAGTTGGAGAACTTCTTGTTGATGCTCGATGTGATCTTTCACTGCTTGAATCTTTTTCTTATTGATATGTCCTTCTATCTTGAGAGTTTGGGGAGTGGTAATTCTTTTCAATGCTTTACAAGGTATGGTCGGATTCATTTCTTCTTTCTCTGGGGTTGGTTCCTAGTGTATATCCTCTTCTTTTGACGTTTCTTGATCATTTTCTTCCTCCTCTTCACAATCAATGTAAAATAATTTCTTCTCAGCACACTTATGACCTTTAATGTATTTGTTATCACAATTGTAACAAAGCCCATTTCCTATTTTTTCTTCCAATTGTTGTGGTGTCAACCTTGTAGGTTGTGGAAGGCTAGGAGAAACAACACTTCCATCTTTATAATTGTGAGGGATAGACTTCCTTGTTGCCATAATTTTGCTTTCCACTTTTCTTGCCAACTTGAATTCCTTCTCCAATGAATCAAGCTCCCAAAGACGAACCTCATGTTGAATGTTATCATTTAAAGTCCCTATGGAGACATCAATCCTCTACTTCTCTAGAATATCATTTTCCCTGATATTCAATTTTTGAAAGTCCTCAATGTGCTCTGCCATTGAACACTTTTGTTTGAGATTTATCAATTGGATAAAGAAGGTGTTGCTCTTTGTATCCTCATAATGTGCTATCATTTCCTCTGTGAAAATTGACCATGTAACAATTGGTTTACGAGAACAAAGCCATTTATACCATAAAAATTGATCCGATTCTAAATACGAAGATGCAATACATACATTTTGTAACAGTTGCACCTCATGTAAATCAAAATATTGCTCCATCTGTAGTATCCAATTTACCGGATCCTTGCCATCAAACTTCCTCATATCGCCTTTTCTTGATTTTAGGAGCTCGATATTGAAACGAATGTAACTCTGTAATTTCATATCTCCAAGTTTTGAAATTGCGTCCTGCAGTAGCCCTCTGAGTCCTCTTTCTAACCCCGCAAGTCTGATCAATATTGGATTCTGCAAGGAAGAGTTATGTCAAATCTCCCACAATGACCTAATTATAGACTAGTTCAGTAGAGCGAACTTGTACGAAGTGCCACATGTCATTGTTTCAAGTTCAGGACTTGAAACTAATACACAGGAAACTACAATCCGTCTTCTTTCTGTAACTTCTTATTAAATTGTAATATGATTCTCAGAGAGAAAGTTATGACGACTTTCCCAAGGTCATCTGTTTAGGGTTTAATTCGGGAGCCTGGAGAAACCCTAAATTTCTTGGATTGTATCTCCAAAAATATAGAGAAACAAGATCTGAAATTCACGTTCGAGCTTCACCACATTGTTGGCTCAAATGGGTTTTAATTTCAAAGTTTGAGACTTTGTAGAAAAACAATTATAGCGAAAATTTCACGATGACCCATTTGAGATGGAATTCTGGTGCTTGCAAAAACCCTAACTTCCTCAGAACATATCTCCGAAAATATAGTGAGACAAGATCTGAAATTCGGACTTGAGGTTCATAAAAATTTCTTCTCAAATGGGTTTTGTTTTTTAGCTTCTAAAACATCGCAAAAAAAAAATTATAGCTAAAATGCCACAATGACCTGTTTGGAATAGCAAAACCCTAGAATCCAAATATTTGATACCAAATGTTATGAAACCAACGCACAAAAAGATAGAAAAGAGAGATAAACACCTTAGAATTCAGCCTCTTCGAGGGGGAAACCTCCTTTACATTACACAAATGAACAATTCTTGGATGATACAAATGACAAGAACTCCTTTCTATATATAGGAGTCTAAGGGGTCATAATATAATTAGAGCCGACATAACAATAATAATGTAAGGGCACAATAATAACAATAGTGGGCTTCTATGGGGCACAATAATAACAATATAGGGACTACATGGGCACAACACTATAATAAGGGGGTTGTATTAATAACAATAAGGGGTTACACTAGTAGTATAGGGACCTAACAATGTAACAGTGAAATTATTTTTGTTCCAGTTTCCTTTTTTTGTGACTACGATGTCAATAAAAATTCTAGACAGATAATTACAACGCATAAATCTAATAACAGGACTGTAACAATTGCACTCAATGTGTTCTACCAAAATAATCGCAATTACGTAACCGTGATAAAAACACTGTAATAATTCCCAATAATTCCAAATCCAATCCATAGATTACAACGCAATACAACTGTGCTCCAATAAAAAGAAACAATTCAACAATACATAGACGCTAACACCCATCCAACAGACTATAATGGTTTATGCCTATAACAATATTATTCTACTTTAACCAAATGACCTTTGATTTTTATTGGCATTAAGATGCTTCATTTATGTTAGCCCCGATTGACATGATCACATGCTTAATTACAGAATTTGCGCAGGTTTGTTTCATTCCTTATTGGTCTCAAAAACTTGGATTGTTACGCCGAGATACGTTCCTTATACAAAATCTTTGGAATTGTCTTTCTTTCTTCAAACTGAGAACTCCTGTGCCAAAAGGACAAAGACTTTCCGTTGCCTCCCAAAGGCTAGTCATGTGCCACAACAAAGATAACACCCACAAAATTTGCTACCTCAATAGAATCATTGTGCCCAAACAGAGAAGAAATAAGAATATGTCAACTAAGGTGGAATCTTTTACCACCCAAATTGACAAGATGAAAAGGGTTCTTAACCCTCAAGGTCTTAAGCTCAAAGAAAAGAGAGAAATTTGATCCAATCCAATAATGATTTAAATGAATCGTGGAATATTTAACCACCTATCACCACCTAAATTGATAAGAAGAAAAGGATCTTAACCCTCAAAGCTTATCTCTCAAAGAAAAGAGAGAAAATTGATCAAATCCAATGATTATCTAAATGAATCCAATCCTCTTGAATTTATAGATTTCTTTGAGGGGTTATCCTTTCTTAATTGATTGAGTAAACTTTACTCCAAATCTCAATTTTGGGTTTCTTCCCTCGGCTGCCCAAAAACTTCCCCATCGTAGGAATTTTTGTGTTTTTCCTTTTATGGATGACTATAGCCTACAAGGATTGATAGGCTACTTAATCCCGTAAACAATTATTTTTTCGGGAACATTACGAGAGCCTATTCGAAATTTATCAGAAATAAATTTCCAATGGCATCCACTTCTACAAGGTTTGGTGTGCTTTTGAATTGAAGCTAGAGTTTCCATGGAGAGAAACCAAATTAGCACCTGCTTAAGGTGGTTGGCATATATAGTGTTCAAATAGTGAAGAACTTTACTTGGTACTGATTTCGAAGTAAAATAATATAATTTCTCTCCATACTAAGTAAGACATGTTTTTAATCGACAGAACCTTGACATAGTTCGCTAGGTATTCTTTACCTCTCACACGAGGACCATTTCAATTAAGGTTTCCATATAGAGGAGCTAGAGGACAGTTAGGCAACACCTGAACCTGCTTTCAAATTTGTATATACCTAGGTTTTATTAGTCCAAGCATATCCTTCAAATGGATAGTTCATAAAGACCTTGACTAATATGTCTTAGGCTAAACTCTACAACCAGATCTACAAAGTTGCAAATCTTCTAACTCTATATCTTACACAACCCATAAGGACTAACTTTTATTTATTTATTTTGCTAATGAACAATACTAATAGACTGTGTTGTTTTGAAATGTATGATGACAAGTTTGTATTCATGTTGCTGAATATGGTGATATAAAGGTAGAAACTTCAAATACTAAATCTAAAATAATGGCAGAAACCACAACTATGTACATTGAAACTTCCTTCAAGACCAACCTTCCCCACTTTTCTAAATATGCAGATCTCTTCAAGATGTACAATAGGAAATGAGGAAATTGATGTTTTTCAATCCAATTGAGCAACATATTGAAGATGTTATACTTATTACTGATCACAATGTTCAAAGATCCCAACTCTTTAATATAGAAACTTGATCAATAGTTAAGCACACACATTTGGAAACAATAAGAATAATCTGATATGGGTGAGTTATAGAATCATTTGAAGCTGACAATCTTGATTCAAATTCTTGAGAATATAGAGGAATACATGAATAATAGCTTGGTCACATAGTTCTTTGATACATACAATTATTACATACCACGAAGGAATGGTGGGAGGAAGGAAGACAATTCAAATCTAGGGAGACTAAATTATACCCTATCATCGATATTAAGCTCTAATTTGAGATCTAGTAATTCTAGTTAGCAAGCTCTATGGAGATAAGGATGTTGCACTTTTCATACAATCATGGATCACATTACTATATATTTTTTTTGAAAGAAAAAACAACATTTAACCAGGCAGCCATCCAATCACACACACTAAAAGATCCCTTAAGGTGAAGACAATCTAAAAGAAACGAAGCCAAAATTTTTCATGAATTTCTACCTATTGGACGTCATATGTGCATACAATCCATTCCTAGGGCTGGGGTAGAATTGGAATAATGCATGCCCTCCCATCTATGTATAATGCAAGGACTTGTGGGAACAAAAATAAGGTCCAAATTATTATGAATCTATGATCATTTATTGGCCCCATTGTATGAATTAATGGGGAGGAGGTACCCTAGGTTATTTTAAGATGTCGTGAAGTACCGCATGTAACGAACCCAACCCCTACAGTTCTTCAAGGGATCAGGGTTTCAAGGGTTAAGCCTTGCTAGGGGGTATATTTACGAGATTTCACCAGTCAAATTAGGCCCCACTAGTATTTAGTCACTCATTACTTGAATTGTTTTGAGTTTCCAGAAGGGCAGACTTGGAGTCTGTTGCTCCAAGGGAAGACCCTCTCTCACTGTTGGTCCAATACCCTTCCATCTCTTCTATCACATACAAGTAAATTCCCATGTGATTCGAGTTGCGAGCCTCCCCTTTTTTCTTGCTAGCAAAAGGAGGGTGGTTGGCAGTGTATCACGATCAAGTCAATTTTCCATGTGACAAGGTACCAATAAGAACCAATTGGTTCCCAAAAAGCTTGAATGTGTCCACTTTAGGTTTTGAGAACATGCGAATGTTCTGAGAAGATTGTAACCTACTTAAATTTTTCTCTTAATACTTATGATTTTTAGATGTGATACTTGTCAACAAAGCAAGTTTTCAAGCTTTCAATGATCTCTTTAAAAACTTCTCTTTAATGACCCAATTTATTCAATCAAGATATAGAAATCATTATCAAACTAGCATTGGCATCTTAGGGTGCAAAGGGAATGTTGACAACATTAAACGGAGGGCAGAGGGCCAACTTAAAAACACCATGTGGAGGAGATCTCTACAATGACGGCCTACAAATATCTAAAATGTTAGTTTGCCAAACCTCACAATAAAAACACCTTCAACATAATTAACTATAATAACCAATAACATCATATCATACAATATGAAATTATTATCAAATTAACCATACATAACCAATAGATCATATCATACAATATACTAGATACACTTATAGCGAAAGGATCAAAAGCTAAAAGGACTATAGAAATTTATCTGAAATGAAACGCCTGCAACTGGAAAAGGGTGTGTGATTTCCCACCCAACCACAAGCTTAATAGGGTTTGTTTTACTTAAAATTGGCCACCCCCTAGTAAAGCCATGGTACCACCAAAGGAAGAACTAAGGTTCTCAAAGAAATTTTCAATTGTGAAAGCCACACTCCTTCACATGCAATAAGGGCAGTCACCCTCTACCCACTAGGCCAAGGCTTCCATGGATTGCTCAAATACGTTTCTAGTTAGTTTTTGTTGCACAATGGATTCACTTCTTTTCCAATGGAATCCCTTTGTGACCTCCCCTCTTAGTGCTTTCTCTCCAACCCAACCAACATGAAATTCATGGCCCTCATTTCCTAGCTCAAGTTAGGCTTTCCCAGCCTCGAATTAGAAATCAAAATCAAGAATTAGCATGTCCACATATTCAAGAATGGTCCCTAATTGCCTTCAACTCCATTGGGCATGAAATTCAAATTCCCTAATGAGTTCTAATTGAAAAAAATTAAGAGGAACAAACCCACTCACAAATTTGCTCGATTCTCACTCATGTGTAATATTTCCTCTCTAAAAACTCTTCCATACCTTAATTTTGGCCTTCAACACCCTCCCAACACTCAGTGAACTAGTCCTTTCACCCTCTACCTACATTTCCTTGTTCTAGCGAAGGGAAAACCTGCATCTTTTGAGCTTTGACATGGGATTTTGTGGGTTAATTCATAAAACTCGAGATGGGTATTTGTTGTACCCATCTTTGACATCTTCAACTATCCACTCCATCTCCATGCTTCAATAACTATGGATAATTGGTTTCCCAACTATCTATCTCCCTTCATTAATTGATTTTAGGGAAATGGGAAGGGGGGAAATAATTTCAAATTCAAAATTTGGCATTCGAGTAGTACAAATTTTTGGCTATGGCTATAATTTTAATAGGCGAAGTGATTTCTTAACCCCCTTGCTAATTCTCGTTGGTGGTATCATAACTTATTTCGAGGCTCCACCCTTCAGTCAGTTGATCGATGGTTTCTTCATTAATGAAATATTTTACATGATTAAACATTTCTCCATAGCAACTTAAAATTTTTCTAAAGCATGTGTGCTACAATTCTAGTGACACTAAGTCATAATTTAAAATTACAAAATGGGACAAAATGGGTTGTTACACCATGTATTATAGGATATTGGTATTTGGATAAGGTGACAACTTATATCAAAGTCTATGGAGCTACCAAATCACCACATATTCTACCCAAATTTGTCTCAAACAACATATTAGTGATCATGGAGATTTCCTATAAAACTATTTGATGCATGTTTAATGAAGCCTTGGTTACAAAATCATAGGAACTTATCCCTATCCTATCCAATTATTATAGGAGTATATGGCTTGTAAAACTTTGTTTGTATGCTAACAAAATTGTGGAAGATATATCTGTTCAAATTTGACAGGAGGCATTGCTTCAAGATGCATGATCCAAACAAGTTTGTCACAAGGCATGAGTCTACTTTTATCATTTAGTGGCCTTAATCTAATGAAAAGTATCTAGAATAAGTAGTTAAAAAGGGACCTTAAACTATGACGAGGTCCTTAAGAAGATGGAGGAGATCATATAAGCACAAGAGAAGAAGAAAAATACCTTTAGAACTACCACATGGGTAGAAATATAAATATCCAAGCAAGACACTACTACATTGGCACACAAAGCTAAAAGACACTACTACATTGGCACACAAAGCTAAAAGACACTACTACATTAGCATAGAAAGCCACAAAGATTAAGGTTCTGATTTGAAATTGGATTAGGTGATTTCTTCCTCCTTTACAAAATCAAATAAAACAAAACTTAGGACCATGTCTGTTATGAAACCAGCTCAAGAAAAGATAGAAAAGATAGATCAACGCCTTAGAATTCAGCCTCTTCGAGGGGGCAACCTCCTTTACATTACATAAATGAACAATTCTTGGATGATTCAAATGACAAAACCTCCTTTCTATATATAGGAGTCTAAGGAGTCACAATATAATCCAGCCGACCTAACAATAATAATATAAAGCCACAAAAATAACAATATAGGGATTCTATGGGGCACAAAAATAACAATAAGGGGGTAATAGGGGCACAACAATATAAATAAGGGGTATAACTATAATAGTAATGGGGTAATCACTAGTATTATAGGGACCCAACAATGTCAATGCTTTGCAAGGTTAAAAATGGTTCTTGAAACAACAAGTTTCTCAAATGTATCTTCTCTTCATGAATTTCTCTTCATATGTAATTTAACATAATGAACATAACAACACATAATCCATGTAGGCATAAAGGAGATAAAAACAAAAGGTTTGTTAACGGAGTTCACCCCTCCTAGGCTACATCTTTGGACATGTCAACATGACTAGACCACTCATATATTTAGTATCCATGAAGTACATAAACATTTGTTGCAAGTAAATATGTGACTATTACCCCTACAAGGTAATGTTCTCCTACAAATAACTCTCACAACAAAAAAAAACTCAAAACATCCCCTACAAAGATGTCATCAATTGAAATGAGCTAAAAACATGTGAACCCTTCAATTCCACATTGAAGCACATAATCAAAATGTCATGTTAATAGAATTTGAACATGATCTGAACCCTACTGGTTACAACTGTTGTAATAGCCTTCTGAAAGTGAGAATACCCCTACAAGGTCTTATCCATGTCCAAATACCTTCCAGAATTGCTTCCAAACCCTGACTTATCCATACACCTTTAGTCTCAAAGCTGCAAAAGGCTCTATACATGTGCTCAAATAAAAAATTAGAGGTTACCAGTGGATTTAGAACATCCAAAAACCCCTAGTAGCCTCTTTCTGAGCTCAATTTGGATAAAAACTCAATAATTTATGAGTTTCCAAGCTCTCTCATGAATTTCACTACTAATCATCCTACAAATTCGACCTTATGTAAAATTGTTCTACAAATATTCCCTGAAAACCGCTAACAGAGCGACAATTCTGCCCTCCGTTGGTGCATTCTGTTGGATGTTTAATTTGTCCTCTAACCCCTGGAGACTGAAAATTCAGGTTATATGGGTACATGGGGTCGAGGGCTGGGCCTTAACGCCGCCCCCATCAGTTAGGCCCCTTAAATATCGGCGAGTGGTCTTATTGCACTCCATGGGACCGTGGGTTGGGCCAACATCCCACCCTAACAATCGAGCCCCTTAAAACATTGCATCAGCCACATAATGGCTCATTGGACCTAGGGTTGACTCCCTTTGATAGAGCACCTTCTGCCTAGCGCCCCAAAACCCGCTCTTGTGGTACTCTGCTGCCATGGGTTATATGATGTGGCAATGACCTTGGGTTGGGGCTAAACCCCGAGCCCTTGACTCCCTCTGCCATGGTTATGTGTGTGTGGTGTGGCGAGGGACTAGGGCTTAGCCCTGGCCCCTTCCCCCATATAGCGGCAACGTAAAACTTATATATGTGTTTTGAGCTATGGATAACAAGAACCATAGTGTGACCTAGTGGTAAGGCTTGAGGCTTGTGGGCATGAGGTCTTGTGTTCGATTCCTGTGGGGTAGTTTGGCCCATAACCATAAATTTTTACCACTATTGGGAGGCCACGTGGCTGCCATCTATTGGCTCACGTGGATTCCACCCATTGAAGTAAGAAACCAAAAAAAAAAAACATTCAGCCTATAACAACATAGAAAATTTGAACCATGCAAAGAGGCCAAGTGGCAACCTGCCACTGGCCCATAAAAAACACGACCAAACACTCAAATTGCCATTTTTTTCCCTGTTTGGGAAAAAGGTTAGTGGGTGATAACTTGAGCATTCGGCGTCGGATTGAGGTGAAATGAACGTCGTTGGATTCAGAATGACATGCACTTCGATTTGACGTAAATTTCAAGAAGTTCTGGGCACTTTCGTTTTTCAGCATAAAATTGATCACTTGATCACACCTCCCCACTAGGAACTTTTGGACTCCAAAATTTTTCTTCCCTAGTCAATATAAAGAGGTTAGAACTCAAAAACACCCAAAAACTCAATCCAAAATGAAAAATTTTCAATTGGTTCCCTTCAAGCCCCAATCAAGGAACTTCACTTATCATCCTCATGAAGACCTTTTGTCCTGTCAGAATTGAGCCATCATTCTTATCGTTGTTGCAAGAACAAAACACTGATGAGAGGAATCTGAACATTCTCTTTAAGCTCTCTTTTCACGGCTCCAAAAACACTTCATCTTGAAGTTACATTGTTGAAGACAAACTTGACCCCATCTTGGAAATCATAAACAAAATAAACTTGCTTTAACATCTTCAAGCTGAGCTTGTACATAAAAAGTACATTGCTACAAAATTTTCCATGATATGATTGACCTTGCCTATAATACATAGTCATCTTATACAATCTTAAAAACAAAGATTCAATTCACACAAGTTTCAAATCGAATACTTGTATCAGTGAACATATGACAATTTGTAGACAACTTTGAACGACAATCTTGTACATTCACAAAAGTCCTTAACATGTGGATTATAACAAGTCAATACATACATCAATGAAAAAAATCTACTTGTTGAACATAGTGACAATGAATGTTCACTTTACAAAAGTACCTAAACAAGTAATGACAACAAGTATTTACAAAATTTTACAAAACAACTTCACAATAAGTGTACCCAAACTTTCCGTATCCTAGGCTCATGGGTTCTCTTCTTGCACCATCTTGTCTAGAAGGTCACTTAGGATTGTGGAGAGTCCTATTTGCTACCTTTTGTTTCCCTTGAATTATGCAACATAATCTCTTTACCTTTATTTGAACGAAGTTCCAGATGCAACTTCCAACATCGTTCAGTGTCATGTCCATGCACTTTTCGATGAGCATATAAAAACTTCCTCTTGTTTGTTGACATAGAAGTTCTCTCACGCGAAAGAAAGTCATTATGCTTGATGCCCAAAATTTGGTTCATTTGTTTAACCATTATGATACGTTGCTCACATACAGTAATGAAATGGTCAATAACATCACAAAATATATAAGGGTACTTATTCCATAAGTATTCAAAATTTCCATGCATTGGAAAACACTCTTGAGAGTTATACATGTCTCTAGAGTTGCAACTTCAACGATTGTCACAAGGTGATGAAATCTCATGCTCAAATTTTTTATGTACCTCAAGATATTTGGAGCATTCCCCAAACTCCTTTCGACTATAACCCAATCCCTAGTACTTCGGTATTTCCTCAACCATAATTGGATTGGTAATACCTTGACCATTTTTGCTAAGACCTCCAGTTTCATATCCCATCTTGGAAAATAACTTCATACCTATGCCCTTGGTATGTTTTTCGAACGTTGCAAAAGAGTTGATATGTATATAAATGGATGGAGTGGAACTTGAGATGCTAATTACCTCCTTAAACTTGTCATTCATCCTTTCAGCTTTTGATGATGACGATGATGGCCAACTTGTAGATGACTCTAGCCACCCAATCTTATCCACTGACATATGGTGTGCTTCTTGAAGATGTTTACAAAATGTACATGTAACATCTTCCACATATGGTCCAAAACCACTATTTGAACCATGACCACATACTGGCCTCATTCTGGAGGTTTCCCTTGTTGGTGCAGGAGTTGAACTTTCTGCAACTTTCTCATAAAGAACTTGCTGCAATACAAAGCACATGCATCTCTTCTCCTCTTCAGCTATCATCAACATCCTTCTCAATTCTATGTTCTCCATCCGAAGAGCCACATTTTTTTCCTCTAACTCTTAGAGATTCTTTTTGTTTCCCATTCTTTCAACTTGGCCAACTGGTGTTCTGATAGCAAACTGATCTGAAATTGGATTAGGTGATTTCTTCCTCATTTCCAAAATCAAATAAAACAAAACTTAGGACCATGTCAACGCTTTGAAAGGTTAAAAATGGGTCTTGAAACAACATGTTTTTCAAATGTCTCTTCTCGTCATGAATTTGTCATCATATGTAATTTAACATAATGAACATAACAACACATAATCCATGTAGGCATAAAGGAAAGCAAAACAAAAGGTTTGTTAATGGAGTTCACCCCTCCTGGGCTACATCTCCAGGCCTATCAACATGACTATACCACTAATATATTCAATATCATTGCAGTACATAAACATTTGTTGCAAGTAAATATGTGGCTATTATCCCTACAAGGTAATTTTCTCCTACAAAGAACTTTCACAACAACAGCAACTCAAAACATCTCCTACAAAGATGAGATACTTCAATTGAAATGAGTTAAAAAGAACACGTGGACCCTTCAATTCCACATTTAAACACATAATCAAAACTTCTTGTTAAGAGAAGTTGAACCTGAGTTGAACCTTGCTGGTTACAGTTGTTGCAGTAGCCTTCTAAAAGTGAGAATACCCCTACAAGGTTTTCCCCATGTCCAAATACCTTCCAGAATTGCTTCCAAACCTTAACTGATCCATACACATTTAGTCTCAAACCTGCAAAAAGGCTTTGTAGATGTACTAAAATAAAAAATTAAAGATTACCAATGGATTCAGAACATCCAAAAATCCCTAAGTAGCCTCTTTTTGAGCTCAATTTCGATAAAACTCAAAAAGTTATCAGCTTCCAAGCTCTCTCATGAATTTCACTACTAAACATCCTACAAATTTGACCTTCTTTCAAACTGTTCTACAAATCCACCTCTAAAATCACTAACAAAGCAACGATTCCGCCTTTCGCCTGTGCATCTCGTTGGGTGTTTAATTCATCCTCTAAACCCTGGAGACCGAAAATTCAGGTTATATGGGCACATAGGGTCGAGGGTTGGGCCTTAATACCTGCCCCTGCCTGTTAGGCCCCTTAAAAGTTAGTGAATGGTCTTATTGCACTCCACGGGGTCAAGGGCTAGGCTAATGGCCCACCCTAACTATCGGGCCCCTTAAAACATTGTGAATATCACATAATGACCCATCGGACTTGGGGTTGGCCCCCTTGTTGAAGTGCCTTTCGCCTAACGCCCCAAAACCCGTGTCTGTGCTCATGTCAAGGGCCTAAAGGACTGGGGCTAGGTCCTTAAACTCGGCTCCTCCGCATATTAGCATCATTACTCCACTACCATAGGTTATATGTTGTGGCGATGACCTTGGGTTGGAGCTAAGCCCCGATCCGTTGGATCCCTCTGCCATGGCTCTGTGGTGTGTGGTGTGTTCAAGGGCTAGGGCGTAGCGTCGTCCCCTTCCCCCATATAGTGCCAACGTAAAACTTATATATGCATTTTGAACTATGGATAACAAGAACCATAGCGTGGCCTAGTGGTAAGGCTTGAGACTTGTGGGCACAAGGTATCGTGCTCGATTCCTATGGGGTAGTTCGACCCATAACCATAATTTTTTACCACTGTTGGGAGGCCACGTTGCTGCCATCCATTGGCCAACGTGGCTTTCACCCATTGGACCACGAAACCACCCAAAAAAAAATTCGGCCAATAATAACACAAAAAATCGACCAATGCAGAGAGGCTAAGTGGAAGCCTACCGCTGGCCCATAAAAAACAAAGTCAGACACCCAAATTGCCATTTTTTTTCCTGTTTGGGAAAACTATCAGCGGGCGATAACCTGAGCATATGGTGTCGGATTGAGGTGAAACAAATGTCGTTGGAGTCAGAGTGACAGACACTTCGATTTGGAGCCAATTTCTAGAAGTTCTAGGCACTTCCATTTTTTAGCATAAAATTGATCACCTAATCAAGTTCCCAACTACAAAGACTAATAATTTGAGTTGCACAATGAATGAAATAAAACACATACACAAATAAATATAACAAAGAACTTAGTAATATAGTAAAAACCCAACTTCTATTAATAAACAAAATAGAAAAATACCATAGAACACAGATTAGCAAGAATGGTGGTAGTTATCTTTGAAGAGAGAGAGAGAGAGATGAAATTTTCACGCATTCAAAAAATCTATCACAAGAGGTTGAAAGAATGACATTTTAACATTAAAAAATAAGCCTAGAGGTCTAAAACAATAACCCTAGAAGATGAAGTGCCAAAACAATTGTGGGCCCCGAGGTGGTTAAGTGGTACATCAACTTCCTGGGGGGTGGATTTTGTGTACAATCTCTATTTGGGGGTGAAGTAGCTCATTGGAAATAAATTTTCAAGGAATACAACTTTTGATTGGGGCTAAGGTATGCCATGACAACCCTTGATCCCTCAAATTTCCAAAAAACATTGTTTAGGGCCACAAAATTGCCTTGGAAGTTTGAGACCAAAAAAGAATAGGAAAATTCCAAGAAGATAAAGAGAAATTGAGCCAATGGAAGAGGTGGGTGACCACTGATATCCACATAGATTAGTCCTCCCCCTTGTCGTCCGGATAAATCTTTCTTGTGGACAAGACTAATCTCCCTAGTATCAAATGATATCTAGCGACAAGCAGAACAAGCAAATCTACCTTTCTATAAATATTGCGATTTATAAATAAAAACCAAGAGGTGTTTTAGACCCTACCTTAAGTCCAACGCTAGTTTGTGGCAGCCATGCTTCGACCGTCTGAATGAGTTTCCTTTTAAGAACCTGCAAACACAAACAAGCACACATCAAATAACACCTACATAGCCAATATAATAAATCATATTCATCATGGTGATCAAGGAATACATGAAATAAACTATAAAAGACAGCTTATTGAGAAAAATAAACTTGATTGTACTAAATTTGAACAAAGAAGAACTTTACAACCTTTGGTGCCTTGATGTTGTACAAGCTCCTCCCAGGGTCCAAGCAAGAATCTCCTTTACTTTGACAAGCCTCACACTCTTCCCAATGAGATGAAAAAAGGTATGTAATCTCTCCTCTCAATCTCAATTAGGAAGTCTAAATTCCAACAACATTTACCCTAAAAAATATTCAGCTTTCAACCTCCTTGGTAACCAGCCCAATGCGTCATTTTATACTGCAGAGGAAAGAAGTTACATGTCCACCTATGAAGGGATAGAGTCCTCCTTCAAAGGGATAAGCTCCTCACATCAAGGGGTTAGCTCCTTTAGGTATGGGATGCATGCACCTTAAAGGAGTGAACTTGCCACCTCAAGATTCCCGCTAGAAGCTTCCAGAAATAACCCAAAGTGAGTTTTTAAGAATGTACTTGTGCCTTTTTGACTTTTACAGGGGTCTGCACCCATTACACATAAACAGAACGGTCAGGTACGCCGGGGACATTACCAGTGGGTGCGGGACCGCAGGTAATGCTAAGAAAAAGTTCGAAACAAGAGTTTTAGAGATTTTTAAGGGCTTTCTCTCATTTTTCAAGGCTTGACATGAAGAGCTGAGGTTTAAGACTTGCAAAGGAGGAAAGTGTCAGTGGTGATAGACTCACACTAACTGCAGAATGTCATGGTGACAATATTTTGTGTAACAGATTGCCCCCTAAAGTGCGAAGTCTGTAATAGATGAGGATAGTATTTGTCATCTAAGAAGAGTGAAGTACTTTATCATTTCGAGGATCATCCTGTGGAGAGCCTGGTTGGAACCTGTAAAAACATTCAATACAAAATATATATATGTGATCATATCATCGCTGAGGTAGGCATTCCCATACTCAGATCAAAACTGACTAGAGAACTAACTAAACTGCTCTGATATAGGAATGATTTTGTAATACATCACAAGTATAGACATATGTAGACACAGTATGGGCGCAACCATCTGTTTATGAATAGTCCATTGTATAATGAATAACAAAATTCCTCGTAGCCTGGATGGTGGAAACTAGATCCAGGGTCTTGATTTCTGCTTCCCGAACTAGTACGATTCTATCCATGTGAATGAATGTGTCGAAGTCGAACATGGTAGAAACCACTTGATTACCAGTCAATGATGTAAACTGTTAACAAGTGTGAGAGAAACCACCAGTAATGTCAATGGCTCTCAAAGTACTCAGTACAATTCATGAAATGTGAATAGATGAGCTGATGTCGAACATGTCATAGAATCCTTTGATCGGAGGTCAATGATGCAACCTGTCGTCAAAGGCGAGAAACCTGCCATTGAGGCATGCGGATTCCAAGGCACTGACGATTTCTAGATCATCCTTCTAGATAATGAGTTGAATTCGTTAGAAAGCGATCCGTCGTAGGCAAGCCCACAACATGAAATCATAGATCAATTTTGAAGAAATATATTTGCAAGGACTAACTCAAGGATGGTCAAGATGGATGACAGATATTTTGCAGATGAATGGTTTATTTGCATTGACCTCTTGAACACATAACGACACTACAGATGGTTTAGTGACAATTGACCCAAAGCTAATACCCAGAAACTGGCTGAAGACTTTCAATATGGTTTGATTAACTGTTAGGCAAAGGATTTCCCAACCCAGGTGAACAAAAAGTGTCATGTTCAAGAGTGATTGAATGCTTTCCTGAGACACAAAGTATAACAAACAGGTTCATTTTTCTCTCTTTCCCTCACCATTTCTGGCAAGTACCTCTTTATTTTTGACAAGCTTGAGGAGGATAACATTTGCTTGATTATAAGCTCATACTTCAGATGAGTCCAACTTAGTTTAAAATTCGAACCCTAAGAAGGAGTGGTCCGTTCCTGTTTGAAATTGAACAGGTCCTTTACTGTTAAATTTTAACGAGTCTAGTATAGGAGAAACTCGACGTTTTTCAATTTTAGGGAGTCAGAAGAAAAACTTAAGAAAACTCCATGGTTGTCCTTTTTCGTAAATTTGTGTCTCCCAAGCCCGAAAAAGTATAAAATAATACTTGAGAGAACGCTTGACCATTACGATCAAGGAGTAGTTTTCATAATTAGTGTCTTTGATCCGAAAAAGTAAAAAAGCGATCAATGACACGTCGTTTTATAACCAATATCGAACTTGAAACAACAAAAGCCCGACAATCTTTTCATGTTTATACGGTCAGAAAAGAGCTGTAAGTGGACCGTCTTTTTAATTCCGTTTTAACTAGCTTAAAAAGAAAAACTTGGCAATCTTTTCATATTTTATGAGTCAGAAAATAGCTTAAAGAGGAGTCTAATGTTCATGTTGAAAATGATCAATTTTGCCTGAAAAATCCAATATTTTGCACAAAAACTCAAACATTACTCATACCTGTTTAAAATAAATAAAAATGCATCGAAAAGTTAACTTTTTAAAGTGAAAAATAGACAAATTAAAAATTCATTTATTCAAAAAAGCTTATAAAAAGGGCGTTTGTAAATTCATTTTTACCGTTTGACTTCAGAGTGAGAAAAGAGAGCTTTTGGGTAAGAAACTTCCTATGAATATTGCGGAAAATCCGTCCGTTGGAAACGAAAACCGTCACCTCCAGGTAATCCACATCACTTTAATCTTGCATTTCAACCATTTTAATTTTGTTTTTAGGCTTCCATTTTGATTTTTTAGAGAAAAATTAGTTTAAAAGACCGCTTGCGGGGGTCCGCAGGCGCAACATGAAAAACTTGCGGACCCCGACTTTTTCCTACAAAGGAAAGATCCAGGGGCCCGCACCTGTTGCTTGGGCAAAGTGCGGATCTATGCACTGTCCCTAACTAGTGGGTGCGAACCCCGCGAAATAGGTTTTAAATTTGCAAATTTTTCATTTTTGCCCAAAAATTCTTGAATTAAAATGTTCTAATCCGCCTTTTTTACAATGTAGGATATACAAAATGCTCATTTGACGGGAACGAGAGCACGAAGATGTGGACCTTGCCCAATTAATCATCAACCCTCAATAGATGCATTGAGGGCATGCGGGCTATTTAAATTCTGGGCCATACCTGGCATGAGGGCCCAAGTAGACTTTTTGCAGTGGCTGGTGGACAGATGGAATATACAGGACCAATGTTTCATTATTGGTGGCCACCAGCTCGAAATGGAGCTAGAGGACATTTACTTCTTGACTGGTTTTCCCAAGAGAGGTGAACAATTATCTCTATTCGGGACTAGGCCAGGTGGCCAGTCTGTCGATAGTCTCTGACTAGAGTTTTGTAATGACCAAACAAAGGACAAAGGGATTGATATCAAAACCATCTCCCATCCTGAACTCAAAGTGATTGCATTTACTGTCACCAGACTCTGCGGAAGCGCAGCACTGCATGTAGCTACCAGATCCCAAATGTGAATGGCAGTAGACTGTTATCGAGGCACCATCTTCAACTGGTGCGAAGCTATGTTGGCGAATGTAAAAGGCCAACTGACTAGAGCAAAGAACGGACAACTAAAAAACTTTGGATATGGTTTCTTAGTTGTGAGCTTTGGTCTAGAGAGGGTCCCGATGTTGGTCCCACAACATCTTTCCATTGGAGTTGGACTTCCCCGAGAGCCCAAGCTGATGCGTTGGGTTGCAGTTATGGCCTGTCATCCTGAGGAGGGTTCAGAGGTTGTTCGATTTCCTCCTGAGTATTTTCGTTGGTTGGAGAACCAACTTTTCGCGATTCAGGATTTTCCTTATGCTGGGATGGATTATCGTGGTGATCCAGACATGACTCTTCCACTAGGAGAGCAGTGGGATGACTCAGGTAAAATCATTCTCAACGTTTTTTTTTTTTTTTTTTTTTTTTTTTTTTTTTATGTCATCCAAAACTGATAGTAAAAGTTTCAAATGCAGATGTGGGTCCACGGCGACCAGCCACTCTCCGGCCTCCGGCCCTATGAGAGGAGACACCCAGCTGCAGCAGTACCGGCCCCACAAGACGAATCTACAGAGACCTTGACCGAATTGGAAAATCATCTAGAGCGTTTAACAACAGATATTCCAGAGACTAGCATAGATGACATTCCACTTAGGTTATAGCGCTATGTGATTGGGGTCCTAGGACCTTTCAAGAGGTTCCTTTGTAGGGTGGCCCGAGCAGTGGTTTCTTATCGTGATCATCACCAGTGATAGGATGATTGCTTTTGTAGACTTGATACGACATTTTTGCTTTTTGTACTATCATTTTTGTCGATCATAAGGTGTTTTTCAACCTATGATCGAAGACGATGTATATTTGACACACTTCTATGCTATGCTATATCACTATTACTGACTATCTTGTAAAACATGTTATGGAATGTTTTTAAATTTACTGTTTGATTATTACAAATGTCTATTTAACATTCGAGAAGAAATTGCGTCTGCTAATGTATTTAAATATCTTGGAATATGTTGATATTCAATGTAATCAAATTCACGTTCCAAGAGACGAACTCTCAAAAATAATCATGATAACACTGGATTTCTAATGGCATAAACTCTATTAAGCTACAATACAATGAGTTCAGAATCTAACCTAACAATCAAACTCCGAATCCTAAATGACATGAATTCAGATAATAACTCAATCACTGCACTATACTCTACAATGTTGTTTGTTGTTTGACCGAGGCTTACCCCATGCATAGATACCAACTCATCAGAGGGTGAATAGATAACCCAAGCTGCGGAAGAAATGTTCCGTGTATTACGACAAGCACCATTAGCGAAACCAATGTATGTTTGAAGAGACGTCGACATCTGCAATATCAAGAGTAAAATCAAGATAAGCATGAATAATGATAAAAACACTCTCTAAAATAAGCACACTTTTCTAATCTAAAACACACCAGCTAGAAAAAAACTAATCTAACTAAAATCTTCACACCTGGATTTAAGCACAATATCTCTTCAGATAAAGACCATTTCTGAGCTTACCCAAAGAGACACCGTCAAAATCTACGAATTCATAGGCCCCTTTCGCTAGATTTCGCTTAACAACATAAGGACCATGCCACATAGGTACAAATTTTCCAGCCCCTAGCTTATCATTTGCTCAATCGTATAGTAAGACTAGGTCTCATTTTGAAAAATTATGAGGTGTAACATTTCTATCGTACTGAGCTTTAATTCGTTTGGCATGAGTTTCGATTGCTAATGCAACATCACGTCGATTCTCATCTAGCTGAGCTAAGTACAACAAATGCTTCTCCTCTTCGGAAGTGGCTGGGAGTAACTCTATCGCTATTTGCAATGACGGGATTTCGCATTCAATGGGTAACACAACTCCAAACCATAAACCAGTTGAAAAGGAGTGAAATCAGTTGATGTTTTTACTGAGGTTCGATACGCCCAAAGCACTGAAAATAACATGTTATGCCAATTCAACCTATGAATACCAATGATTCATCGGATCATGATGACTAGAACTTTGTTCATAGCTTCAACCAGACCATTAGCCTGTGGGTAATATGGAGTAGAACTATCGTGACGCAGGCCAAGTTGATCTGTTAGTTCAGTCATCATGATATTTCGAAAATGACTCCCATGATCAGTAATAATCGCTTGTGGAACACCGAATCTAGTAATTATATGATTGAAAATGAAAATTGCAGCAGTTTTGCCGTCTTCCAAAAATGTAGGCATTGCCTCGGCCCAGTTGGTAAAATAATCTACCGCAAGGATGATATACGCATGCCCCCCGGCCGAGTGAGGGTTACATGTAATAAAGTCGATACCCCACTTTGCAAAAGGGCTGACGACAATTATAGGGTGGAGAGGAGCAGGTGGAGCACGCATCTTTCGATCAAAAATTTGACAATTGTGGCATTTTCGGACCACATAAATACAATCTTTAAATAAAGACGGCCAGAAATAACCAGCGCGCAATATCTTTTGGGCTATGGCATACCCAGACATATGACCACCACATGCTCCAGAGTGGCAGTCATTTAGAACCTTTTCAGCGTCTTCATGAGTTAAACAACGTCGGAAAACAGAACCCGCCCCTCGACGATAGAGTTTATCTCCAATGATTTTGTATTGTTGGGATTAGAATCGTATTTTACGTCGCTGAGATCGTGAAATTTCAGGCCGAAAAGATTGGGTTTGGAGATAAACTATGATATCTCCATACCATGGATCAAGAGTACTGATAAGAAACAAGGATTCGTCCGCAATGGGCTATTCCACCACAGTTTCAGTATCAGCATGCGGGAAGTCACACATCAGTTCCGAAAATACCAAAGATTTCTTTGACTTGTATTTTTCAAATTCTAAGTCAAATTCCTGCAGGATAACAATCCATTTGTAATACTTGCCCCCTAGCAATTTTTTGGTCAAAATATAGATCATAGGGTTACAATCAGAAATTATGGTAGTTTTGCGTAGTAAGATGTAATGACGAAATCTTTGGACAACTTGAATAGCTACCAAGGCCAATTTCTCCACATGCGAATATTTAAGCTCAGTCGGATTCAAAGTTCAACTAAGATAGTAAATCACCTATTCACTATTCAATTCATCTTCCTGAACTAAAACCATTCCGATGGTGGAATGAGAAGCGACGAGGTACAAGAAGTAATCCTGGTTGTAGTTGGGAGGATGCAATAATGGTGCATGGGTCAACGTGTTTTTAAGTGCATCAAAAGATTTGTTAGCTATCTCATCCCAAAATAATAGAGTATTCTGTTTCAACAACCTGGTAAAAGCCTTTGTTATCTCAGCGTAGTTAGGAATGAATCGACGTAAAAAGTTTGCTTTCCCTTGCAAACTTTGGAGTTGGCGAAGATTCGAAGGAGGAGGCAATTTGACAATAGCTTCAACCTTCGAGGGATCGACACGAACGTTGGCTTTTGAAATAATGAATCCCAGTAAACGACCTGTTTCTATACAGAAAACACATTTGTGTGGATTCAACCTAATTCGATAATGCCTACATCTCATAAATATTGCTCATAAATGAGTGAGATGATCGGCTCTACGTAATGAATCGGCAGGTAAATCATCAAGATAAGGTTGCACAATGTGCTTGATGTCATGAAACGTGTAAGACATAGCTCTTTGAAAGTTGATCTGTTGTTCTTTAATCTAAAAGGTAATTTGCAATAAGCAAATGTCCCCCATGGACAAATGAAAGCCGGTTTTGGTTGATCAGCAGGGAGTATGTTGATTTGATTGTAACCGGAAAAACTATCCATAAAGGAGAAAATTTCACTGCCGGCACAATCATCAATGATTTGATCGATATAGGGGGTTGGATAATTGTCTTTGGGACAAGCTCAATTAATATCCCTATAATCGATACATATTCTTATCGTTCCTTGCTTTTTGTTCACAGGAACAATATTCGATACCCAATCCATTAAGGGAATTGGATAAATGAAACCTACTTTAAGTAATTTCTAAAATTCTGCTTTAATAGCAACAACTTTTCGCGGATGTATCTAACGCAAATGTTGCAGGACAGGTTTAGCATCCGGGTAAGTTTTGATTTCATGAACAATAATTGCTAGATCGATTCCTGGCATCTCTTCGTATGACCAGGCAAATACGTCACGGAATTCTTGAAATAGGGCTTTATAAGTTTGGAGTTCATTTTCCATACAGGAAGCACCTATATGAATGTTTTCAACAATTCCAGGTTTAACTGAAATGTCAATAGGAACCGTTCGAGAAATATTTCCCAAATTCAATTCAGAATCAAGTAAAAACGAAGATCGATGATGAAGATCTTCGCATGGTAAATCATCAACAGACAAGATTTCACGAATTTGTTCATCAGTATGAACAAGCTCGGAAAAAGTTGTTGAATATGAGGTTCATATTGAAAGTGATTCTCCATGGACCACATTCATTAGATCAATTTCGGTTGAACAAGGGTCGAAACAACTATACAGCCTGATATGCAATTTCATAGGGACTCAAAGGCATCGCATCACCAAATGAATCCACCTCAGATTCGGAAGGTACGATCCAAGGATCATCAAAAAAAATAGTGTTTGATGAAATCATATGAATGGTTGCAGTAGAAGGCGATACGTTAGGAGGAGGAAAGGAAAAATTTCCTAGTAAACCAGAATCTTTAACCAATCCTACCCCAACATCCTTATAAGGGATAGTTGTTTTACCGACATGTTGGATACTTTCAAAAGAGGATGGGTCGGATGAAAAAAAAGTCAGATGGTCTATGGTTATGATCTTTCCATTATGAGGAAACTTTATAAGCCGAAAGACCGATGAAACAACAGCAGTCATAGCGTAAGACCAGCTGCGACCCAAGAGAAGGTTGTAATCTAGAGGGGCATCAACCACTTCCACATCTAGATTAACGGTTTTGCCTTCGACCCCTATAGGTAAATCCTGTAGAATGCCAAAAGGATGGAACCCACAGCTATCAAAAGCCTTTGGAATCATCGGGGATTGATTGAGTGTAGGAGAACCAAGCGATCTCCAACACTGGATCGACATAATACACGTAGAAGCTCCCTCATCAATTACAGTCCTAAAGCAAGGTCTGTTTTTGACTAACACTGGAATCTGGAAAGCCATTTGATGAGGTAAGCGAGGTGTACTATTCTCTAAATCGAAGATTATAAGGTTCGAGTCCTGAATATCAACAGCTCCTATAGCAGACAAAAGCAATTTACGCTGTGCTGGGCATGATTGCAGCACCTCCAAAGCCGACATCGCTGAAGGGGAAATGACTAAATCTTCAACAATGTTATAATTCTAAAAAGCTCTCGCATGCGGATTGAAAGCTAACTTTCGAAGTATACCTTTAGCAGGCGGTTTGATTACTAAGTTTGGATTACGTTTCTCGATCTGTAGCGGATCGGAACCAGAAGGAGTTGAAGTTGATGGGTTTGAATTAGAAGATTCTGCTTCCTTACCACCAACAGGACTTTTACTGCCATAATATTGCGATCGCGTTGCAATCCTAACATGAGACATCATCATTATGGATTCTTCTGATGCATTTGAGGAAGAACCAATCATCTTACTATCTTGACTAGGAAAAGGATCCTTCAAGACAGCAGGCGTTTGAGAACCTTTGACAATTTTCGCAACGTCAGCGCAATGTGGGCAGTCCCTTGTAAAATGCTCTTCGTCACAAATGAGACAAGGATAGCGAGGTTTACATTTCTCGTCGGTAGATTCAGTTTTATCTGATTTCTCTTTCGAATTTTACTTATTTTTCTTCTTCCCTTTCTTTTTACCACTGGATTTTGATTTGGCCGTAGATGATTCTACGACATGAATATCGGTAGGAATTTCAGCGAAAGAGTCTCCTGTCGGGGAATCTGGTAAAGTTATAATTGGAGAAGAATTCTTTGAAGATTTCTTCTTACTTTTGGTATTAACTGAACCAATCATACCATCAGCGACATGAGACCCTGAAGGAGTTGCAGTTATTTTATTTTGTTTCGGAAGGTCAGGGATTTTCTCGTGTAAAGTACCTGACTGCGTATAAACGAGGTCAAGGTACTGAGCTTAAGCAATTACTTGCTCTTCAGTAACAACTCCTGCCTTAGCTACATCCTCAGTGATTTTAGGTAACAATGATTTAACAAACCATTCTGCTAAGATTTGATCCGGAATAAAAACTTTCACTAAACGTCGTCGACGCCGCCATTCATGAATATGATCTAAAATATATGTGGACGTTGACTATTTTAATGAAGTTAATAATTTCGTGCCATTGTCATATCTGACAGGAAACTGAAAATGAGTTAAGAACGAAGTGGCTAACTGACTAAAATTATAAAAAGAGGCTCGTGGTAACTCAATGTATCACTTGGCCGCAAGACCAATCAGAGTGTGTTGAAAAAGACGTAAGCAAATTGAATCATCTATAATGGAATTATATGCACACCAGAGGTGATAAGTCATCACATGGTTTGACGGGTCATTGCCTGATTTACCTTCAAACTTTGGGATATCACTAGGAAACTTATTCGGCATTGGCGGCCAAAACGGAAGATAATTAATTGGATCGTTCGTAAGGCGCAACAAATCAGGCAAGTCCAAAGTTGCAATAAATGGTAACTGATGGTTAGGGTCTCGAAAACCCTGGGTCATAAGACCAGCCCCAAGAGGAGGATATCTAGGATAACTTGGAATTGGAATTGCATTTGGGATATTATATCCTCCCGGAAAACCAGGATTAACCGGACCGTACTGGGGTTGTTGAGGTTGCTGATAAGTATATCCAGGGTACGGTTGATACTGGTAAACTAGGCTTTGAACAGTAGGACCGAATTGGTACTATCCCTGGTACAGTTGATAAGTGAATTGTGGTTGACTTGTGACAACTGTACTTGGACCAGGTTGTCCTGCATGCATCTGAACCAAAGTCTGAATTGTGGGTCCGAACTGAGGTAAAGATGCTTGAGGAGTTTATGCATGAATAGTAGAAACTGGAGCTGTCGATACTCCAGAAGTATCAAACCCATGTATGAACACACCTTTCATGTTATCAAACCTGCGTATATATCTTCAACTATTGACTTATAACTTCACTACACATCATACCTTTAGAAAAAACCATATCGTGGCATACATAATAAAAAATGCGTTAGACATAAATATTACAAATCAAATCAACCCATTATCAATATAGTCATTTCATATCTATTGGATCTAATCCATCATCAAATTTTCGGTTGCATACTTAGTTTCAGATCAAACAATTTATTAATAGCCCATTACATGCACACTTGCTTCAGATCTAATTATTCATGAAATATCCATCACTTGCACACCCAAACACTTTGATCCTAATCTCCTTATATAGCTTAGGCCTTATCCAATACCACAGGTCAAATCCTTAATAATTCGATGGTATTTTTAGATGGGATCAAATATCCATTTCCACACTCATTATTGTGGGTCAATACCATGGTAAAGATCCCTAGTATTTATAATACCATGGTGCGGAAACTTTACGCGACTTTTTTTCACCAAACCTACGTATGTATGTGAGTTTGCTTCATAGAACCTACATATACTTCTTCAAACTTCATCTTTATCATTCCTTTGTCTTTGAACTTATATTCCTTTGTCCAATCTTTCTGTCACATCTGTACTAGAATGAATACTCATCTTACTACCATCATGTTGACATGTTTATTAAGTAGGTTTCCATCAAGGGCAACACATTTGTTATAATGCCAACACAATCTGCCATTTTCTCTTTAGTCATTCTTAGTGCAATAAATTGGTTTGATCCAAGTAATAAAAATAATAAAATTTATTTTATTATATATATATATATATATATATATAATTACAAACAATTTTTTAGATAAAATAAAACCATAATACCATGGTTTATCAATACAATGGGCCATCTAGGCTTTTTTAATTCATATACCTTCTTAAATAAAGTACAATGGGATCGGATTTAAGAGACAAAGAGACTATGAGATGGATTAGGAATAGAGTGGCGGGGAGAGACAAAGGTGGGAGAGAGAGGGGGAGAGAGGAAGGAAGAGAGAGAGAGGAGGTGGGAGAGAGAAGGAGAGAGGGAGAGAGAGAGAGAGATGGATTTGGAGGGGGGGCGGGGGAGAAGGAGAGAGGGAGGGGGAGAGAGATGGATTTGGAGGGGGAAAGAGAGGGAGGGAAGAACAAAGACATTGAGAGATAGAGGTGGGGAGAGAGTGAGTGAGAAGGGAGATATGAAGACAGAATGAGAGAGAGAGGAGATGAGGGAAGAGAGAGAAAAAGGAGAGGATAAAAATAGGGAAAGAAGGGGAAGAAAAGAGAGAGAGAGAGAGAGAGAGAGAGAGAGAGAGAGGGGTAGAGAGAGAAGGAGAGAGGGAGGGAGATATTGATAGAGTTGGAGAGTGGAGAGAGAGAGTGTGTGATTGGGGGAGAGACAGAGGGAGGTGGGAGATAAAAGGGTAGAGAGGAAGGAAGAGAGAGAGGACTTGAGAGAGAGAAGGAGAGAGAAATGGAGTTGGAGGGGGTGAGGAGGGAGCGAAGAAGAAATACATAAATAGATAAAGGTAGAGAGGGAGAGGGAGTGACAAGGGAGAGATAGTGAGGGAGAGAGGAGAGCGGGAGGGAATATAGAGATATATAGGGATAGAATGAGAAGAGAAAGAGAGGGAGGGATAGGAAGATAGAGGGATATAGAGATAGATATATGGAGAGTTTTGGGGGTGAGAAGGAGAGACAAAGGATGAGAGACAAGGGGAGATAGAGATATAGATGAAGGGGGGAGAGAGGGAAGAATAAAGAGGCAAAGAGAGGGAGGGAGGAAGAGAGATATATATGGAGAAAGAAGCGGAAGAGAGAGAGAGAAGGGGAAGACAAAGAGAGAGAGAGAGAGAGAGAGAGAGAGAGAGAGAGAGAGAGATTATGTTTGGGGGGGAAGATAGAGAGACAATGGGAGATAGAGATATAGATGGAGGGGTTAGAGAGGGAATAAGAGAGGGAGGGAGGAAGAGAGATAGATATGGAGGGGGAGAGAGAGAGAGAGAGGAAGATGGAGAGATAGATATATAAAGAGAGAGAGTGTGTATGTTTGTAGGCTGATATAGAGAGATAAATAAGGAAAGAAATAAGGATATAGATATATAGATAGAGGGGGCAAGAGGGAAGAATAGAGAGATATAGATAGGGAGGGAGGAATAGAGATATATATGGAGAGAGAGTGTGCGTGCGTCATGTGTTTAGGGGGGTGAGATAGAGAGACAAATAAGGAGAGATGGGGGGAGGTATAGATATATATGGCAAGGGGAGAGAGGGAAAAAGAGAGAGATAGAAAGAGGGATGGAGAGGTGGAGAGAGAAAGATGAGGGAGAGAGATAAGGATAAAGGGAGGGAAATAGATATAGAGATTGAAAGTGGAAAGTGGAAAGTGAAGGAAGAAAAAAGAGACACATAGAGACAAATACAGACTTAGAAGTTAGATCTAGAAATTCATGCATATTTTGGGTTTTCACTAAAATAGATGTATTGATTAGTGTAGTTCTTGATTTCTAATCCTATTTTATTGCTTTCACTAGATGCATTGATTTCAGTGTAGATGTCGATTTCTAATCCTATATGACATCTTGCACTAGATGCATTGATTTCAGTGTAGATGTTGATTTCTACTCCTATCGGATTGCTTGCATTGGATGCATTAGTTTCAGTGCATATATTGATTTCTAATCTTATTTGATTGCTTGCACTAGATGCATTGATTTCATTATAGATGTTGATTTCTAATCCTATTTGATTGTTTGCACTAGATGCATTGATTTCAATGTAGATGTTGATTTCTGATTTGATACAACTAGATGTATGATGTACATTAATTAAAAGTAATTAGATTAATAGTGTGCATTGATTTCAGTGTAAGCACATAAAAAATATTGATGATGTGCATTGACTTCTATGTTACAGTAATTCAACCATAAATACAATACTTGAATTTTCATCCTAAATAAAATGTTCACTTAACTGAAATGCTAGTTTCCTAAAATTGTAAACTATTTGTAATTAGCTTCTTTTTATTATTCCTCTTTTCCATCATTCAACATTGTTAAACAAAGTTTGCATTCAAACGAGGTAATAGAAAACAACTACCAATGAAAATTATTTGGGGTATAACACTCCATAAGTCACAATGATTGACTTTGGAGAAAGCTACTATTAGTATTGGAGAGCAAGAGAGATAAGGTATGATTTTTACTATACTATCTCGAGTTAAATATTTGTGAATGGTCGATGATTTCAACTGCCCTTTTCATATGTTTGATATGAAAAGATGGCAAAACTAATAGGTGTAACAATAAGAACAGTAGAAGAAAATAGTTTGAGATTGATCACAATGAAGATTGTTTGTAGTTGACTACATTCTTAATATTCGTGTTTTCTATCATTCAACATTGTTACATTGTCACTTTACATTCAAAATTTTTATTTCATCATTTTTCATCATTCAAGTTACTAACAGCCTCTCTCATCTCAACAAACTGAGGTAATTAGGAAAATTAATCTTAAACATATTTAGCATATTTAAAATTATCAGAATAATTAGATGTTCAACAAATTTTGTATGACAGCACATGAATGAAACCAACCTAGATCCATATTATCCTCGGATCTATCAAGTGCCGAGAGGGATCAAATCTCTCGGAGGTGAAAATCTTTTCTCAAGTTTTGCACTCAAAAAATAGGTTTTCACCTCGAGAGATTTGATCCCTCATGACGCTTTATAGATCCGGGGTTGAGATGGATCTAGGCTGGTTATATATGAATTCCATATTAAAAATAAATAAATCATACATCTCCAATGAAAATATTAAAAAAAAACATTTAATTTTTTTCTATATAAATTTGATATAAAACTATGTTATTTATAAATAGTAAATATTTTTTTGTTATATGTTATTTTTTATTAAATATTTTTTTCAATGTTACATATCAACTACATCTTACATATTAAAGGAATTACAAATCGTTATCATATCATGCATTAGAAATAACTTAGTAATGGAATAATCTCTCTCTCTCTTCGTGTGTATATATATATATATATATATAATCTAACATGCATATTGAAATATTTTTATAGCCTACATTTTTTTTTTGTTATATATTGTTATGAAACCAGCTCAAGAAAAGATAGATCAACGCCTTAGAATTCAGCCTCTTTGAGGGGGAAACCTCCTTTACATTACATAAATGAACAATTCTTGGATGATTCGAATGAAAAACCTCCTTTCTATATATAGGAGTCTAAGGAGTCACAATATAACCCAACCGACATAACAATAATAATGTAAGGGCACAATAATAACAATAGTGGGCTTCTATGCGGCACAATAGTAACAATATGGGCACTACCTAGGTACATCAATATAATAAGGGGGTTGTACTAATAACAATAAGGGGTTACACTAGTGGTATAGGGGCCTAACATGCCCCTCTCCTTCAAAAAGTGTTGTCCTCAACACTTTAGTAGTTCTTGATGCTTCTGTATAAAATTCTTGTCCTCACATGTGGAATCTTCAGCGGGTAAGTTCTTCCACTTGATGAGATACTCTGAAATTGATCGATTATCGTAGCGGTCAGGTTCTTGTTTCTATGACTGCTCCAGGTTCCAATATGATTTTTCCTTCCTCTTCAATTTCTGGCAATATTGTTTAAATTGGGATCTTTTGCAACTTTGAATAAGTGGCCATACTTCTTTGTCCTTCTTCCATTCATCCCTTGCTTTGTTTATCCATTCTGGTTAGATAATGGAAATAGCACAAAACAATGCTTCCACATCCTCATCCTTTCTTGAGAGTGCATCTGCAACAAAATTTTGCTTCCATTTTCTATAGATGATGTCCAAATCATAACCCAACATATTCGTGACACATTTTTTCTGTTCTTCTAAAGATAATAGTTGTTCTAAAAGTATTTAGGACTATCATGATCCATTTTTACCTTGAAGTGTCTTCCCATTTGGTAAGGTCGCCATTTTTAAGTGCATGTAGTATTGCCAACATTTCCTTCCCATAAATATCTTTCTTGAGATGTAGCAGTAAAAATACCCAATCACCTACATCAAAACATTTTTCACTACGATGTTGATCTACCTGTTGTTTGATTCGATTTTGCACCAAAGTTGTGTTATCCTTTAAAAGTTGGAGAACTTGTTGTTGATGCTCGATGTGATCTTTCACTACTTGAACCTTTTTCTTCTTGATATGTCCTTCTATCTTTAGAGTTTGAGTGGTAATTTCTTCCAATCCTTTACAAGATATGGTCGGATTTATTTCTTGATGCTCGATGTGATCTTTCACTTCCTGAACATTTTTCTTCTTGATATGTCATTCTATCTTGATAGTTTGAGGAGTGGTAATTCCGACCAATGAATTACAAGATATGGTTGGATTCATTTCTTCTTTCTCGATGCGATCTTTCACTTCTTGCACCTTTTTCTTCTTGATATGTCCTTCTATCTTGAGAGTTTAAGGAGTGGTAATTCTTGCCAATGCTTTACAAGATATGGTCTGATTCATTTCTTCTTTCTTTGGGGTTGGGTCCTGGTGTATATCCTCTTCTTTTGATGTTTCTTGATCCTTTTCTACCTCCTCTTCATACTCTGTGTAAAATAATTTCTTCTCAGTACACTTATGACCTTTAGTGCATTTGCTATCACAATTGTAACAAAGCCCTTTTTCTCCTTTTTCTTCCAATTGTCGTGGTGTAACCCTGGTGGGTTGTGGAAGGCTAGGAGAAAAAACACTTCCATGTTTATACTTGTGAGGGGTAGACTTCCTTGTTGCTATAATTTTACTTTCCACTATGTCACAAAGCCCTTTTACTCTTTCCAATTGTTGTGGTGTTTCTCTAAAGAAGGTGTTGCTCTTTGTATCCTCATAATGTGCTATATTTCCTCCATGAGAATTTACCATGTAAGAAGTTGTTTACGAGAACAAAGCCCTTTATACCATAAAAATTGATCCGGTTCTAAATATGAAGATGCAATACATATCTTTTGTAACAGTGGTACACCATGTAGATAAAAATATTGCTCCATTTGAAGTATCCAATTTACCGGATCCTTGCCATAAAACTTCCTCATATCTCCTTTTCTTGATTTTAGGAGCTCGATCTTGGAACGAATATAACTCTATAATTAAGGTTCTTCCAGTTCTAAAATTGCGACCTACAGTAGCCCTCTGTGTCCTCTTTCCAATGCCACCAGTCTGATCCAATTTGGATTCTCCAAGGAAGAGTTATGCCAAATCTCCCACAGTGACCTGATTATAAACTAGTTCAGTAGATCGAACTTGTACGACATGCCACGTGTCCCTGTTTCGACCTTTGGCTCTGAAAACTATATAAAAGAAAATATAGTCCGTTCTCTTTCTGTACCTTCTTACGAAATTTCAATCCGATGCTCAGAGAGAAAGTTATGACGATTTTCCCCTGGTCACCTGTTTGGAATGTAATTTAGGAGTCTACAAAAAGAACAACTTCCTCAAATCATATATCTACAAATATAGTTCGAAAAGCTCTAAGATTCGGACCCGAGCTTCAATGCGATCTCATCTCAAATGGGTGTTTTTTTAGCTTTTGAAACATCGCAGAAGAAAAGTTATAAAGAAAATGCCACGATGACCTGTTTGGAGTAGCGAAACCCTAGAATCCAAAGCTCTGATTTCAAATGTTATGAAACCAGCTTAAGAAAAGATAGAAAAGATAGATCAACGCTTTACAATTCAGCCTCTTCGAGGGGGCAACCTCCTTTACATTACATAAATGAACAATTCTTGGATGATTAATGACAAAACCTCCTTTCTATATATAGGAGACTAAGGAGTCACAATATAACCCAACCGACATAACAATAATAATGTAAGGGCACAATAATAACAATAGTGGGCTTCTATGTGGCACAATAGTAACAATATGGGCACTACTTGGGTACATCAATATAATAAGGGGGTTGTACTAATAACAATTACACTAGTAGGATAGGGGCCTAACACACACACACACACACACACACACATATATATATGACATGTCAACTAGACATATTATGAACTACACATCATGTAGTATCAATAATATTTTTTATATGTTATTTGATAACTCCATATTATGTAGTGAAGAAATTACATCTCCCTCATTTTTTTTTTCCGAGGAAAAAATCGTAATTTTCTTCAATGAACAAAATTACATTTTGTAGATGCCTATTTTAACAAACCTGGGTTAAAAGTTCATGTAATAAAGTTAATAAAGGAAAAATAAGACCAAGGTCATGGGACATGTATTCCAAGTTGAATGTTGGGCAAAACATCCTAGTGGGTGTTCATTTGATTTATTATGGCTAAGGAAATAAACAAAGGCATTAGCAAAGACATTGAAAAGGCAAAGAGGCATTTATTGGCATTATTTATGAAAATATAGGAAATTAGGAGAAAAAGAAAGTGAAAGGTCATAGGTTGCATGTGAGGGGGAAATTGAAGGAAAAATAGAAGAAATTGAAAAAAATAGAGGCCTCAATGATAAAAAGGCTTTTGAGGATTAGTTCACAGCTTGTGAGGATATGAACTCCATATTAAGAATAAATAAATTATACATCTCCAATATATATATATATATATATATATATATATATATATATATATATATATATATATATATATATATATATATATTACATGTCAACTAGACATATAATGAACTACACATCATGTCGTATCAATAAAAAAAAATTATATGTTATTTGATAACTCCATATTATGTAGTGAAGAAATTACATCTCCATTTTTTTCCTAGGAATAAATTGTAATTTTATTCAATAAACAAAATTACATTTTGTAGATGCCTATTGTAATAACCCTGGTTTAAAAGTTCATTGAATAAATTTAATAAAGGAAAAATAAGGCCAAGGTCATGGGACACATGTTCCATTGAATGTTGGGCAAAACATCCTAGTGGGCGTTAATTTGGTTTATTATGGCTAAGGAAATCAACAAAGACATTAGCAAAGGCATTGAAAGGGAAAAGAGGCATTTATTGGAATTATTTATGAAAATAAAGGAAATTGGGAGAAAAGGAAGGTGAAAGGTCACAGGTTGCATGTGAAGGGGAAATTGAAGGAAAAATAGAGGAAATTGAAGAAAATAGAGGCCTTAATGATAAAAAGGCTTTTGAGGATCAGTACACGGCTTTTTTCAGCCTTTTGTCAGTTTAGTTCTGGAAGTGATTTTTAGAGAGGAGAATAGAATCAAGAGGAGGAAGCAAGCAAGCAAGCAAAGGAAAGACAAGAAAGGACAAGGGAAAGTTCAATCAAGCAGCTTCAATAGGAATACTTGTAGGTAAAAGGCTGCATGTGTGATTTCCTAGCTGGTTTTGGCATGCATGGTATATGCATGTGTGTCTTTGGTTCTCTTTTTTCCATTGGCATGGGTTTTCCCGGGTTTGATAGTGGTTTCCGCCTTGTCTTGCCATTTCCAGATAGCCATGGTGTGATGGCGTTCATTCTTGGTTGAACTTTGGATTTCCATAAGGTTTTGGATCTAGGTAAGGTGGTCTCAGAAAAAATCACCAAGGGTTGGGAGTGGAGATAGTTTTCTCTGAGAAGCCCTCAACAGGTGGGTGAAGAAGGGAAAAATCCTCAAGGGATGGTAAAGGAATTTTGAGGCATCCAAGCTTGGTTTGGTTTTGTGATATTGGGACTGGTTTAGGTGAGATCACGGTGGTGTGAGGGTGGACGTGGTTTAACCTTTGGATTCCCTTGGTTGTTTATGTTTTGGTTTTCCCATGAGATCCCACATTCCTGCTTGGAATATGGCATGGGGGTGACTGGTTGAAAGAAATATTTGGCTTGCCCAATCTATGGTTAGGTGGTATGAGGAAGTCCTTGACTTGGTCAGATTTTGCACATGTTAATAAGAGTCATTTTCCTCTTGTATGTTATGAGTAAATTTACTTGTTATGATGTGGCTTTGATGGTCATTCTCTCATTGTTATTTATTTGGTTATAAGCATGGTTTTATGATATATTTCAATTATAGATCTTATCATGTTTTGATTGGTAAATGAATGGTTATTGAATGCATGACCTAATAAATGTTATTGCAACTATACTAAGAGGGAATTAGACCTTATTGATGATTTTCAAATAAGTATCAGATCCCCATGTTCAGATATGAATTCATGACTTATAGATTTCATGTTCACCATGTGTTTGACATAATGATTGTCATGGTTAGGCCTTGTTAATTCAAGCTATTGTATAAGTTTTGTGTTAACGACTTTGTCTTGGTGCCATCCATTGTTTTGGAAAGTTTTATCAAGTTTTTGGGTAGTTGTCTAAAGACTAGCCCTGAAAAGGTGGCTCATATTTCACGGTCGCAGGCATAAAACTAGTAAAATAAGGTTGCATTCGCTACCTTGCAGGCTTATGTATGCGACTGGAGCCCTACAGTCGAATTTATGTATTGTTATCCCTATGGCTAGTAGTCCACATCACTGAAAAAGAAATTTAACTCAGGGTTTGGGCACCTAGAGGGGTGGTTTAGCTCTTGGGGGTCTTGTAGCTTCTAAGGAAGGTCAATAAAGTTTCGGGTTGTTGACTGCACTTCCTTAACTGTACTTAGGAGGTTGAGTCATGTCATAGTAGCTCCTCCTCTCACCCTGGAAGGTTGGTGAAAGTGAGTAGATATGGGAGGGGTGGTTACAGATTGGTATAAGAACTTTTAGGTTCAAACACTTGGACTGAATGGGCTAGATGCATGTTCTTATGCATTCATTTTCAGTTTTCATTGCTATCTCACTGTTGTCGCATGCATGAAACCATTTTGCACAGACATTCGCCCAACCGACGAACTACCTCACCCACATGCATGTTGATCTGTTTGTTGAATATTTCATTCATGTTTTGCATGCACTGTTAATAAATTCTGCTATCACTTAGTGTCGCCATGCATTCACTCACTTACTTTCTTTCAGTTGCCCGTCGGTGAGTCGGGCCAACCTTGGCCTAGGCTCTGCCTTCACTAAGGCTGCGTTGCGCAAACTAGGAAAGGAAGGCTCACCTTCGTCTCCAGATTTGCACATTCCTGCTCAGCACCTGCCTCCAGGAATGTTTTGTGCATTTCTAGAGGATAGTGGTTGCTTGGCCCAAGAAATTGCACAAATTGGTCCCTAGGCCAGCAGTCCTTCCGAGCTGGAATTGCGCATTGTGCAATCCCAACAGTCAGCAGCTAGCAGCCAAACTAGACTGTGCATTACATAGTTCCAGTAGTTAGTCAATCTCCCGGCAGCCTAGACTGTGCCTTGTGCAGTCTTGGCAATCGATCTCCTGATCTCTCGGCCGAAATTGCACAACCTTCATGATCATGCACCCAAGTATGTTGCAAGTCAGTTCTCATGTTCATTTTGGTTTTCCACTGAAAGATTGCTTGCCATGAGTGTTTCCATGTCTTCAGGTATCCCAGACGTTCATCTACCTCTGCGCAGTACAATTCCAATGGTTTCTAGGAGAGCAGAGACGAAGACACCATTCAAAGAACACTTGGGGATGCAGTTGATCAAGTGTCCATGGACTTGCCTACCCACAAAGACATGGAATTGTTTGTAGATAAGGAAATCAAGCAGCAGCATCATGAAAAATAGCTTAAGGAAGCATACCGAATGCAATGAACACAACGAATGCAAGAGGAAGGTTTTTGAAAACACAGAGGCAGAACAAAGTTGCAAGATCAAGCAGATCCACTGATAATGAAAGCAACCTTAGAGACTCAGGCTATGAAGTGACGACACGACATGAAGATCATGTGAAGGTAGAAGATGGAACAAAGAAGTAGTTGCATGTGCTGAAGCAGCAACTTCGGAAGAACATGAAGTTGCACAGACAGACGAATGAGTTGCAGCGGGAACAGGAACAACAGTGGGCGTAACATGCACTCACAGATGAAACTGCACCCATAAAAGTTAAGGATCCATCCCAGTAACTGACACAAAGCAAACATGGTGAGAAGTGTTGTTGATCGCATGCAAGGGATTCAATGGCATGCATATCGTTGAGTGCAAGCATGCAATCCAACCCATTCAACACACTCATTAAGGGGAAGACAAGAAGCAAGTCCAACTGGGGCTGAACATGAACTTCAGCAAGTTGATGCGCATGACCACCAACACACACTTGAATATCATCACAGAGATTATGCATCAGTGTGTTGTCGGTTCAACCATACCCAAGAAGAGCATGCACATGTTAGCAGATGAGTTGGATGAAGGGGCCAAACTAATGCACCCGTTGCAACAGATGCAAGAGTTCACTTCAACAAGATGTCACCATGAAGTACATGCACACCATCACGGATGACCAAGCTTGGCATCAGCTCACCAGTTTCACTATCACAAGCATGTCAAAGATTTTGTCTCACCACAACAAACCGAGTGTCAATGATGTCTTGCAAGGTTTGCTCAAGCCATGTTGTCTCACATAAGTACATGTGCATTGTACTGTTGAGTCATTTCAAGTGTAAGTCGAGTGTCAACAGTTGGATGTAACATTCATAGAGTAGGTGAAGAGTCGTGAGGGTAGTTGAACTGTCACAAAGGGGAATGTCAAGGGTCACCCCACCCTTTGTTATAAATAGTCCCTTATAACTCATTGTATAGGCTTTTGGTTAGCGAAACTTCTTTTAAGATTATCTTGAAGAAGGTTTGGACAGTATTGTAACGCACCTTGGCTTCTCCACTGCACGGATCTAGTTCATATCTTTAGAGGAGCAAGCGAATGTGGTTGTAACATTCCAATATTGGGGCTAGCAGGTTTACATGGTGTATTGTATGATTGTGACTTACACTTCTTTATATAATAAGAACCATCACATTTTCATGCATATGTTGTTATTGTAGTTGGATTGCTCCGGTTTCCTTAATGATATATGTTGTTTAACTTACGTACTTGTGTATGAACTGATTTGTATGCAATTATATGAATCTTGTTGTTAATTTGTTGCATATGTTGTTAATGCTATCGCCTTTTGTACCGAATACTCTATTGGACATCAGACATACTTTCACATGAACCTTGTTATAACAACTATCGCACTCACCTCAGACTGATCCATGAGTGTTGTACATGTTATCTTACCTTGTATGATGTGAATTCCGCATCCGAGTGGACTGCTCCGCTAAAAGCTATGCATGTATTTTGTGTTGTGTGTTCCTAGCCGAGTTGGGACTGATCCCTTTCAACCTAGAACTCACCTTCACCTTTTTCTCCCTTCAAAGTGTTAGAACCTCCCATACACCTCCCTTGACTCACTGCATTAGTCACACCCTTGCTACTAATAGAGTTATCTTACTTTTCTCTGTGCGACATTGCGGTCAAGGCATTACCTTACGACCCACTATTGGGACTCCTACACCAAACAGTCTGAGGTCTAATTGAGACTTCTTACCAGGGAGATCCCCTTGAAATGTTGGCGGGTCCAGCACCGTCAAAATTTATGGTGCTAGAAGGAGGGCTTGATGACAAGTTGTGCCCTCTCATCCAGTTTTGAACCTTTACATATATTTCATGGAGTCTTGTACTCTTCTTCCCCTGAGGTGTTTTTTGAAACGTGAAGATGTCTCCATCTCAGGGAACATTTTCGATCTCTTGTTCACTCACACGTATGATGGTGAAGGCGAAGTGGCCTCGCCTAAGCACTTACATAACTTTCTTTCCATGATTCATGAGTAAGATGAATTTTTAGACGAACAGGCCGGTTTGTTGCTTGCATACACACTTCATGAATCTCCATTTCGTTGGGTGCTCAGCATACCGGCTAACACCGTGCACTCATTTGAGAACTTTTGTGATCTTATTGAAGACACCTTCTATCATTTTGATCCAAACCATATTGATTGGAAACTGTTACAACAATGGAGGGCTCCGCATGAATCCATTATTGATTTTTGGCAGCGCTTCCATGACTTGCATTTTCAAGCTCCGAGGAGCCAGATGAAATTTGCTTATCTTTGGGACCGGTTCGAGTACTTCCTTAAGAAATCTGCCCATCCCAAGAGAAATTTTGAGATCAATCCTCGCTCAACATTCTTCATTTATGGAGCTGCGAATTCTCATGTGGAAATGGGCACTGTCTCAAGTGACTGTCCACCTTCCTCTTATTCAATAGCTCCACCACTGCCTAGTGATGTTGAGGATCATTCTCACACACCTGTTCATCCTTCACACCCTCCCAACATCACTTCACTCAATTTTCGTGCAGATTTGGTTGTGATTCCTTCGAGTCCTCATATGCATTCTTTTCTATGACCTCTTCCTTCACACCCGAGTGTTCCTCCAGATGATGTTGTCTTGTGTTTGTCCATTCCAGACTCTTCACTTGTTGTGAACGAGGAACAACCCATTGACAGAGTCAGTGTTGAACAACCAACATGTGATGTCATTTATGAAGAGTATGAGTGGTAGCTTGAGCATTAACAATCAATGAAGGATGACTCCCTTCCGTTCGAGCCCCCTCCATTCTTTCCTAAGATCGTTGGTGAAATTTCCATCCATGATTTCGCATGTGTGTCTTTATCCACGGATGCACCCATTGTTGATCTTTCACATGACACACCCTATGTTAGCCCATCATCCAACAATGGAGAGGACCAATCATTCATTGGAAATCCACTTGATATTTCATCTTCTTTTTCCAAAAACGCAGAGGGTAAAAATCATTCCTCCTCATCTACCCCTCTGTGTGATTCGCCAAACCATGAGGATGCCGATCAACATCCTAAATTTTCTGATTTTGGTTGTCGTGATCTCTTCACCTCATCATCTGATCACAATGTTGATTCACTCGTTGTTAATCCATCTAAGCCACTGGTCTATGAAGATCCATCCGTCAACAAAGTCGAAACCCCACAGACCGTCGAGGAACTTCAGCCCGAGCAGATGGTTATGTCAAGCCCTCACTGTCCTAAGGTTGGTTTTTCTTCTGATCAGGAAATTGTTCAAACACTCAAGGCTCCTCATCACCCATCTGTATGCACTCAAGATCAATATAACACTCATATTTTACTTCCTCCACACGAACGACACAATCCCATTGCTCATGCATTGGAGGAGTCTTACATTGCAAGCACTCGTGCACAACGCAAGTTATCTTTGTTTCTTTCGTTTGCTTGCATGTCACAGTCAAGAGTGTTCTTATGATTCAAAGTTGCATGTAGTGTCACACAACACAATGATAAGTTCGCGTACTGCCCGTCATGCACATGCACTCACTTATGTCCGGTGGGCACTTTGAATCATGAAGTGTGGTTGTCTTCATTGTTATATCTTTCTTTCTTGTTGGTTCGCACAAATGGGTTGCTCACAGACCAAGCCTTCAGCAACATGGGTCTACCAATGCACCGGTGGCTGCATTGGAAGAATCACTTCATGTGATCAGGCCCATGTACCATTAGTGTAGGAGTAGGAATAGTGTTTGCTTTCAGTTGTTTGCTTGCATGCTTGTTTGCTTACGTGCTTTGTTTGCTTTTTTGTTTGCTTTCTTGTTTGTTTACTTGCTTCGCTTTCATTTTTTCTTTTGCTTTTGCTTTGATTTGTTGATTGTTAGTTTTGCATGAAACCATGTATGAATCTTGAAGCGAGCTGGGTAAAGTACAAGAAGGCTTGTACAACTATTACTACTTGGTTATCTGTCATCTTGCCTCTGTATGATGAGCTTGTTACTTTTTGACCATGATACGTCGAAGGAAAATACGTAATGTTCAAAGTGAACATGGGTGTAAACACAACTCTTGCGCGCTAACTAATGTCACCTTCTCTAGTCAATTGTTTTTGGGTTAACCCTTGTCAGCTCAGTCAAGTGGAGTAAGGTAAGGGGGAAAACCTTAATAGGCATGCCAGAGATACAATAAACTACTTCTCTCCTAGAACAACCTCTTCTGCTCTCAATAAGTCGGGACCCCTCTTCCGCCTCCGAAATGAATAAGTGTTATGCATATTGAAAAATGAAAAAATGAAAAATGAATAAGGCGAAAGAAGAGAAAGGCTTCTTGCGCAGGGAGGTGATGCAAGTAACTCCATCATGGTACTGACCAAGCTCACTGGCAGCAGAGCCATGCTTGTGTTCCTATGTGACTCCACCAGGGTATTGTCCAGGCCTACTGGCAGTGGAGCAACACCAGAGATGAAACTAAGACTCTGACGACTATACTGCTTGTGCACCTATATACCCCTTAACCCCAATCGAAACAATTGTGTTGCCTTGGCTTGGAATGTGTGTCAATCGACCAAGGGTTTGGAAGATGCTACATCTTACAATCAATTTAATGTGAAACAAGATGAACTGAAAACTGAACAATACTTTTGGAGGTGTTAGACTTGCTTTTCACAAACAAGTTCCATTCAGAGAGTTAGAGATCTACGAGTGTGTTGCCAAGTGTTCTAGCGGCTACAACCACTCTCCAAAATTTTTCCTTGGCTTCGTTTTGGAGCCTCCCTTCTAACCTTCAGAGTATCTTGCCTTGCTTCATCAAGTTCACAAGCTTCAATGTCTTTCTTGTACAAACACAGCCTGTTGGTCACAGCTTGATCCGTTCCCCTCACAGGTTGTTCACCCAGACTTGGTCCAGCTGCAGGCTGAGTAGTTTCCCCTTGAAAATTGCGCATTTCTAGAGGGAAACCAACCTTCCCTCCAGAAATTGTGCAATCCTCTCTAGCATCCTTCTAGGTTCCAGGATTGCGCAATCCTGCCTACCAACACTCCCAACAGGATTTGCTCAAATTTCCCCAACAAGGTTGCTCAGCCTAGAATTTGCGCAAATTTGGGCAGGAGTCAGCTGCTTTGCCCAGAAATTTCACGAAACTCTTGGGCAGCCAGCCCAGCTCCCAGCCAGAAATGCACATTTTTCTCCAGCAGTTGAGTAGTCTCTTGCATGTGCAGCTGAGTTGACTAGTTTCCTCCGGGACTGAGTAAAACAAACTTGCATGCATGGGATGCTTCTCCCAAGGAAATATGCAAAGGCATCCCTTGTTTCAGGGATCTATGTTTAGAAAATGGAGGTTACATGCAAGGAGCAATTCCAAAACCTCCCACCAAGTGTCACTTCCCCTAAATTCGTGGCATGCGCGTCACAACCTCGATGTTATCAAAAATCATCTATCGAACACTGCAGAGCCCATTCCTCACATCAACCTTATGGCTCTGACATCCCACACCACATCTAGGAGTAGTCAGCACATTTAGCTCAGCTGTTTTGGGGTAAGCCCGCTTCCCATGCCTTGTGCTGCATTTCTGTCGCTTTTTGTGTTTTTTCTTGTGGGAGTACTATTTGCTTGATTTATTTGAACGCTTGTTTTCATTTACATGTATACTAGCTTGTCCTGTATTTGTTTCAATTTTTATTGCTATCTCATTGTTGTCGCATGCATGAAACTATTTTTCATGGACGTTTTCCCAACCGATGAACTGCCTGACCCACATGCATCTTGATCTATTTGTTGAATCTTTCATTCATGTTTTACATGCACTGTTAATCACTTCTGCTATCACTTAGTGTCGACATGCATTCACTGACTTACTTGCTCTTAGTTTCTCGTCAGCAAGTCAGGCCAACCTTGGCCCAGGCTCTGCCTTCACCAAGGCTGCATTGCACAAACTACGAAAGGAGGGCTCACCTTCCTCTCCAGATTTGCACATTCTAGCCTAGCACTAGCCTCTAGGACTGTTTTTCGCATTTCTGGAGGACATTGGTTGCTAGGCCCAAGAAACTTCACAAATCTCTCCCTAGGCTAGCAGTCCTTCCCAGCTGGAATTACGCATTAAATAATCCCAGCAATCAGCAGCCAGACTGGACTGTGCATTGCACAGTTCCAGCAGTTAATCAGTCTCCTAGCAACCCAGACTATGCCTTGTGTAGTCTTGGCAGTCGGTCTCCCGACCTCCCAACCGAAATTGCGCAACCTTCATGTTCATGCACCTAAGTATGTTACAAGTCAGTTCTCATGTTCATTTTGGTTTTCGACTGACATATTGATTACCATGAGTGTTGCCATGTCTTCAGGTATCCCAGGTGTTCATCTACCTCTCAGCAGTACAAGTACAATGATTTCCAAGAGAGTAGAGACGAAGACACCATTCATAGCACACTTGTGGATGCAGTCGATCAAGTGTCCATGGACTTGCCTACCCATGAAGACATCAAGTTGTTCATAGACAAGGACATCAAGCAGCAACATCATAGCGAGAAACATCATGAAAAAAGCTGAAGGAATCACACCGAATGCAGCGAACACAGTGAATGTAGCAAATGCAAGAGGAAGGTTGTTGACAACACAGAGGCGGAACAACGTTGCAAGATCAAGCAAATCCACTGATAATGAAGGCAACTTTGGAGACTTGGGCTATGAAGTGATAGTGCGACATGAAGATCGGGCAAAGGTAGAAGATGGAACAAAGAAGGAGTTTCATGTGTTGAAGCAACAACTCAGGAAGAACATGAAGTTGCACCAACAGACAAATGAGTTGCAAAAGGAACAGCAATAACAATGGGCACAACACGCACTCACAGATGAAACTGCACCCATACAAGTTAAGGATCCATCCCAGCAGCTGACACAGAGGAGACATGGTGAGCACTGTTGTTGATCGCATGCAAGGGATTCAGCAGCATGCATATCGTTGAGTGCATGCATGCAATCCAACCCATTCAACACACTCACCAAGGCAAAGACAAGAAGCAATTCCAACTAGGGTTGAACATGCACTTCGGCAAGTTGATGCGCATGACCACTAGCACACACTTGAAGATCAACATGAACACTATGCATCAGTGTGTTTCTGGTTCAACCGTACCCAAGAAGACCATGCACATGTTAGCAGATGAGTTGGATGAAGGGGACGAACCAATGCACCGGTTGCAACGAAGGCAAGAGTTTGCTTCAGCAAGATGTCACCATGAGGTACATGCACATGATCATGGACAACTAAGCTTGGCATCAGCTCACCAATTTCACAATCACAAGCATGTCAAAGAGTTGGTCTCACCATAGTGGATCAAGTGCCAGTGATGTCTTGCAAGGCTTTCTCAAGCCATGTTGTCTCACATGAGTACATGTGCATTATATTGTTGAGTCATGTCAAGTGGAAGTCGAGTGTCAACAGTTGGATGTAACAGTCATAGAGTAGGTGAAGAGTCATAAGGGTAGTTGAACTGTCACAAAGGGGAATTTCAAGGGTCACCCCACCCTTTGCTATAAATAGTCCCTCATAACTCATTGTATAGGCTTTTGGTTAGCCAAGCTTCCACTAAGACTATCTTGAAGAAGGCTTGGACAGTATTGTAATGCGCCTTGGCTTCTCCGCTGAATGGAGCTAGTTCATCTCTTTGGAGGAGTAGGCAGATGTGGTTGTAACGTTCCACTGTTGGGGCTAGAAGATTTACATGGTGTATTGTATGATTGTGACTTACACTTCTTTATATAATAAGAGCCAACACATTTTCATGCATATGTTGTTAATGTTGTCACCATCCGTGTTGATTGCTCTGCCAGACATCAGACAGACCTTTCACATGAACCTTGATGTAACAATCGTCACACTCGCCTCGGACTGATCTGTGACTGTTGTACGTGTTATCTTACCTTGTATGATGTGACTGCCACATCTGAGTGGACTGCTCCGTCGGAAGCTGTGCATGTCTTTTGTGTTGTGTGTTTCTAGCCAAGTTGGTACTAATCCCTTTCAACCTAACTCACCTTCACCTTATTCTCCCTTCGAAGTGTTAGAACCTCTCATACACCTCCCTTGACTCACTGCACCAGTCACACCCTTGCTACTGACAGAGTTATCTTACTTGCCTCTGTATGACATCGCGGTCAAGACATTACCTTACGACCCACTGTTGGGACTCCTACACCAAATGGTCTGAGGTCTAATTGGGACTTCTTATTGGGGAGATCACCTTGACATGTTGGCAGGTCTAGCACCATCAACACAATGATATATAACTTCTTGTTGTTATATGTTAGTAACTTGATGATTAGGGTTATTAAATTAAGATCTTGATGTTATATGTATCATGCCAGATTGGATTTCCTTGTGCAGATGGCTAGGGTTATGACATTCAGGTATGAGTCGACTTATTTGTGACATTGTGTTGTACTAATCTAGATTTATCATACATATGTGATTTCTATGCATAAATGACAAATGTTTATGAGTTTATGATGTGAACATGTTAGCTAGTGACTATTATGGATATCATGACCTTATTTATTTTTGAGTCGATATGTCGTGAAGTTATATCATGCTAATTTGGATTGATTATTGCAGACAAGATAGCCTCCCCTGAGATACATTAAGGTATGAGCTTTCTTATGTCATATACTTTGTGCTTGAATGTTTGATTATGTCATTTAATTGGTATTTGAGTGTTGGTGTCTATTATGTCATCTATCTGTTGTCTGAATGTTTTATTACTTGCATGATATGAGTATGTGTTTGTAAGATTGATTGAATGAACGATCTTGTTTTAAGATGATTATACTAACACATATGTGTTGAGATAGTTGACATGTACTTGAGTGTTATAGGTGACAGTTGTAGTATTATTTCTAATGACTATGAGTTGACTATGGATTATGACATGATTGTCAGTCTTGGTAAAGTTTGATTTCAAATTTGATTGTCTTTATATTTGAAACATGTGTTTGACATGTGTAAATATTGTAGGAAACATGCTTGGTATTAGCATGAAAAGGTAATAGTTGATGTGTTTATATAACTAATAGTTGGGTGATTTGATAGTGCATAGTAACACTCAATTGCAACAAGGAAAAGGTCAAAGAAAAGAATTGGGAAAGAATTATTTTGGATATGTTTTTAGAAACCCTAATTCCAAACGAATGAGTCATTTACATGCAAGGTGTCTTCTTAACCTTAATCTTGTCTGACGTTATGCGGATATGTGCTAGATTCATGAACTTGTATTTGATAGGTATATTAGCTAGTATCTAGTTGCAGGTGGATTTGTCAAGGGAATTAGAGTCCCTTGAGAGATGGCGTGGATGTGTTCAGCTACAAGCAACACGCTTGGCACAACAAGGTAAGGTAAACAATGTATTATTAGGTTTATTTAAGCATTTTCAGTTATGTGTTGATGGCAGTATGATGCAAGGGATTGCATGGAAAAGAAATTGCGATGGAATCTGAAGAAGGCTCAGTTTGAGATTTCCCTTAGAAGCACTCGGAACCATGGGGATTGAGTCATGGTGTTTGTTGTTAGTCTTGTGATTTTGGTATTTTGGTATTTTTTGTGCTTGATTGCAGTTTTGTTTGTGTCTTGTGTATGGCCATGCCACTTTGGTTGTGGTGTTGTATTTTTGTTGGTTGCTATGGTTTTCTTCTTGTCTTGTCTTTTGTGTTTAGGGTCTGGGGAATTGGTTGGGAAAGAGGAAAGTTAATGGAGCCCAGGGAGAACTGAATGAAACCCAACATGTGATGTAAGGCCTGGATGAAGCTCAGTGCATGTATAAGGGCAACTGAAGGCAAGCGTATAACAGCTAGTTGGATTGGTTGGGTCCATTGGTGTAAATGGACGATGGCGGGACAGTCATGAGAAAAGTAATTAGGAAAGGTAAAGTAAATAGATTTGAGGCATCAAATGTCGTAGCTACATTGGGAATTGTTGTTCTCGATGTTGTACATGTGTTTCACAGATAAAGGAAGTTATATTAACCTTGACCTTATGATATCTGGTAATTATGTTGTGATCATGAGTGTGTCGATGTATATATATGTATACATGTATGTATGTAGGTATGTCATTTTCTGACGGGATCATGATTGTTTTGTGATAATGTTATATATGTATGTATCTATGTCATTGTCTGATAGGGTCATCAGGAATCGTTCTTGTGGATGAATGATTGCTTATGCAGGTGAACGACATGAAGAGATTCTTGGTTCATGAGGAATCAGGTGGGAAGAGTAGCCTGACAGATCTCTGTGGTCAAAATCATGTGGATATTAATTGATATTATGTTATTATACTATGCATATGTTTATTTTCTGAATGTGATAATGTTGAGAGATACATCAGTGAAATGAAAACGTGATGCGTGGCATGCTAGGATAAGCATGGATGGTGGAGAGACACTGGAAGCAAGGTTTCATGGTAGAGACAGTGTGGTTTTGGATGTGTGGTACTACTGTTGTGCACATATTGTATATGTTTTACATGTTGCATATGTGATGTTGTGTGCATGTGGTGTTGTGTATATATATTGTGTGTACATGTTGTTATGTAATGTTATGTATGGGGTGGTACAGGTAGTGTTGTGTGAATATTGCATATGTAGTGTTAGGCATAGATGGTGCTATGTGCATGTTGGATATGCGACGTTGTGTGTGTATGGTGTTGTGCACATGTTGGATATGCAATGTTGTGTATAGACGATGCTATGTACATGTTGGATATGCAATGTTATGTACATGTGGTGCTATGTACATATGGTGTTGTGTGCATGATTGTACAAGTGGTGGTGTGAGCATGTGGTGTTGTTACATTATTACATATGGTGTTGTGTACATGTCGAGCATATGGTACTGTGTACATGTGGTGTCGTGTACATATTGTGCATGTGGTGATGTGTACATCTAGCATTGTGTACATGTTGTATAGGTGGTACAATGTACAGGTGGTATTGTGTACACATTGTATAGGTGGTGTCGTGTACATGTGATGTTTTGTACATGTTATGTAGATAGTGTTGTGTATAGGTGGTACTATGTACATGTTGTACATGTAGTATTGGTGTACATGCAATATTATGTTCATGTCGTACATGTTGTGTTGTGTACATGCGATATTATGTATATGCATGGTGTAGTTGTGGTATCATGGCATGTGTATTCGTTGTTTTGTACTCTGTGTACGTATATGTATTGTGTTGTAGATTGGGTGTAGGTGTATGTATTGTGTTTTGTTGTACACTGTGTGTAGGTGTATGTGTTGTATTTCAGGTATAGGTGCATGTATTGCATGGCGTTGTATGTCGTGTGTGGTTGTATGTGTGTTATGCACACTATTTGTATGTGCACATGGTTGAGGAGAAGGCATTTGGTGTTTGTCAGGTGTGGAAACCAATCCGGAGTGCTTACGGAATAAAGACAAAGGTGGAAGCTAAGGATTGTTTAAAGGATAAGTATCAGTATTTATTTCAGTTTTATTATGTGTGTGAATTATGATTCTGGTTTATGATGGTTACATGTGATTTATGATTATGATCTATGATGGTTGTGTTTTGAGCTAACCTGATGTGAATACATGATGATTTCGTCAAAGATGTTAGTTTGACTTGTTGTGATAAGAAGTAAATAGGATTGCAAGTGTACGTTATTAATGAGCTACCAATGAGGTAGGATTTGAAGTTATTTCAATTTATTTTAATCTAATAGAAGTTATGTGCTTGGTACAGGAATCTTAGAAATTTCTAGTTGGGTGGTTGAAATCAACTGCAAGCATTAGCAGCAACGACAAAATGAATTGGAACATACAACAGTATGCTCGTAAATTACTTTAGGAGTAGGGCAATTGTGGGACATTGGTGCCCAATAGCATCCATTGATTTCCATGAGCATGTTATGACCGGTATGATGGTTTTGAGGCAGGTATATGCCTTGGTTGTTTGACCTTCTGATGCGAGGAAGCCTTTCCAAGGGATGGATCGCCCGGGATAGGGGATGTCGGGGAACTTGGAAGGTGAGTGACTGCATGGAAGGGGTGATCGAATTTCCTGAGGAATTGTGTATCAAAGAAGGGAAGGTTGGGGATATTTTTTTTTGGTCATTAACATTGCCAGATGGAATCAAATTCACATTAGGAGTGCACCCTGGAACAATGAGCTGGTAATTTTTCAGTGAGAGGACAAGTGGCACAAGATTATAACGCTGGACATTGGATGCAGTTTGACTACAGAAGTGGATTCTGGACTTCCTAGGAAGGAGGTGAATCCTGGTATTACTTTGAGGGTGGAGGTGTGAGCCTCTGGATTCCCTTGTTGTGGATGGCAATGTATCCTTTTATTTGTTGGTTTAGAAAATGTGCATATGTGTATATGTGGTTATTGTAAATATTGTAATGATCTATGTTATAAAGCTCCAGTAAGCAGTATGGTTGTTATCTGGTCATGATGTCATGATGTTTTTCTTTTGATCAGGTCATTCATTGTAAATATTGCAACTAGTTGTGTTATAAATCTCCATGGGAAGTATGTTTTTCTTACAACAATATTTTTGGTTATAGGTGTCATTGAACACCAAGGATGATGTTCCCCGAGGGGGGGGGGGGGGGGGGGGGTTCTGAACAGCCCCAGTAAAAATTCCATGTAATAAAATTTAATAAAGGCAAAATAAAACCACAGTTAAGGGACACTTATTCCAAGATGAATGTTGGGCAAAGATATCTTAGTGGGCATCAGTTGATGTGTTTATATCTAAAGGAAATTGACAAAGGAAAAGGAATTAAAAGGCAGAAAGGCATGTTTTGGCACACTTATTTATGAAAATAAAGGAAAATAGGAGAAAAGGGAGGCGAAAGGTCACAGGTTGCATGTGAGGAGGAATTAAGAAAAATAATGGAAATTGAAGAAAGTAGAGGAATCATTGATAAAAAGGCTTCTAAGGATCAGTTTGTAACATTTTGTTAGTTCATTTTTGGAGATCTCTTATTATTCTCTCTCTCCCTCTCACTCTTGGACACTTAGAGTTATCATGGAGAACTCTAGCTTTGGAGCAAGGAAGGAAAAGCAAGCAAAAGGGAAGGAAGGAAAGCAAGGAGCAAGTAAGGAAGAGCAAGATCAAGTAGCTTCAGCGGGAATACTTGCAGGTAACATATAGCATGTTTGATTTCCTCGTTGGTTTTGACATGCATGGCTTTGTAGGTTGGTGTATGGTTCTCTTGATGTCGGTGGCATGGTTTTTTCAAGTTTTTACAGTGGTTTTTAGCCTAGCCTTTCCTTTTTCTGGATGTCATGGTGTGTTGGGATGTTGATCTCAGTTTTGAGCTTTGAAATTGCCGGATGGATTTTGGAATCCAAGGTAGAGGTGGTCTCAAGGTTCATTCCCAAAGGCCTAGGAATCCCTTGACCATTTTTGGCGAGATACACAGTAAAACCTAAGGGAGATGTCTCAGTTGAGGGCCTAGTGATCCGAGATTTGACTGCAATAAAGCTTGAGAGACAAGGAGACAAAAAAATCCTCAAGGATAGTGATGGATTCCAGATGGCATTCCAAGTTCAGTTCAGTTTTGTGATCCAAGCACCACTTTTGGTGTGATCACAGTTTGGTGAGGGTGGAGGTGCTTTAACCTTTGGATTTCCTTGTTTTTTTTTATTGGTTTATCCATGAGATCCCACATTCATGCTTGGAATATGACATGGGGTTGACTGGCTGAAAGAAAGATTTGGTTCAACCATGTCTATGGTCGGGTGGTATGTGGAAGTCCTGAATCTGGTTGCATTTGCTTACGTTTAATAAAAGCTAAGTTCTCTTTCTTTTGTACTTGTTTATATGTCGATTTAATGGTTTTTATCTCATTGTTATTCCCATAGTTTTATGCTAGTTATAAGCATGGTTAATTGACTAGTTCATGTCATGGTTATTTCATGTATTTACTTGTAATTATTAAAATGATGGATGTGAGACCTAATTGAAGTCATAACTTTTCAAATGAGAAGGTAGTGATCCTTCTTGTCATGTCTCATAAGAATTTTCAGTCATTCATGCTCTGTCTTGTATCCTAGACATGTAGATTACATTGATTCCAAGTGTTTAACAAAATGTCAGTCCCGGTTGGGGATGGTCAAGCCTAGTCTTGGAGTTAGCTTTTATTTTATTAATCTTTTAATCATGTGTTTAATGGATTCTATAGGTTACAGCAAGTTTTGGGTAGTGGAAGGAATTCTAGGCTTGAAAAGTTCTTTAAATCTCACGGACTCTGGCACAGGTCTGCTAGAAATAGTCCCTGGAAGCAAGCATGCAGCCTTGTGGGAGTGTCCAGAGCTCACTGGACACTATCTTTCCCATAGCATGGGAGCATCCAAAGGTTTAATAGCTTAAAAACTCAGTGGAACCCAAGGGCTTGATACTTATGTGGTTGGGATGGCTCCTGGGAGTGTTATTATTGATGTGGAAGGTATGTTTGATGTGTTTCCGTCAATTCCACTTCCTTAACGACACCTAGGAGGTTGAATCATATCATAGTATCCTCTTGTCACATGTTTACCTCGGTTGGCCCGTTACTTAGGTAGATGTGGGAGGAGAGTGTTACAGATATTATGTTTTTATACTATGTCTATGTTTATGCTATGGCAGGTAATGATAAGGGATACATTAGTAGAATGAAAGCAGTGTAATATGTGGCATGTTGGAACAAGCATGGATAGTGGAAATACACTAGAAGCAAGGTTTCTTGGTAGAGACAGTGTGGTTTCTAGATGTGTAGTACTACTGTTGTGTATATTTGTACATGTTGTACTTGTGATGTTGTATATGCGGTAGTGTGTACAAGTGGTGTTATGTACATGTTGTATATGCATTGCTATGTACATATGGTGTTGTTTGCATGTTGTACATGTGGTGTTGTGTGCATGTGGTGTTGTGTACACATTGCACGAGTGGTGTTATGTACATTAGCTATCGTGTGCACTTTGTGCATGTAGTGTTATGTACATGTGGTAATGTGTTATGGGTAATGTGTAGTCATTGTATCATGACATGCATATTCGTCGTATTGTACAATGTGTAAGTATAGGTGTTGTGTTGTACACCGGGTGTAGGTGTATGTGCCATGTTGTACACTTAGTATAGGTGTATGTCTCATGTTTTACATAGAGTGTAGGTTTATATGTTGTGTTGTACACTGGGTGTAGGTGTATGTGTTGTGTTGTACATCTGGTGTAGGTGTATGTGTGGTGTTATACATTGGGTGTAGGTGTATGTGTTGTGTTGTACACTGGGTTTAAGCATATGTGTTGTGTTGATATTGAGGGTTGAGGTGGTTTAGTCTTGGGATACCTTTTTTTATATTGAGGGTTGAGGCAGTTCAGTCTCTGGATGCCTTTGTTGATAATGAGGGTTGAGGCAGCTTAGTCTCGGGATACCCTTGTTTCTATTGAGGGTTGATGCAGTTTAGTCTTGGGATACCCTTTTTTTTATTGAGGGTTGAGGCAATTCAATCTTTGGATGCCCTTGTTGTTGCTATTGAGGGTTGAGGCAGTTCAATCTTTGGATGCCCTTGTTGTTGCTATTGAGGGTTGAGGCAGTATAGTCTGGGGATACCCTTGTTGTTGATATTGAGGGAGGAGGCTGTTTAGACTCTGGATTCCCTTGTTTCTTAAAGAGAAAGCATTGGGTGTTTTTCGGGTTTGGAAATTGATTCAATGTGTGTACAGAAAGGATAAAGAACAAAGGATTTGAAAGATAAGTATTAATATTTTACTTCAGTTTTTTATTAGGCATGTGATCTATGATTCTGTTTTATGATGGTTTTATGTGATCTATGATTCTGATTTATGATGGTTACATGTGCTTTATGATTTTTACTTATGATGGTTGTGTGTTGAGTTAACTAGATGTGATATGTTTATACATGATGATTTGATGAAAGAGCTAGTTTGATTTGTCGTGACAAGAAGTAAACATAATTGCATGTGTATCTTACTGATGGGCCATCAATGAGGTATGATTTGAATTTATTTCAATTCCTTTTTGTTCTAATCGAAATTATGTGCTTGGTATAGGAAAGAATGGAAAATTCTTAGTTTGGGTGGTTGAAACTGACTACAAGAACTAGAATTCGTGGTAAAAGGAATTGGAATAGGCAACAATATTTTGGTAAGCACTTAAGGAGCAGGGCCATTGTGGGACACTAGTACCCAATAGTGTCCATTGATTTCCATGAGCATGCAATGACTATTATGATTGTTTGAGGAAGGGATATGCCTTGGTTTTTGGACCTTCTAATGAGAGGAAACCTTGCCAAGGGATGGATCTCCCGGGAAAGGGGATGTCGGGGAAATTGGAAGGTGATTGACTGCACAAAAGGAAGTGATCGGATTTCCCGAGTGACTGTGTATCAGAGAAAGGAAGGTCAGTGGATGGAACTTTTTTGGTCATTAGCATTTCCAGATGGAATCAGATAAACATTGGGAGTGTGCCCTGGAACAATGAGTCGGTAACTGTTCACTAAGGGAACATGTAGTGCAAGGATCATAGCGTTAAACATTGGATGCAAGTTTGACTTTGGAATTGGATTCTAGATTTCTTGGGAAGGAGGTGAATCCTGGTATTACTTTGAGGGAGGAGGTGTGAACCTTTGAATTCCCTTGTCACTGACGCAGACATCATATCCTTTTATTTGTTGGTTAAAGAAAATGTGCATATGTATATATGTGTATTTTATTGTGAATAATGTATCGAGCTGGATTTATAAAGCTCGATGGACAAAATTTTTATTTGTTGGTTGAGGAAAATGTGCACGAGTATATATGTGGTTGTTATTGTAAATACCATAAGAGATGTGTTATAAAGCTCTAGTAAACGATATGATTGTCATGTTTTCATTAGGATGTCATTACAAATACTGCAACAAGCTGGGTTATAAAGTTCCATAAGAAGTATGTTTTGTTTTTAGTGGTTTGTTGGACATAGGTGTCATAAAACATTGAGGATAGTGTTCCCCTAAGGGGGAGGGGTCTGTAACAGCCTCGGCTTGAAAATTCAAGTAATAAAGTTAATAAAGGAAAAATAAGACAAAGGTCATGGGACATGTATTCCAAGCTGAATGTCGGGAAAAACATCCTAGTGGGTGTTCATTTGGTTTATTATGGCTAAGGAAATTGGTAAAGGAATTGAAAAGGAAAAGAGGCATTTATTGGCACTATTTATGAAAATAAAGGAAATTAGGAGGAAAGGAAGGTGAAAGGTCACAGGTTGCATGTGAGGGGGAAATTGAAGAAAATAAAGGCCTCAAAGATAAGGATCATTTCACAACTTTTGTCAGCCTTTTTTCAGTTTAATTCTGGAATTTATTTTTAGAGAGGAGAAGAGCATAAAGAGGAGGAAGAAAACAAGCAAGAAAAGGAAGGACAATAAAGGAAAAGTAAAAGTTTGATTAAGAAACTTCAGCAGGAATACTTGCAGGTAACAGGTTGCATGTGTGATTTCCTAGCTGGTTTTGGCATGCATGGTATATGCATGTGTGTATTTGGTTCTCTTGTTGTCATGGGAATGGGTTTTGTCAAGTTTGATAGTGGTTTCAACCTTACCTTGTCATTTCTGGATAATTATGGTGTGATGGGGTTCATTCTTGGTTGAGCTTTGGATTGCTGGAATATTTTGAATCCGAGTGAGGTGGTCTTAGGAAAAATCCCAAGGGTTGGGGGTGGAGATGGTTTTCTCCGAGAATCCCTTAAAAGGTGAGTGGAGACAAGAAAATTCCTCAAGGGATGGTGAAGGAATTCTAAGGCATCCAAGCTTGGTTTGGTTTTGTGATCTCGGGACTGGTTTAGGTGAGATTACAGTGGTGTGAGGGTGGAGGTGGTTTAACCTATGGATTCCCTTGGTTGTTTATGTTTTCGTTTTCCCATTAGATCCCACATCCATGCTTGAAATATGGTATGGGGGTGATTAGTTGAAAGAAAGATTTGGTTCGGCCCAATCTATGGTTGGGTGGTACGTGAAAGTCCTTGACTTGGTTGGATTTTGCATATGCTAATAAGAGAAATTTTCCTCTTGTACTTTATGAGTAAATGCACTTGTTAGGATGTGGCTTTAATGATTGTTCTATCATTGTTATTTATCTATTTATATGTTGGTTATAAGCATGGGTCTATGACATATTCCAGTTACGACTCTTATCATGTTTTGATTGATAAACGAATGGTTATTGAATGCATGACCTAATAGATGTTATTGCAGTTATACTGAGAGGCCATTAGACCTTCTTGATGATTTTCAGATAAGTATCAAATGCCCATGTTCAGATATGCATTCATTACTTGCAAATTTCATGTTCACCATGTGTTTGACAGAATAACTGTCATGGTTAGGCCTTGTTAGGTCAAGTTCTTTTCTAATTTTTGTGTTAATGAATTTTCTTGGTGCCATCCATTATTCTATAAAGTTTTATCAAGTTCTAAGCAGTGGTCTGGAGACTGGCCCTCAAAAGGTGGCTCAGATTCTGTGGTCGCAGGCACAGAACTGGGAAAATAAGATTATAATCACTACCTTGCAGGATTATGCATGTGACTAGAGTCCTAAAGTCGAATTTATGCAGTGTTATGCCTATGACTGGGAGTCCATATCACTAAAAGGGAAAGTTAACTCAGGGTTTAGGCACCTGGAGGGGTGGTTTAGCTCTTGGGGGTCCTATAGCTCTTGAGGAAAGTCAGTAAAGTTTTGGATTGTCGATTCCACTGCCTTAACTGTATTTAGGAAGTTGAGTTATGTCATAGTAGCTCCTCCTCTCATGTTTACCCTGGCCAACCAGTGAAAGTGGGTAGATATGGGAGGGGTGGTTACACCTATAGGCATTTGATCATGTCATCCTTTCTGTTGATGCAAAATATAAAGAAAAATCAATAAAAATTACATGATTTTGTTGGGAATAATCACTTAACTTCACCCTTTTTCCTTTCTTTTTCTAAAATTTTTGCTAAGCCCCATGGTTGGGTTTAGTTGTTACTATTGCCAATTGATTTTATGCTTCCTACAAAATGACTTCTTTATCATAATTTGATCTCTCGGATACATGTGTTCTTTTTATACCCCCGATCTCTTTTCAATGAGTATTTTCTCTTTCTGTTGCTTTGTTTATTTGATTTTTGTTGATTCTATTCCTTTTAAAAATGAGTCACAGTTCTTGACTGATCTCCAGTTCCTTTGTCTACCTGGCTTCCATGTTGTAGTTGAGCATCCATGTTTGGAGTATCTTCCAAAGTCTCTTCTCCTCCATCCTCAGAGCTATCAGGTACTTTCCATCCCTTTAGCTTATGAGTTTGCTTCGTTTTCTTTTCTAGGATATTTTTCTCCTGTGGGCATGTGTTCAACAAGTGCCCTCTTTGAAAATAAATTCAACATCTAAATGTCATATTCTCATAAATTAAGACCCATGTCCACTAAAAAATTTCATATGTTAAGTGAATACGATAAGGTAGAACTTTGCTAAAGTCTATCTCCACACAGATTCTGGAAAAAGAAAAAATATTTTTTTTTGTTGTCATAATCCATTTTTCTGAATTTTCCAAGAGTATTTTTAACATCTTATAGGACTTTATGGTGCCAGAAAGAGAGAGATAGATTTGGTAATATAATCCAAATCGACATTATAGTGACCACCATGCTTGTAGCGTCAAATTTTGGGAGCCATGGGGTAATAAAAATCCCATCTCTACCCCAAAACCATGGCCTATCATTTATGACTTTCTTCATATCTTTCTCTGTGTCAAACTGAACTATGAAGAAACCATTGGAACATAAGTAGAGATCATAGTTGGGTGCCCAAGAAGAATATACCCATTGATGTAAATCTTTTGATATCAGCCAGAAACCATTAAACATGCATATTAATGCCTTGGATTGTAGATCTGCAAAAAACGATTTTACCTATGGGGGTTTAACATCCATTGCTAGTGATTTTCCATTTGTTCAACTATGTAAGGTCCTAACATATTTTGGATCTTATCAATAGAAGTAGCACCCTCTCCATTTATTGCATCCTTGAACGAGGTTGGTCTATTGGGATTTATGAATATATCTCCCTCATACTAAAAAGTAAATTAAATTTTATTTACTTTCAATTAATTTATCTCTCTATAAAGTTTGATGTAAAATTAATGTGGAAATTGAAATATTTTATTTATGGACATCATTAATATTTGTGTTATTAGTATTTTTTAATCTGTTAATGTAAGTATTATAGTGCCTAAAACCACTCTCCAAACAAGTATGGAAGAGATGTTGTAATGGCATGTCATGTTCTGTCATGTTAAACATTTTGACTTAGTCAAATTACATAAAAATAAAAATAAAATAAAATAATTTTTTTAATTATAGATATTAGTAAAACACTTTGACTTATCAAATTACATAAACATAAAATTAAAATTAAAATAATATTCAAAATATAAAACAATTAAATTAATAATTATGATTATAATTAATAATTAAACCAACCTAGATCCATCTTAACTCTAGATCTACCAAGTACTCACAGGGATCAAATCCCTTGAGGTGCATGTAGAAATTTTGAATAATATGACACTTATTCACAGAGATTATCCTGATTATACACTATTGCGGAATGCATACATAATACATAACCTCCTCTACGTTGATCATCAATTGTGTAGAATTAAAAACAATGAAACATCAATCGCATGCGCACATTAACACAGTATGTAACGCGGGGAAAGCATACAGCTGAAAACCCCACACTATCTGTATATTATAATGATTGAGAACATGTAACAATACATAGTACAATACTCCTCACAAGTACTCAACACTATCTCCACCTGTTACACACAAACTAGCTCAGATCTGAATCAATCATAGGTTCAAATCTCCTCCACTGCTTGCCTGCCTCTACTGTGCAATCCTGCATGAGAATAGATGAGAATGGCTGATCCAAACTCGTATTTCCCTTGTCTGAACCACGCAATCCTCATTGGCAATACTCAATCCATTGATTGTGCAAATCTCATGCACAACTATAGTCACAACTGACAGCTGTCTTGACCTTTCACTCACCTCTAACACTTGTCTCCACTGAACTGTCCATGCACTGAGTTAACTGATGTATTCTTTAGTTGATTTATGAGTTAATAATTAGTGAATTAATTAATAATTAATTCACATCACTCATCACTAGTGTATTCTGCAGTTAGACTAAATACAACTAGTTCAACTAAGTCAAACTGAACACAACTCCATCAACTCCTCAATCAACTCCACCAAACTCAATCACTTGAGTTCTAACTGAAGTCCATCATGAAATAGCTCAACTGACCCATAAGAAAAGTGTATTTCCTTCTAACAGCTGCATGTGCCACATCCGTAGCTCGAACTGAAGTGCTCCAAGAGGATAAGATAATGTTTATAGTCCAAATATTATTAAGAGCTAATAATATTCGACTGTTCTATTTTTAGCCTGGCAGTCTAAAAATAGACTCCGCCCATATGTCTAAAAATAGAAGTCCATCTATTTTTACCAACATGACCAATCATCCACAAATAACATCCTGCAACTCATAGACCATGATCCATATGTCTAAAAATAGACTTTGCGTCAAAAATAGCCTGTGGGCCTACTTAGTGAAGGCGACTCCTTTCCACTAAGCTCCATCATCTTGTTGCATTTTCAACACTCCCTCTCAACAAGATATGGATTATCTGCAACCCCTATCCTGCAACTCTGGAATGTTCTGCATGCAACATATTTTCCCGGTCCACTTGCTCCAACAACACTTGGAACAAAAACACTCCCAACTGACCACTCTATTGGGCTAGGAACATACTTTGATGCTGAAGCTCTACCTGCTGCTGACAAGTGATCCCTCTCTGACATCTGCGCTACTGTAACATCTCCATGCATCTCGCACCATTGCACACCTCTCTGTGCCACCTAGCACTATGCAAAACACTTGTGCCTCTCGCATTGTTGCAGCCTGCTAGCTATGCGCTGTCCTGGGATTCCCTATACTGTCGCTCTCTCTGCCGCTCCATCCGCATCTGTCTCTACCCAATCAGTCAGTTCTTGCTACTCCACATTGGGGCTCTCGTAGCAAGGTCTCATCCAAGAGGTTGGGTACCTCAAGGATCCTGCCCCTCCTCCTTGGGACGATCACTCTATATCGCCCCACCTCCTTCTTGGAGGTATGGCTGCATGTGATCCCTCAGCCCACCTGGCTCGAAGTTTCCCTCTACTGGAGGTCTCTGCATGAGTTTATGTCTCTACTCGATCTCCTCTCAGCTTCCCTTGTTGTGACTGCTCCACAACCTCCTGAAGCTGCTGCACCAACCATGGCTCCTCCACAATCGTCTGAGACTTCTTCTAGCTCTGCATGTTGAGAGGTAATATACGCTCCCTCTCAACCACCAAGTCTCCATCAGTTGCCTCGCTGCTCAAGGCTTTGCATGCATCTTGAACCTCAAGAGCATACAGGTTCTTGACCCGTGAACCAATCTGCTTCACCTGTCTAGGGATGATGTGTCTAAGGAAAACCTTTCCCTTACTGAAGACTACATCATAGCCTCCGTCTTCCAGCATCGTGATCGACACCAAGTTTCTCTTTAGTCCTGGTACATACTTGACATCGGTCAAGGTAAGGCAAGCTCCATTCTCCCTCTGAAAAATAACCGTGCCTACACCTGAGACACTATACTTCTCATCATTACCCATCGCTATGAGTATCTAGAGATCTTTCTCCTCCAAAGTACTGAACAAACTCTTGTCACTGGTCATGTGGAAAGAAGCTCCACTATCAAGAAACCAACCACTTCCCACCATGGATGAGACCATGCATGTGAAGAGTGTGAAATCTAACTCAAACTGTGAAGCAAGTGCCTCACCTTCAGATCCTTCCCTGGATCCCTTCTTGGATTTCCTCCGTGGATGATTTGCAACATAATGGCCCACCTCATGACAAGGAAAGCATCGCACTTTCGATTTGTCAACCTTCTTCCCATCATTGGAAGAACTGGATTAAGAAAGAGAACCCTTCTCCTTTCCCTTCTTTGCTTTGGCAGCCAAAGCACAATTTTCTTCATCAGATGCCTTTGATGAAGATCTGTCCCTGATATTCTGCCTGATCTCCTCTTGCACAAGATCCGACCAAAGTCTCTCCCATCCTGGCAATTTCTCCCGATCATTGACAGAGTCCTTATAGGAATGCCAACTCTTCGGAAGACCAAGGAGAGCCAAGCTCACCAATTCCTCATCATCGACAGTCACCCTCACACTTCCCAGCTCATCCCGGCATTGGGTGAATTTCGTGAGATACTTGGGCATATTGTCTCCATTCTCACACTTAATGTTTCCAAGTTTATCCTTGAGCGCCAACTTCCTCTGGTCGTTCTTGCTTTGGAATAAATCTGTCAACGCTTTCCACATCAATTATAGAGAAGCCTTTCCATGCAGGATGAATACAATGTGATCCTTCATGCCCTCCAACAAAATCCTTCGACACTTTGTTGTATTCTTTTGCCAAACCTCAACGTGAGCAGCATCAGTAGTCTTTGGGACCTCAACCTCTATGAAATCCTTCAACCCATTGTCATCTAACATCACCTCCATCCTGTCTTTCCATGCAATATAGTTCGAGCTGCCTTCAAGAGCATACTCCAATCGCAATCCGTTGAAATACATTTCAACTTTGACACCAAGAAAACACTGCTGCAAATTTGAATTCCACTAGCTCAAAACTCAACTGCTTCTGATCTATAATTCGTGAGAAAAAAGTATTTCTTGTATAGATATTGACTGCATGGGCTTTTACTGGATATCTCACCTTCCAAAGGAAGGATGAATCCAGAGGCTACCTGGCCCAATTACAGACTCTGCCTGAAGAATTAAAATGTAATAACTTTCTGAATAATAGATATGATGATCAAATCTACTCTGATACCATGTAGAATTTTTTAATAATATGATACTTATTCACAGATATTATCCTGATTATACGCTATTGCGGAATGCATGCATAATACATAACCTCCTCTACGTTGATCATCAATTTTGCAGAATTAAAAACAATGAAACATCAATCGCATGCGCACATTAACACAGTATGTAACCCGGGAAAGCATACAGATGAAAACCCCACACTATCTGTATATTATAATGATTGAGAACATGTAACAATACATGGTACAATACTCCTCACAAGTACTCAGCACTATCTCCACCTGTTACACACAAACTAGCTCAGATTTGAATCAATCATAGGTTCAAATCTCCTCCGCTGCTTGTCTGCCTCTACTACGCAATCCTGCATGAGAATATATGAGAATGGCTGATCCAAACTCGTATTTCCCTTGGCTGAACCACGCAATCCTCATTGGCAATACTCAATCCATTGATTGTGCAAATCTCATGCACAACTATAGTCACAACTGACAGCTGCCTTGACCTTTCACTCACCTCTAACACTTGTCTCCACTGAACTGTCCATGCACTGAGTTAACTGATGTATTCTTTAGTTGATTTATGAGTTAATAATTAGTGAATTAATTAATAATTAATTCACAACACTCATCACTAGTGTATTCTGCAGTTAGACTAAATACAACTAGTTCAACTAAGTCAAACTGAACACAACTCCATCAACTCCTCAATCAACTCCACCAAACTCAATCACTTGAGTTCTAACTGAAGTCCATCATGAAATAGCTCAACTAACCCATAAGAAAAGTGTATTTCCTTCTGACAGCTGCATGTGCCGCATCCATAGCTCGAACTGAAGTGCTCCAAGAGGATAAGATAATGTTTATAGTCCAAATATTATTAAGAGCTAATAATATTCGACTGTTCTATTTTTAGCCTGGTAGTCTAAAAATAGACTCCACCCATATGTCTAAAAATAGAAGTCCATCTATTTTTACCAACATGACCAATCATCCACAAATAGCATCCTGCAACTCATAGACCATGATCCATATGTCTAAAAATAGACTTTGCGCCAAAAATAGCCTGCAGGCCCACTTAGTGAAGGTGACTCCTTTCCACTAAGCTCCATCATCTTGTTGCATTTTCAACAGTGCAAACCTCGTTTAGAGTGAAAAGAGATTTGATCCCTTTGGGTACTTGGTAGATCTGGAGTTAAGATGGATCTAGGCTAGTAATTAATTGTGTTGAGAGGCACTCTCCAACCCAATATGAAAGAGATGTAATGTCTTGTCCTGTCCTGTTAAACATTTTGACTAGATCAAATTACATAAAAACAAAATTAAAATTAAAAATATAATATAATATAATTATAATCATTAATAAAACATTTTGATTCAATAAAATTACATAAACATAAAAGTAAATTAAAAATCATATGTTTTTAAAAAATCCAACAGGATTGAAGGAGCTCTGAGGCGGCGACCATGGCGGTCCAGAAACCCTAGCCTGGGACCAGCAATCTCTGTGACCTGACGCGCTTGCAGACCCGGGATTCAACACTTGGGGCCCTCCTGGGAACAGATGATGGGGCCACTGCCCTTGGGCAGGGCCAACTGTCAGGTTTAGCGCTCGGGGCTCGCGGCGACGGTCGCGGTGTGAACTCCTGTCACCTGGGGCTCCCCTCCATTAGTCTTTGTTTTATCTTGGGTGGTCGCCATCCTACGGTTAACTGCCTACCCGTAACGCTCACCATCACCCGCCTTCAGCTTCCTTCGCAACCGCCGGGTTCGAACACGGGCCCTCTCATGCATCATCTGACTGACACGATGAATGAAGAGGAACTGTTAGACTATGGGGAGGACCCCATGCCTAACCAAGAAATATGGGCTCATGCCTCCAGACCGCTGATGCTGCCGCGTAGTGTTGCTTTGGGAGGAACGGCTGGCACCTCCACTCGTCCTGAGCATCTGTCGACCACCGGGAAAGACAAGGACCCGATACTTACGCCCTTGGACGGCGGCCTCGAATGCCCACCTCTCTCGCCGGCGACGCTCCAACTGTTGGGAACAAATTTGCTGGCATCGCCTTCCCTGGATGCCCCCCTCCATCAGCCTTTTCATTCTCCCATTCCCTCCCCCCTGATTCCCCCTCCCCCTGATAGCTCCCATTCCCTTTCGGTATCGTTTATGCCGCTGAACAAGCGATTGCCTCCGACTCCTGGGCCAAATCCGCTGGGTATTGGCACCTCGGCTCCCCGATCCCCAATCCGCTCTGGTTGTTTTACCACGCCCACCCCAGCTCAGTCTATTCACTCCGCACAGCAAAGCACCTCGGACCCATGCCGTAAGTTACTTCGGGAGACTTTAGCTGGCAAACGCTCGGAGAAGTTTGCCAAAGGGAGGTGCCTCAAAGCCAACAATTCAGGATTCAAGATAAACCTGGGACCGGAAGCTCCACTTCCGGATATTATGGATGCTGCGAGAAAGGTACTGGTTGGAAGAGTTCGTGGCAGGAACTACTCGGCGGAGCGGCTGAAAAGGTGGGTGGAAGAGATATGGGGTCCGTTGCTCAAAGAACTTCCGGAGGTGATGGTCCTATCAAAAGGCTGGTTCGCACTTCATTTCTGTCACCAGCAATTTGCGGAATGGATATTGGGTAAATACTGGCATATCGAGCTTATGCCTGTGCTACTGAAAAGATGGGACCCTCTATTTGATCCTGATCGGGAACATCTGGGTGCTGGCCCTGTATGGGTTCGTTTACCAGGGCTGCCATGGCAATTTTGGAGCCCCTATGTTTTCAAAAGAATTGGTGACACTCTGGGTACTTATCTGGAACACGACTGCTCATATGAAAATACTGGTAAGCGCTCCATGGCACGTATATTGGTTCATATGGATACAAGGCCGGGTCTGGAGGAGGTCATAGAAATTTACCATAATCATGTCACCAGAAAACAGATCCTAGATTATGAAGGGGTTCCCTTCCGATGCCATAGATGCCATAAGACTGGTCATCTCTACAAGGACTGCCCCTTGACCTCTGGCGGGGGTAAGGAGAGCTCTCATGGGCCAAGGGGCCATCCTCCGGCAAAACCAAGGGCAGCAGCCAACTCAAAGGAGGATGAACCGGTACAAGGGGACCGGCATACTAAGGGACCAGGGGACGGTGGGAAAAAGAGATCTTCCAGGAAGGTTGCGGTGCCTTCTACTGAACCCCCACGCACCAGGTCCAAGACAGCAGAAGCAGCAGCGAAGACGATGGAGCCGGCATCATCCCATTCAGGTGCAATTTCCTCTCCTCTTTATCATCCTTCCTGTTTGAATGATTTGCATTCCAATTTGCACTCTGTCCACAGAACCACCCTCTCTGAAAGTGTCTCTTTACCCTCTATCCATTGCCCCATTGAACCCCCATTACGCACTTTCTCCACTACTCCCCCTTCCTTTATCCCGGAGAGCGTCGAGCCGGCATCCCCGACCTCCTGTTTGGCCCCCGGAGGGCATCACTACCTCCTACGCTCCAGAACCATTCCTAAAATTATGGGACTGGGCACCTCCCCAGGACGGCATCGCAAACATAAGAGAGGCAGGCCTACCAAAATCTCATCTGCGAAACTATCTGCGGTGGCAGATGTGGCATCGGGTCGACAGCAAACTATAGAGCGGGCGCTTAGAGCAAATGAGCCCAGGAACAGAGTGTCCCCATGATTTGTCTCTCTTTTAACTGTCGGGGTCTTGCCAGCCCCAAAAAACGTCTGGCTCTCAAGAGGCTCATCCTTGAATCAAAATGTGATATATTATTTCTCCAAGAAACCCTCTGTCCCTCCGAATTCGCGACCCGATGTCTCCTCTCCTATCTCCCAGGATGGCAACTACACGGGGTTGACGCCTGTGGTCGATCTGGTGGGATGCTCATCGGCATTAACTCTAAATTGCATAGACCTCTATCGGCTTGGGGAGGTAGGGGGTTCCTCGGCATGGACATCATCCTGGGAGAATTAGGCCTTCCCATCAGAATCCTCAACATATATGGACCCAATCAGAACAGGATTGAATATTGGCAAAAGTTCCTCTCAGCTGGACATATTACTCAGAATACTATTATTGGGGGTGATTTTAACTTCTCCTTGGGTGCCGGGGAGTCCTGGGGGCCAACTGCTCAAGGAGATCCCATTGCGGTCCAAATGACCTCACTACTGGAAGGTCATCAGTTGGTGGACATACCTATGAACAAAATACTTCCCACCTGGCACAATCAACGGACTGGGGAGGCAGCACTTGGTAGGAGGCTGGATAGATACATGATGCACGAGGCATTAATACAGAATCTTCCACTATACAGACAGTGGGTTAGCAATGGGGGATTATCTGATCATCACCCCATCCTGCTTCAAATCAGTGGCAACATTCAGAAACCGCGTCCCCCCTACAAATTTTTTGCCGGACATCTACAGGACCCTGCTTACATCAAGATGGCCACGGACTTCTGGACCTCACAGCCACAGTTGAGGGAAGGGAGGAAAGCCTCGGACTTTTGTGACAGGCTTAAGAAGCTAAACAGGATGACCGAACTCTGGGCCAAACAGAAGAGGATTAGGGAGGATCAGCACCTGAAGGACCTGGAAGACAGAATTGGCCTATTAACTGATGAAAGGGGAACTGGCTACCAGACGGATGGAACTAAAGCAGACCTCAGTCATATGTTGGAGGAAAAATCGAAAATTCTTAAGGAACGAGAAGAACTCTGGCGCCTAAAGAGCCGAGCTATATGGCTCTCAGCAGGGGACAACAATACCAAATTCTTTCACAACATAGCCAATGGCAGAAAGGCTGCCAACACCATCTGGCAACTTCCAATGGAGCCTGATGGCTGGGCAACCACCCATCACCAATTGGCCAGGCTGGGGATTGCTCACTTCAATGGACTCTATTCAGCACCAAATACTGTTAACCTTCCAGAGATCATCAGGATCGCGGGCAATTTTCCAAGATTTGTATCACAGGAGGAGGCAGAGGAACTTTGTCTTCCGGTCAGTGAACAAGAGCTTGAAAGTACTCTTAAGTGGTTTAAAAAGGACAAGAGCCCAGGACCTGACGGATGGCCAGTGGAATTCTACCTGGCATTCTATGAACTGATGAAGGTCGATCTACTTGCAGTAGTGGAGGAAAGCAGAATCTCGGGACATATCCACCCACCCTTGAACCAGACCTTCATAGCCTTGATCCCAAAGTCTGACGAGCCTTCCTCCTTCAATGACTTCCGGCCTATTTCCCTCTGCAACTGTCTTTACAAGATTATAGCCAAAATCATTGCTAATCGCATTAAGCCAATTCTATCCTCTCATATATCAGCTGAGCAATTTGCCTTCCTAAAGAATCGACATATTTATGAGGCCATTGGTACCGCTCAAGAAGCCCTACACTCCATTAAGCACAAGAACCTGAAAGGCATCACTCTGAAAATTGACCTTGCCAAGGCCTTTGACAAAGTTAACTGGTTATACTTGAAGATGGTACTTACTCACTTAGGGTTCCCTCAGAATCTCATTAAATGGATCATGGGCTGTGTTACTTCGGTTTCTTTTGCTATTCTTATCAATGGAGCAGCCTCAGCCCGCTTCCATATTTCCAGGGGGATCAGACAAGGATGCCCGCTATCACCATTACTTTTTCTCATAGTAATGGAAGGGTTAAGCAGGCTCATAGTGGCAGCAAGAAGATCTGGTGATATTAGCGGAATAAAAATCACAGAGCAGTTTACTCTCACCCACCTCTTGTTTGTGGATGACATCTTAATTTTCCTGAATGGCAGCATCAGAGACAGCACTGCCCTCAATGATATACTACTTCTTTTTTGTAAAGCTACGGGAATGGAAATAAATGTACAGAAATCTACCAGTTCCTTGATGAACTGCTCTCAGCAGGAAAGACTTCTGGCTGGCCAATTCTTCCCATACCAGGAAAACCAGATTATTGATGGCCTTAAGTATCTGGGATTCAGATTGAAGCCGGATGGTTATAAAAATTCTCACTGGTTATGGCTCATCAATAAAATTGAACGAAGGATTATGGGTTGGCAGCACCGTTTACTTTCAAAAGCAGGCAGACTTCTTCTAATCAAGACTGTTCTTGAAGCCACCCCTGTTTATTGGATGTCTCTGACCTGGATCCCTAAAGGAATTACGAACAGGATTAGACAAATTTGTTCCCGCTTTCTTTGGAATGGAAACAAAAAAGGAAGGATATTTGCCTGGACCAAATGGACCACTATTGCACTGCCAAAGCAATGGGGGGGCTGGGGATTGAAATCCCTACCGGAGTTTGCACTCGCACTTACAGCCAAACAGGGTTGGGCCCTTACCAAGATGGACAATCTCTGGGCCAAAGTCATCCATCATAAGTATATTTGGCCTTCTTGCTTCACGGAATGGCTCCGCAGACCTTCCTGGAATCAACAAGGCATATCAGTGGTCTGGCGCGCCACCCTCAGAGCGATGCCCCTCATTCGTGATAATCTTATTTGGAGGGTGGGAGATGGCGCTCAGGTACGAATTGGCCTTGATCCCTGGCCTGGTTCGGGGAATGCGCATATTCTACCTAGAGACCTGATACTTCACCTCAACAATAGAGGATTCAAATTCTTGGCACATATTGGCGACCGTGAACGCTCTACTATATTTTCCCCAGCTTGGATTAACAACAGGCATGGGTTAATCCCGGAGGAATGGACGGAACAATGGAATGGCTACATCCGTGCTCTCATTGAATCTCACATTAAACTACGAGAGGAGGTCGATCAACTTATCTGGGCCCCCGCGAAGTCAGGGACATACTCACCTAAGCTCGGATATATCAGATTAATGGAAGACAGGAAACCTGCAAATTTGCTCGACTGGTGGAGAGGTATATGGTTGCTACAGGCGCAGCCCAGGAATAAACTGCTCCTTTGGAATATTCTGTCAAACAAACTTCCTACTGGTGATTCACTCAAAAAGCGATCCATTGCAGGACCCTCATGGTGCACATTATGTCAGTCAAATGAGGAAACATCGAACCATGTTTTCCTACACTGCGAGACTACAAAAGGTATCTGGCATCAGGTCACACAGAGCCTCAACATCAGAATGGTTTGGCTTGGTGAGGATACCATTTCTGCCTGGGCAAACTGGAAGGCTGCATATGCCTCTGAAAAGGCACTAAATCTCCCAGCGGTGATATCTGGCTTCATCTGGCAGAGTAGAAATGGCTGTATCTTTGAGAATCGTAGAGTTGACCACAATTTCATCATAACCTCCATCTGTGCTGCATATAATGAACTGCCTTTTGTAAGCTCGCCCATCCGTAATAGAATCATCCAGCCTGAAGTCATCAACAAGAATATGCCTTGGGCATACTTTGACGGAGCTGCGCCACCACATGGATGCGGTGGAGGGATTGTCTTACATATTACTGAGACACATTATTTTCATTTGAGATTGGGTCTGGGACCGGGATCAAATAACTATGCGGAACTTATCACCCTGAGACACATGCTTTATTTTGCCCTTTCCAAGAATTGCAGACAAATTCAAATATTTGGGGACTTGAAAAATGTGATTGATTGGATAAACAATAAAACTATCTGTCATGCATATTCATTGGAACATATCTTGGAAGAAATTGTTTTTCTAAAAACACATTTTGACCAGATCACTGTTTCTCACATTTACAGGGAAAGAAATGCGTCTGCTGACCAGCTTTCGAAAGAGGCGGCGGATCGTCCTTTAGGTGACTGGCAGATTGACGAACACTCAGCAGAGGGAGCACACCGGTACTATCATCGCCCCTACATGGACGGCCAAGAGATAGGGGGTCCTCCCCTAGTCTAGTTCCCTATCATATTGGGAGCTATTTTTTGTATATCAGTATTTCTATTTGATCGGTTACTAGATGGATGGACATATTGATGTATATATCATATGGACTTGGACACTTGATATTTTTTGTATATTGGGGACTATTTACAGGGAATCATCACCTCATGATATTTCCTAGATACCTTTTTGGATATATATATCCAGGATACTACATTGTAACGTGGCTCTCGCCACCATACAGCATATGCGGAGGCATTTACAACATGTAATTACTATTAACATCTTTTTAATAGAAATTACGAACTCTATTTTCCACCGGAAAAAAAAAAATTAAAAGAAAATTTCAAAAATAATAAATAAAAAATGTCCATGGGGTCTTGGATAGATAGTGTTCAAGTGCTCTATTAAGGCACTCCTTGATGTGAAGTCACCGATTCAATTCCCCGCCCCAATTGGGGTGATATATTATACATGTTAAAGATGTAGTCCTACCAAGCTTACAAAAATAATAATTATTATTGTAATTATAATTAATAATTAAACCATCTTAGATCCATCTTAACTCTAGATCTACCAAGCATGGAGAGGGATCAAATCTCTTGAGGTGCAAAATCATTTAGAGTGTAAAAAGATTTGATCCCTCTCGATGCTTGGTAGAGTTAAGGTGGATCTAGGTTGGTTGGATACACTCTCTAGTCCAATATGGTAGATATGTTGTAATGTATCTTGTAAACATTTTGACTAGGTCAAAATAAAATAATTATTAATAAAAACATTTTGACTTGGTCAAAAAACATAAAACTAAAGCTAGAAATAAATTAAAATAAAAAACATAAAATTAATAATTATATTTATAGTTATTATTGTAATTAATATAATTAATAATTAAACCAACCTAGATCCATCTTAATTTCTATATTTTGATATGTAGACCTTTTTTAGAGTGAAAAGAAATTTGATCCCTCTCGGTGCTTAGTAGATGCAGAGCTAAGATAGATCTAGGTTGGTTTTATTATCTTTAAATATAACCTTACGTAACAACATCTCCCTCGTGATATTGAGATGGAGTTACTTAATTAAGAAATAATTAGTGGAATTATTTAAATTAAATGGTTGGTAAATATCCATAGACATCAAAACACTCACTTCATAACACATCTCACATTATCAAGAGTAAAAAAATCTTAAAAATTAACTGACTTATATTTTTATTTTAAATTATTATTATTGTTGTTAATTATAAAAAAAAATAAAATATGAGTTAAACACACACACAATCATGTAACAAGATTCTTAGTCATGGAGATTCACCCTCACTTTACTCATATCATGGCTTACTAATACAAAGTGCTAAAAAAACACAACTCAGGTTCATATGACCTTTTTTTAAATAATCAATTTAATTAAAAGAGAAGAAAGTGCATAACTACTTTTGAGATAAATTTCAATTTTTAATTTTTAATTACTACTAAAAATATTCTAAAATATTATGTGGAGGTTAAATCCCTCCCATCCACCTAATAATTAATGATAATTAAATTAAAAGCCTAAAATATCTATTCCAAATAAACAAGTCTATCCACTTAATAAATAAAAGAGAAAGAAAATAATTATATAATATTAAAAATTATCAAAATTGTTATGACCTTTATTTTGTTTAATAAATTTTATTGAATTTAAGTATTTATATAATCATTTCTTTTTTATAAAAAGTTTTAAGGTAGGTTTGTATTTATGGTTGAGTTTTGGTCCAGATATTTTTGGATTGGTGTTGTCTTTGTCATCATTAATAGTTTTTTAAACATCATAGTTGACATGTGTCATCCCTTATTGCCCCCACCATCCTTGAGTTTGTGGTGAATGTATTTTTGGATTATTGTTGTCCCTTGTCATCATCAATCATGAATTCTTATCTACATATAGTTGACATGTGCCATTAATTATTGTCCCACCATCTTTGATTGGGATTTTAAGAGTTATTTATGGTTGAAATTTATTTTTGGTTGAATTAACTCAGAAAGAATAAATGATGGTTTGATGTATTAATTTTATTATGGAAAGAAGAACGAAGATGATCCACCCAAAATTAGGAAAGTTTGTTCCAAAATTTATCGTGAAGTAATGAAACATTGTTATAATCATGAATAGGGGAAGGGAAAGCTTGTGATATTGGTTCCACTTCATATTACTTCGTCTTTCATGGATAGGGGCATTAATCATTTTTAGGATCAAGGTGCACTATATTGAATTTATATGGGTAGATATTGGTCATGTCCAATATCTACATGTCCAATGATTGTTGAAGAAAAAACACTTTTTTGGAGATGTGTGTAAATTAGATCCCTAAATCCTATTGGATTGTATGTAGGTACTTCAACCTATTGGATGATTATGAAGATAAAAATTATCTTGCCTGCTGAAATTACTCATGGGAAGAAGTTATACTAGAATGTACTTGAGATTAGGCTTGAGTTGTATGAATAAATACATTTAGAAGAGAAGACCTACTTTGGCTTTAATTGACATGGTCCAACTTGTGGAAGGGTAACAAAATATTCATCGAAAGGATACAATGAGACATGTTTAAGTAGGATACCTTCTGAATTTTATTTCAATGATAATGGGCTTGTGCAAATTCTAGGAGAGGATAGACTTTCATACCTTTGTTGCAACATTTTTCTATTTGTGGGGAGTAGCCAAGATGAAAATGTGTAAAGCATGTTTTCTATGGAATTTTTCACATTTGAAAATATGAGTCATTTGAATTTTATCACAAGTGTATCACATAAGTATAAAATTGATTCCAAGCTAGGAGTGATCATTTATTGCACAATTAGGAAATAGATTCCAATCTAGGAGCGACAATGTTTAGGAACTTTGTTATTGCATTGTTTAGTAGTATAAAACATTGATAGGCAATGTATCAGCACAACACAAGAACCTCATTCACATGATTTGTCATACAAATTGATCCAACCAACCATATATTTGTATACTTAAGTGCATAAGTAATCTTCTTAAAGCAAAGTTATTTTTTTCAAGTTTGATCACCAAAATCAAACCCAAAGCATTTGAATAATGTTTTTGGCCCTTTTTCTTCCTATTTTATTGGCCAACCATAAGCTCATGCCTAGGTACTTATTAGTTAACAAACATAATCAATTTGACTATTGGTTGAAATCTCCAATCTACATTTATTCTATGTTTTCTAGTAACATCCAACGAGTTGGTTTTTTATACATTTCAATGCCCACACCAAATCCACCCCCACCACGACCCCACTGAACACAAATTAGAGGTTTGTGAGGCAACATTATCTCAAAATCCCCTCATAGTGATAGCTCCCTCAAGCCCAAGAAAAGACAAAAAATTGACTTGTCAATGGCTCTATAGAATATCGACAACTTGATCAAATGTCTTGTAATAAACATGATATATCACATTCTCCTACACCAACTGCTTGTGCATGAATCTCAAGATGTTCCATCATTCCAATCGTAACAAGGTTATAATTTGCCTATATTACACTACAATATTCACAATACGTTGTAGTCAATTCCATATAAGGAATACCAATCTTACCTGTCAGGTTGTGAATACATACTACCTTAGTACCTGCATTCACTACTCCCATGTATTCAACTTAAGTAGTGTATAACAACAAGATCTAATTATTTTTACATGAAAATATGATTAGACCATATCTAATATCAAACACACGCCTACAAATTGAATGCAAATTATCCACATCACCATCCCATCCAAAATTTATATATTTGATTAATTGATTTGAAATTTTTTAGAATATTCGATGTTGAAATGATATACACCTTTTTTGGTGTATCATACAGGCCTCTTTGCCATATTTAAATGGCCATCCTTTAGATTATTCATGAACTTGGAGACTAAAATAACAAGTGCAATATTAGGTTTGTTTTGGATTAAGTAAATAAGACCACCAACAAGTTTCATATACGTTATAGGATGATTTCAAATAATCACATTCCTTAGCTTAATTATTAATTAATGTAGAGTGAAGAAAATCTTACATTCTTGCATTCTAAAAAATTCAAGGGATCTAATGCATACTTAGGCTAAGAAATGAAGACACCATATTCATCCACTTGTATAACTTGTATGCTAAGACATAAATGAAGGAAGCCTATTTGGTCATCTCAAACGTATCCTTCAACTTCACCTTTCAACTAATAATATGACTACTATCATTCCCAATAATAATAAAGTCATCCATGTATAACACAATCAGTAAACAATCAACATTCATAATGAATACATAAAATATTATAATCAGATTTGCAATGCTTGAAACCATTACAAAGGAAGAACTAATAAATCTTCTCATACCATGCATAGGGCACTTGTTCCAATTCATATAAATATTTGTTTAATTGCAAACATATTTCCATCTTGCACAAAACCAAGTTACTATTTCATATTGATCTCTTCGACAAGGTCCCTAAGTAAGAAGACACCTTTCATATCCATTTGATGTACTTCCCAACCAAGAATAGTAACAAGAGAAAAACTATTCAAACAAAATTCACTTCATCCACAAGATCAAAAGTATTCATGTTGTTCATACCTTTCTATAAGAAAAACATTATTATTGAGTAAACATTATATTTCTCAATGACATCTAAAGCCTTTTAGTCCCATTTTCATTTGATCACATACTTTCCTTCTGGGTAGGGAACTAATTCTCAAGCCCTATTTTCATTAAGGACATATATTATTTAGCCGCTATATTCCCCCATTCAATCTTGTTATGTATGTTTGAAAATATCATATGTCTCTAGCATAGGCACCATGAGTGTAACTTAACCTATTTTCTAGCCACGAGCCTTTCTTGAATCATTCACATTACTTGCATCCTTGTTGTCAACCTTTGAATGGTCATTATTGCCTAGTTAGGATAACAAAAATCGCATTAGTAAAAGGCATCCCTACAAAATATTCATTTGAATAGACTTATGTTGTTAATTTATTATCCACTAGAAATTAACTAGTAATATATCCAATAGTAGAAATCTAACTACAAGTCAGTTCACAGACCCTTAACATGAATTAGACTAGCTAGTTCATTTTCATACTAGTCAATTTATAGATAACCAAAATTTCAATTGAACTATGACTTGAAACATTAGAAAAAGATGTTAGCAAATTGGCACTTCATCACTTGTTTCTTATTTATATCATATATTCGATAGGCTTTACACTCTTTAGAGTAGCCAACCATAATGCAAAATGACTCTTAGGATCCAATTTATTTTACTTATTAACTGGAATATGAGCCCAAGTCAAGCATCCAAAGGTTATGATATTTCTAATCAATGATTTTCTTCCACTCCATTCCTCAAGAGGAGTCACATCCCACATTAATTTGATCGAAATATTGTTTAGAATATAACTTTAAGGAAATATATAACCATCTAAATCAAGATATTGTTTCTCCTCTCTATAATGCCATTCTCTTGAGGAGTGTAAGGTATCATTCTTTGCCATGAGATACCATTTTGAAATAAGTATCCTTGAAAGGCATCACTTAATATTTTCCTCCGTTATAATATCTCAAACATTTCATAAGTTGATCTCATTCATTTTTATGTAATTCCCTAAAATCCTTATATTTTTCAAAATCCATATCCTTTATATACAAGAAATACACCTAAGCAAACCTAGAAAAAACATTAATGGATGTGATAACATACCTTGTGACTGCCAAAGATGGATTGTTCATTGTGTATGATATCTAATTGTGACTTTTCCTTGCATTAGTTCCTTTGCTCAAAATTTTCTTGCTGATGTTTACTCATAAAACATTTATTACATATGCCTTCACAAGGAAAAACCTCGAGGAGTCTATGAACCATATTCAATCAAAACATCAACTTGATACTTTTAAAACTGATATTCCCTAATCTTTTATGCAAATTTTGCTTCTATCATCAATCCTAGCCACACTAACAAAACTTGGTCATGTTTCTTTCTTTTCACCCTTAAAATCACAAAAGAAGACCCTCAAAAACTATTCAAATGAGGCTCAAATGGTGTTGCACTAGAGAAGATTGCTGCTCTTAAAATTCCCTTGCTTCCAAGGAAGCTTCTAAGAAGATTGTTTCTCTAAAATGTCCCATGGAAAGTTCACCAATTAGGAGAATATTAAGAAATTTACCTCTCATTACAATATTATCAAAAGCTTGCAGAGGAACATAGGTTAATCATAGAAACTTGTCTTGAAATGGTACCACATAAATTATTTAAGGCCCAAATAAGGTTATGCAAGCAGTTGGGGACTTCAAGTATGATGGAAATAACTATGTTGATGGAGATGGTTGAGGATGGGTCACTTTGAGTGAATGAATTTTTGTGTGAGTTACATAAATAATTTATATATAGATAAAAGTTAAAAAATAAATATTTATTCCTAGAGTTGAGATTTGAATTGTAGGAGTTAAAATGCTGAGTGTGACCTTGATTAGGGTGCAAAAAAATTGCATTTTTTTCATGGTTATGATAAAATGATTTATGTATATATTAAAAAAATCAAACAATCCTTGGTAAACACATGTACTACTATCTACATTTGGGTCACAAAATTTAATTCCTTGCTTAAGCATTCCTTAATGTTTTCATATTGTATAATTATCCTCCATATTAATTGTACAATGATAATAACCGTGAGAAATTTGTGGCTATAAGTATTACACCTAAAAAATATTTGTTAATCTAGAATTTGGTTGTAGGGCCCAAGTCTTGGATGTGATGTAATCAACATAATCCATCTTAACTCTAGATCTACTAAGCCTCGAGAGGGATCAAATCTCTCAAAATTTGAGGAAAGGTTTGCACCTTGAGATATTTGATTCCTCTAAGTGCTTGGTAGATATGGAATTACGATAGATCTATGCTAGTTTTTAATAATATTATTTATATTTATATAAATTTCACATTTCTATATATATAAATATTCTTATTTTTAATATTAATAAAACCCCGATAATAATGTAGTTGCATATACATTTTTCTTTGACGTGTTTAGTTTTTATAATTTAATTTTTAATGTGATATTCCATACACACACACACACACACACGCACACACACACACACACACACACACATATATATTTCAAATTTATATTTTAGAAATATATTTATTTTTAATTATACATATGTTTATTAATTATATGTTATGAAATATTATGATTATTGTTGGGTAGTGCAAGCCCCGCAGAACGAGTATGGGGTGAGAAGCCTAGAATTTTGGGTAATATTAGGATAAAAGACTCCGCGGAAAGAGTGGAGCACAAACTATAGGAGGTTGAGTCAAAGTGTAGTCCGCCCGAAAATAATGTAAAGAAATAGTAATAGAGTCGGCTTGCGAAGGGATCGCGGGCCAAGGGAAAGTATAAATAGAGCATGGCTCTATGAGGGAAAATTAGTTCTTTTGGAAGATGGAATGTAACTAGTTCTTAAAGGAAATAGCCTAGAAGCGTCTGTAAGTCCAAGTCGAGGGAGTAGGATAGAAGGTAGAGTCTCTGCAGATGTGTGCACAGAGGCCTGGAAAGTCCGCAGCTATGTGCGCGAACCCCTGCAGCTGAGTGCGCAAGGTGGAACTGGATGTATTATTGAGGATTGGTAATAAATATAAGTTTCTTCTAAATTCTGTGTTAATTGCGACTCTACTCTTTTATAATAAATGAACTGTTATGATCTCTGCATTTGCTACTATTGAATACATGTGAACTGGGTTAATCTTGATGCGCGAAGTAACCAAAAAGTAATAAATGTTTGCTTAAAGACCACGTTACCTAGATCAAAATAGTAATAAGGGATTCAATCTGTAATAAGCGCGATAAAGATATTTTGATCCGTACGGATCTGGCACAGTGCGAGGTTGCAAGACAGCGCGCAAGGCCCAAACCACATCCAAGACATCCCGAGGGTGCGGAAACCTGGTTCCAGCACCCTCCCGTGCTACCTCGGGTGAGACCTCAGTCCGCGCTTCACGGATTGTTGCCGAAAGGGCCGATAGCTGCAGGATTTGTTTCGCTAAATAATTCTTCCGAACCTGGGTCAGGCCCCAATAAGCCAACAAATGGTTATGTTGCTGAGACCGGGATCTACCTAGGGGGTGTCTAGTGTGAAAGGCAAGGATGCTAGAAAAGAGCAACGAAAGATCAGGACGATAGTAATGGCGAGTGCCATTCAATTACCAGTATTCAAAGGAGTAGGCAGTGAAGATGCGAAAAAGTTTTGGTTTGTATTGAATTCAATATGTGATGCGCAGCAGATCACGGATGATAGTATCAAGAAATACGCCTTAGTCAACACACTGCAGGACCGAGTTCTAACATGGTAGACGAAGTATTCAGGCATCAACCCAACAGCAGGGATAGCAGACATCCACACAGAATTAAAAAAGGAGTTCAGCCAGCCAAAATCAGAATCGCAGTCGGTCATGGGATTCAAAGAGATCACAATGATGCCTAGTGAGACACCGTGGGATCTGGATCAAAGGTTAAAAAGCACTATTCACGAGGCCAAAATGACCCTGACGGGCGCACAACACTGTGCTTGGTTCGTCGCATCATTAACGCCATATCTAAAGATGGCTTTGTCACAACAAAAGGTCTCAACCCAAGCGGAAGCGCTGGAAGCAGCAATGCGGCTGCACGAAACCCCGGTACAGGACCCAGGGTTGCGAGTTCAGCCAATCCAAGCGCAGGTCTAAAATTTGTGTTTGGAGATATAAAAGTTAAAACACGACCAGACGCCACGTTCCGAAGTCTAGGAGGAAGTATGGTGTATCAAGTGAAGAGGCCAGGGACACGATAAGGATCATTGTCTAGTGTCGGTGAATTTTGTGGTCATAGAGGGACCAACACCATTGCGACCAGAGGCACAAATAGGGCCGAGCATAGTCGCCCCACTCTAATGTGCAATCTGTCAGTTAGGAGGAAATCACAACACAGATAATTGTCATCTATTACCAAAATACAACCAGACCCCCCAACAGCTCTTTTTCAACTTTTGTAGATCAGTGGGTCACGAGGAAAGGGATTGTCGTAGTTATCAAATGTTTATGGACCAAGCACCTACCTACAGAATGCAGACTAAGGGGCAAGGTCAGGATCCAGCCGTAGCGATTGGGCACGGTGGGTTCCCAAGATGGGGCAGAATGGGACTAGGAAGGGGTCGCGGGCAGCTAATCTATTACAACTGTGGAGGACCAGGACATTATGTACAAGATTGTACCAATCTGACCCAAATATCATGTCTGTATTGTGAGCAATTCGATCACGAGCTGCTAGATTTCCCCATGCTGATAGCACAGATTCACAAAAAGAAGGCAACATCTCCTACAAAAACGCAAAATGTGCAGATGATGAGATCCGAAACTTGTGACTACGAACCCACGGTCAACAGGATATTGCGACGTAGCGCAGCTACAAGAGAGGATGATGAGAAGACTAATATGGAAGCTAGTGAAAGCTTCACAGACGTCTCTACTCGAGGTAGTAGTGATCTGCCTGAGCCAACTTGGGATCCCTTGATGATTACTACCTTCTTAGAGACCTGCCTAAAACTGCTTCGCAACAACCAAGTAGTTAGAGGGTTATAGGAAGTGATTAATAGATGCGCAAGGTAGGGTGAACCTCGCGTAGTCTGGAAAATAGGAAGACACGCATCACGGATGGATCGAGAATGCAGCTAATAGCGCAAATTGGCAACTACGATGGATCAGGTCATTCTGGACCCGGGTTCTGATGCAAATGTATTACCTAAACAGACTCGGGAGTGCATGGGTAAGCCTACACTACAATGGTCTCCTATCCAATTGTGACTGGCTAACCAACAGAAGATCTTTCCCATGGGAAGGTTGCAAGGGGTTACAGTAGAAATTGATGGCGTGAGTACCTAGATGGATTTTGAAGTTATTGAAATTATGGACGAAAATAGTCTGTATCTTGCATTTCTAGGGATAGACTGGGCCATTGACATGAATGGGGTTATTAACCTCAAACAAAGGAAGATGATTTTCGAGAAGAAGTCACTCTGGATTGTTGTTCTACTTGGCCCAACAGACAGACCGTGCTACACAGAACCGACACGTAGCGAAGAGAGGGGCGATGTATTACATAGTATCTACAAACTTGCTACAACAGAGGAGCAGAGATTCTTGCGGGGTTACGCCAGTGATTCAGATGAGGAGGACGAATGATGGCACAACAAGGTGAATGAGGCAGCCACATTGCACTGAAATATGATGACGAAATCCCTGTATTGTGTTAAAGTTTAGAACCGCGAACTGCCGACGTATGACGGGCTGACAATAGTAGAGGAATTCCTGGATAAGTTCGAAAGCACGGTACCAGAGTAGCAATGGTTCGATGCACTAAAATTCGCATTGCGCGTGACACCGGCGTGATGGTGGGATACCCATGTAGGAACCTTCGAAGATTGGCGAAGCTGTAGGCACATGATGCAGATAAGATTTGGGAAGCCCGAGATACGAATAACAGTGAAATATAATGGATGAGATGATCTGCGCATGCACCTGACCAATTGGACCCAAGCTTATGGTACAGAGCCTCAACTAGAATGGGTGCACTTATTTTATCATACCTTGGATGTCATTCCAAGAAACTGGTATATGGAAACAGAGCTTCGGCTTGGCACGGGTGAATGGGATATCCTGTGCGAAGGGTTTTTGTCGACTTTTCTCTTTGAAGACCAATGGATGGATACTATGGATGACACACTATAGCTAGTGAAGGCTGTGATATTCAGAACACCGTCGGAACTAGAAGAGGTCGAGCCATCATACTGGTCGTGACAGTTGAACCAGGCCTTAGCACGTTATAATGTACAAGCAGAAGATGATGAGGATGACTCGTGTAACATCAATATACCAAAATCTGAAGGGAATAGTGAGGTGCGCGACCCTGAGATAGAAGATCCAAACATCACGGCGCCATTGAAAAAAAGGCAAGTAAATATCGGAACAGAGGAAGAGCCGAAGTATGTGACGCTTGGGGACTACTGGGAGTATGCCACGGTGGAAAAGGTCGTCGAACTACTCCACGAATATTGCGATTTATTTCCTACAAAAATGACAGAGTTAAAAGGGATTCTAGGAGACCTAGGGATGATGAAGATAACTTTGAAGCCAGATGTGAAGCCAGTGAAGCAGTGACCCTATTGATTGAATGCAAAATACAAAGAAAAATTCCACGATAAATTGGATAAGATGTTAGCAGCAGGAATTATTGAACCAGTTGAGGAGTCTGATTGGGTAAGCCCTATGGTCGTACAGGAGAAGAAACAGAAAGGGGAGATCCGCATCTGTGTGGATCTATGAAAGCTCAATGATGCTTGTGTTAACGATCCGTTCCCAACACCCTTTACAGATGAGGTACTAGAAAATGTGGGCAGGCAGGAAGCATACTCCTTCACAGACGGGTTCTCCGGGTACCATCAGATCAAGATCGCGCCCGAAGATCGGAGCAAGACAACGTTTGCTACTGAATGGGGTTGTTTTCAATATACAGTAATGCCCTTTGGATTGAAGAATGCACCCGTGATATTTTCCCGTATTGTGGTAGCCGCATTCAAGGAGTTTATCCACAAGTTCTTAGAAGTCTACCTGGATGACTAGACCATCTTTGGCCTGGTCAAGAAGCATGTCGCGAGATTATGATTAATGTTGGATACCTGTCGACGACACCAGATTGCATTCAACTTAAAGAAGTGTACTTTTCTCATCCCTTTTGGGAACTTGTCAGACCATGTGGTTTGTAAGCAAGGACTGATGGTGGATCCGGCAAAAATCGATGTCGTATTGAATCTGCAAGCACTGTGCAGTGGAAAGCACCTATGCGTTACGTTAGGACACGCGGGTTACTATCGGAAGTTCATCAAAAGCTACGCTCAAACTACGGCTCCGATGGAGCAATTGCTGAAAAAGGATGCTACTTATTGCTAGAATGAGGAATGCAATAGAAGCCTAGAGACGCTTAAGGAGAAAATAGCTTCTACTCCTATATTGGTATTTTCGAAATGGGACGTCGAGTTTCACGTGCATGTGGACGCATCTTGTATCGCACTGGGAGCGGTACTCACTCAACCAGGAGCGAAGGGGCTAGACCATCCGATTTCATTCGCAAGTCATAAGTTGTCCAAGGTAGAGAAGAATTACTCCACTACTGAGCGGGAGGGATTACCGATGGTATACGCGCTCCAGAAGTTCCTTCACTATCTACTCAGAGGACATTTTAAGATGTACATGGATCACTTTGCGCTAAAATACCTAGTGAATAAGCCTGTGCTGGGGGGCGCATCTGTCGATGGTTGTTATTGTTTCAGGAATATGATTGTTGAGATTTTCTGTTTTAAATAAAATAGGCAAAAATCCCAGTGTGTGACAACAATAGAAATTTGTTGCTGGATTAGCTCCATGTTGTTGGGAGAGAATTAATGCATCCTAAATTTGATGTGAGAGGCAGTTAGATTCTCCTTGCTATAAAATAGGTATCCATACGAATAGTTTGGTGGTGTGAGAGTTTGTGAGGATTTGATTAATTATGTAATCTCCTGTTTTGATTAATAAGGATTGTCGATGCCTATGTTTGGTGGACGTAGCCCAGAATGGTTGGGTGAACCACGTTAAACCCTGTGTCTCTTTTATGATGTGATCTGTTGTTGTTTGTCTTTGGTTTAGCTGTATGCTCCAACAATTGGTATCAGAGCATGTTGGAGGCATCGTGTGAGCCTGCCTGGTGGTGCGTATCAGGTTGATTGATGCCACGAGAAGCTGTATACCTGCGTGTGAATGCGTGAGGGTGCTGGCGGTGCCTGTACATTGCTGCGTAGAGGTTTTCATGTTATGTGACAGCGCAAGAGTGCACTGCTGTTGGTGCGTTGAGCGTTAACCAAAACGTGCGTGGGATTACATTTATTGTCTTTTAAATTGCGCTGGCTGAATGTATATAAAGAACCATGTGATATATATATATATATATATCTATATATATATATATAATTGTTGCGGAAGCGTTAAATGGTGGAATAATTTGCTGCAACAGCGTGAGGTAAAACCCCATAATGACGCAGCGTGGATATTAACCCTGCGTATTGTAATAAAGACTGTTATATCATTTGGGATTTGTTATGATATATATGACTGCGTGGCTGTGGAATCCTCGGTGGTGCTGTAGAAGTTCCTCGGTGGATTTGTTATAATATATATTGTTGCGTGGGAGTGGTGTTAAGCATTGATGCGTGGGAGTTTGGCTGCCATCCGTGTGGTTTGGTGTTGAACCATATTGTTGTGCGCATTCAGTATTAATTGATTGCTGATTCGATTAATCGTTGGTGCTGGTGGAGACCTGCGTGGAGGTGGTATTTAATTAGTGCTACGTGCGTATATACTGTTGGTGCGTGGGATTTGTTAATAAGGTGCACGAAATCAATATTGTTGTTGCAGAGAAATCTGTGCACTGTTCAATTCATCGCTGGTGCGTGGATACAAATAATCGGTAATCTCGTTTCAATTAAAATTGTGAGCAGCGTATTTTTTTTCCTGTTTTGAATTTTGTTTTGGGATTGGCGCGGAGTATTCCATAACAGTCGCGCCAACCAACTGAAATGGCGCGGATCCTATTCAATTAAGTGCGCCAATGCGCTAATTTGTTGATTAGCGCGTATTTTCAAGGTATACTCGTGCCATTTTGTCAACACTTAGAGCGTTTTTAAAAGGCGCGGTTCTTGTGGTCATCAGCAAGCGCCAATTGTTTTTAAATTGAAATCTGAAATACAAACAGCAAAGACAATTGTACAATAAGGCATAGGCAGTGTTTTATTTATTAACTTCTTTGAAATTGGAGATTCTTTGTTTTAGACAAGATGGCGAAAACTCAGAGTGCCCGTTTTGAAATCGAGAAATTTAACGGCAAAAATAATTTTGAGATCTGGAAGGTAAAGATGCATGATCTCTTGGTACAGTAGGGCATGGCAAAGGCGTTGTTGGGCAGATCCAAACTGCCTTACCTCGTGACAGATGATGAGTGGAATGAATTGGATGGAAGAGCCTTGAGCGGAATTCGGTTGTGTTTGGCTGATGATGTTTTATTTAACATCGTGTCAAAGAAGACTGCAGCTGGTTTGTGGACGAAGTTGGAGAAGCTGTATATGACGAAATCCTTGAAAAATCGGATTCTCCTGAAGCGGCAGCTATACAGTCTGCGAATGAAGGAAGGTACTTCCATTACTGACCATTTGAATGTTTTTAATACTTTAATGGTGCAATTAGAAAGCATAGAAGTAAAAATTGAAGCCAAGGATAAAGCCATAACTTTATTGTGCTCGTTGCCTAAGTCATGGGATCATTTTGTCACGTCTATAAGTCTTAGTTCATCCGAAACCATTGAATTTGATGATGTCGTCGGAGCTTTGTTGTCCGAGGAGACCAGGAAGCGGTCGAATGCTGACACCTCTACATCAGAGGCAATGATGGCTAGAGGTCGTTCTAGAGAAAGATGCTCTGGTAAGCGCAGCGATTCGCGTTCAAAGTCCAAGGGGAAGAAGAGTAAAGTCAAGTGTTGGTTCTGCGGCAAATTAGGGCATTTGAAGAAGGATTGCTGGAAGCGACAACAAACTTCTAAAGAAGCTTCATCGACAGAAAAGAAGGAAGCGAACACGACTGATACAGGTTCAGCATCTGGTTCAGGTATGAGCGACGAAGTCTTATCAGTTAATTTGTCAAATCATGATCAACATTGGTTGCTAGATTCCGGTGCATCAAACCACATGTGTATTCATAGAGACTGGTTTAAGACATATAGATCAGTGAATGATGGAGTCGTGTACATGGGTAATGATGTCACATCTAATATTGTGGGAATAGGGAGTATACAGCTGCAAATGTTTGATGGGACAACCAAAATGTTAACTGATGTACGACATGTATCAGATTTAAGGAAAAATCTAATTTCACTAGGGGCACTTGATACAAATGAATATAAAACTGTCATTCAAGGTGGAGTAATGAAAATTTACAAAGGTATTTTACTAGTAATGAAAGCTAAGAAAGTAGGAAATATGTTTCAGTTAGAAGGAAGAACAGGGTCAGTTCATGTGGCTACCGTGTCTGAACATGACAGTAGTTCCATTCACCTATGGCATCAAAGGTTGGGCCATATGAGCGAAAGAGGGTTAAAGATTTTGGCTGATCGCAAGTTACTTCCTAATCTAAGATCTGGAAAGTTAGATTTCTGTAAACATTGTCTGTTTGGCAAACAAAGTAAACAAAAGTTTAAAACAGGCAAACATACTAGTAAAGGAATACTTGATTATATCCATTCAAATGTTTGGGGTCCAGCACCTACAATCTCGTATGGTAGCTCGTCGTATTTTGTGTCGTTTATTGATGACTTTTCTAGGAAAGTATGGGTCTACATGTTGAAGAGGAAGTCTGATGTTTTTACAGTTTTCAAGCAGTTTAGAGCATTGGTAGAAAACAGCACAGGTACAACTATAAAATGTTTAAGAACTAACAATGGTGGAGAGTTTACTTCCAAGGAGTTTGACAACTATTGCAAGGATGCAGGGATCGAGAGACATAAGACTACTGTGTATACTCCTCAGCAAAATGGAGTTGCTGAACGCATGAACAAGACTCTTTTGGAGAGAGCAAGGAGTATGCTGAGTAACGCTGGTTTGCAGAAGGAGTTGTGGACAGAAGCAGCGGCTACAGCTTGTTATGTGATAAATCGGTCGCCATCAATAGCGATAGGTTGCAAGATTCCTCAAGAGGTATGGAAAGGACACCCTTGTGATTATTCTAAACTCAGAGTGTTTGGTTGTGATGCATATGCTCTAGTGCCTAAACATCAGTGAATTAAATTAGATCCGAAATCGAAAAGGTATGTCTTTGTTGGGTATGGTGATGGAACAAAGGGATTTAGATTGTGGGATCCTACTACCCGCAAAATAATCATCAACAGAGATGTAAAGTTTGATGAATCCTCTCTTGTACAGTTATATGTAGATAATAAATTAAAACAGGATGATGTATCTGATTTTCAGCACATTCAATTTGACAGCACTTCTGATGATAGCCATGATGACCATAGTTCAAATTCTAGTCATGAACAGGTTTCAGAGTCAGATTATGAACAGGGTTCAGATGGAGGTCATGAACAGGTCTCAGATGGCGATCATGAAGAAGTTCCTACAGATGGTAGACAGCCAATTGTCGAAGCACCAAAAACATCCTTAAGGAGGTCTACAAGGATCAAACGTCCTCCGAGAAGGTATGATGATTATGTTACTTCAGTTGCTTTGACCCCTAACAATGATGAACCTTTGTGTTATCAGGAAGCTGTAGAAGGTTCAAGGAGTGACAAATGGAAAGCAGCCATGAAGGAAGAAATGATGGCCTTAGGAAAGAATGGCACATGGGATCTGGTTGAACTTCCCAAATGCAGGAAAACTGTGGGATGTAAATGGGTTTTCAAGGTAAAACGGGGTGTGAATGATTCAGAAGATAGATACAAAGCAAGGCTGGTTGCAAAAGGGTTTTCTCAGAAAGCTGGTATAGACTTTCATGAGATATTTTCACCAATTGTCAAAATTGTTTCAATTAGAATTGTGTTAGCGTTAGTTGCTTTGCTTGATTTAGAATTACAGCAACTAGATGTTAAGACTGCTTTTTTACATGGTGATTTAGATGAGGAAATTTATATGGAACAACCGGAAGGGTTTGTTCAGCATCGCAATAAGAAATCTGTCTCCAGGCTCAAGAAGTCATTATATGGCCTGAAGCAGTCGCCTCGGCAGTGGTATAAGAAGTTTGATTCTTTCATGTTGAGTCAGAAATATGTAAGAAGTGAATATCATCATTGTGTTTACTTTAAGCAGTTAAGTAATGGCATGTTCATTATCTTAGTGTTGTATGTTGACGATATGCTTTTAGCAAGCAAAAGCATTGAAGAAATCAACAGGTTGAAGACTCAGATGGCAAGGACGTTTGATATGAAAGATCTAGGAGCAGCAAGACAGATTTTGGGCATGGAGATTTTCAGAGACAGGGACAATGGTAAGCTGTGGCTATCACAACAAAAGTATATTGAGAAAATACTTGTGAGGTTTGGTATGAACAATGTGAAACATGTGTCAGTCCCTTTAGCTTCCCATTTCAAGCTTTCTTCCAGTTTATGTCCTAATACAGATGAAGAAAAGGATTATATGTCTCGAATTCCATATGCCAATGTAGTAGGATGTTTGATGTATGCGATGGTGTGTACGTGACCAGATATTTCACATGCAGTTGGGGTTGTCAGCAGGTATATGGCAAATCCGGGTAAAGAACACTGGTCAGCAGTGGAATGGGTGCTTCGGTATTTGAGAGGCACAAGTAGTTATTGTATTACTTACAATAAGAGTAGTGAATCTGTTTGCGGATATGTGGATTCTAATTTTGCAGGTGATTTGGATAAAAGAAGGTCAACTTCAGGGTATGTCTTTACTCTTGCAGGTGGAGCTATTAGCTGGATTTCAAAGCTACAAAACATTGTTGCTTTATCCACTACTGAAGCAGAATACATTGTTGCTTTGCATGCTTGCAAAGAGGCGGTTTGGTTGAAAGGTTTGCTTGGTGAGTTTGGTAGGTTACAGGACAACATCAGGTTACTTTGTGATAGTCAAAGTGCAATACATTTGGCTAAGAATCCGGCCTATCATAGTAAATCAAAGCATATTCCAATTAAGTACCATTTTGTAAGACAGGTTATCACTGAAAGGGGAGTCTCTCTTTGAAAAGGTGCATACAAAGGAAAACTGTGCAGACATGTTCACAAAACCAGTTTTGTTAGAGAAGCTACGTTGGTGTTTGGCTTCTCTTGGCTTGCAAAAAATATAAAATAATAAACAAACAGGGCATCAGGCTAATTGTTGTCAAGGTGGAGATTGTTGAGATTTCTGTTTTAAATAAAATAGGCAAAAATCCCAGTGTGTGACAACAATAGAAATTTGTTGCTGGATTAGCTCCAGGTTGTTGGGAGAGAATTAATGCATCCTAAATTTGATGTGAGAGGAAGTTAGATTCTCCTTGCTATAAAATAGGTATCCATACGAATAGTTTGGTGGTGTGAGAGTTTGTGAGGATTTGATTAATTATGTAATCTCCTGTTTTGATTAATAAAGATTGCCAATGCCTATGTTTGGTGGACGTAGCCCAGAATGGTTGGGTGAACCACGTTAAACCCTGTGTCTCTATTATGATGTGATCTGTTGTTGTTTGTCTTTGGTTTAGCTGTATGCTTCAACAATGATTTTGAGGTTGTTGTAAAGCCGAGACATCTGAATGCGAGTCTAGACCACTTATCCCGGATTGAGATGGGCGAGGAACCCACGAATCTAGAAGGACTCCCAGACGCCCAGTTGTATGCAGTGCGCATTGCGGATGGCCACTTTGAAGATATAATCTATTTTTTGACTATTGGCATTGCGCCGCAGGGGTATTATGTGCAACAAAAGAAGGAATTGGTGACACGAGCAGCAAATTTCACTGTGATTTCCAGCCATCTCTACAAGATGGGCCATGATGAGATATTATGTCGATATGTATGAGAGTTTGAGCGAGAACAGATCCTTGCCGAAGCACATGGAGGGGTTGTTGGCGGACATTATGCGGGCCACGCCACAGCCCAGAAGGTTCTTCGCATCGGATTATGGTGGCCCACCCTACATCAAGATTCAAAAGCATACTGTCAGGCCTGCGATGTATGCCAACGAACGGGCAAGCCATCACGAAGGGATGAAATGCCACTTCAGCCGCAGGTAACGCTAGAGCCATTTGAGAAATGGGTGATTGACTTCGTCAGGCCTATTGAATCGCGAGGGAAGACGGGCACACGCTATATTATCACTGTGACCAAATACTTGACCTGATGGGCAGAAGCACAGCTATTTAAGGATTGCACAGCCACGACAGCGGAAAAGTTCTTGTTCAAGAATGTGTTGACCAGGTTTTGGTGTCCTAAGATTCTCATGAGTGATCGAGGAACACAATTTTTGAACGAAACCATTAGCACGCTCACTGAGGAATTCCATATATATCACCAACAAAGCACGCCATACCATCCGCAAGCAAATGAGACCGTTGAGGCATTCAACAAAATTTTGGAAACTACGCTGACTAAGATCTGCAATGCGCGACGAAATGATTGGGACTTGCACATCCATGTTGTGCTATGGGCATACTGAACCACGTGCAAAAAGTTGACATACCGGACACCATTTCAACTAGTCTATGGTAAGGAGGCCGTGATGCCTATGGAATATATCGTGCCTAATCTGCAGATTACAGCAGCTACAGGAATGGCAGATCGTGGGACCTTGGAGGAAAGGCTCGCACAGCTCGACGAACTGGAAAAAGAACGATTTCTGGCAGGATTTCATCAACAGGTACAAAAACAACACGAGAAACCATGGCATGATCATCATATCAAGGTATGCATGTTCAAGAAGGATGATCTCATATTTTTATATGACAGTAAGTTTGAGAAATTCCCAGGTAAAATCCACATGCATTGGTTGGGATCTTATGTCGTTAAAGAAGTAACTGATGGGGGCACAGTTTAGCTGGCTAAGCTCAAAGAAGACCCCTTCCCGGGAAGAGTGAATGGCAGTCACCTGAAGCTCTATACAGGCAGGCTGACTGCCTGACTAACCGTTCCAAGGAGAGTCTCACTGCTCTGACCAGTTGAAAGAGAGCGAGGGACAATAAAGCAGTCTAGGGGACAGATGCGCAGGTATTAGGGTGCGGGTACATTTGGTCAACAATAAGGGGCATGGTTCCACGGACAAAGCTACGCGGGTGTGCCACTCCAAGGAATGTGACTACTAATACCACTGTTCATGACAAGAGGGCTACATTATGGAAAAAGGGAGCAGGCGGCGGGCAATTAAGAGCAACAGTACGAGCCAAATATGAAATGATCAGCCACAGATTTCACACAGGAAGGTTACATGAGCTGGAACGAGTGGCAAACCGGGCATTTGAAGTTTGCATGGCTTATAAATCACCATGGGGAATCCACTGGGCAGCCTATGCTTTGGAAATATAGACGGAGCTATTCATCATCTCTGCACTAGGCATGCGCCTGAAGGTAGTAATCTAGCCGAGGGAGGAGCAGGGCTCTCTAAGGAGTCTGGTATTGATAGTTGCGGGTATCCCATAGGCTGCAGCATCACTAGCAGGGGATGTACCGGAAAAATGGAATGCGAAGTAGAATTGATCTGGATGCCGACACCCCGCCTAGGGGCAGGATGGCGCACTACAACAGAACAACAGAAGGATGGACAGACGATGACCATGGGTGGAGATGCAGTCAATAAGTCACCTCTGATGGTTCTCGACGATTGGGATCCTGCAGATAGTAGCCAGGGTCTTGAAAAATTGCAACACAGGTTACAGCAGACGGTGTGAAGAGAAGATACGATGGTCGAAAAGGGCTACAGTGGTACTAGGAGGTCCCATATGCGGCTACCCCACTCGCGCTAAAATCATCGGAGGGGGTGTTCTATGTTAACCGAGCATAGCAGAATGAGCATCATCAATTGTGAGATGTGGTAGAAACACTGAAGCAGGAGACAGATGAAGCGTTGCAGGAGACAAAGCAGAAACAGCCGGATGACAAGTACCACTCAACGGGAGGCGAACCGCGAAGCCAAGGCAGAGCATCTAGCCACGCCGACAAGTGACTCGGGACGAGTCACGATAATTGTGTTGGGGGATTGTTGGGTAGCGCAAGCCTCGCGAAACAAGTATGGGGTGTGAAGCCCAGAATTTTGGGTAATATTAGGATAAAAGACTCTGCGGAAAGCGCAGAGCATGAACTATAGGAGTTTGAGTCAAAGTGTAGTCTGCCTGAAAATAATGTAAAGAAATAGTAATAGAGTCGGCCCGCGGAGGGATCGCGGGCCAAGGGAAAGTATAAATAGAGTGTCACTCTATGAGGGAAAAGTAGTTCTTTTGGAAGATGGAATGTAATGGGTTCTTAAAGGAAATAGCCTGGAAGCGTTTGTAAGTCCGATTCGAGGGAGTAGGATAGAAGGTAGAGGCTCTGTAGCTGTGTGCACAGAGGCCTGAAAAGTCCTCAGCTGTGTGCGTTGACCCCTGCAGCTGAGTGCACAGGGTGGAACTGGATGTATTGTTGAGGATTGGTAATAAAGATAAGTTTCTTCTTAATTCTATGTTAATTGCGACTCTACTCTTTTATAATAAATGAACTGTTATGATCTCTACATTTGCTACTACTGAATACATGTGAATTGGGTTAATCTTGATGCATGAAGTAACCAAAAAGTAATAAATGTTTTCTTAAAGACAGCATTACATAGATCAAAATAGTAATAAGGGTTTAATATGTAATAAGCGCGATAAGGGTATTCTGATCCGCACGGATCTGGCGCAGCGCGGGGTTGTAGGACAGCACGCGATGCCCAAACCACATCCAAGACATCCCCAGGGTGCAGAAACATGGTTCCAACACACTCCCCTGCTACCTCGGGTGATACCTCAGTCCGCACTTCGCGGATTGTTGCCGAAAGGGCCGGTAGCTATGGGATTTGCTTGGCTAAATAATTATTCCGAACCTGGGTCAGGCCCCAATAAGCCAACAATTAAAAATATGAATCATTATTATTTTACTGTAATATGTATACTATGATTTTTTTTCTTGAAAAAAGTGTTCACAATTCTTTAAATAAAATTATAATTATAATAAAACAAATTGAATTGAATCGATTTATTATTTTTTAAGTTGATGTTATGTTTTATTATTGTGTTTGATCTAATATTTCATTTTATGGGTGTTACATCTCTTCCATATTGAGCCAACATTTAAATGTTTACACTTATTTACGAATACTACAATATCTCCCCCATACTGGGTTGTAAATGACCTCTAGGCACAATAACATCCTCCCTCAATGTGATACTAGCATTATTAAAATTTCATGCTTCCTTTGTTGATTCTCAGTACTTATAATTAATTTTGAATATCTTGTTAATTATGAACATACTAAAACCACAATGACATCTTACATGTATATGATTTCATTCAACATTAAAATAACAACTATCAAATAACAAGAGTGATAGTTGCATAGCATCATAGTCCTTGCCTCTTTTGGTAGTTATCGGTATGCTAATGCGATTAAGCTAGTGTGGGGTCCACACTTTGTCCTTGTGAAAATGGATTTTTTATGTGGAAACACCTCCTGTTTCTGAAATCTTCTGCAACAGACATTGGCTGCAGATCCATCTACACTTTCAAAGTAATCACTTGAATGATGTCCTCATTACACGTTGATTCACTAAAACAGGAGGCTAGTTGATTTTATGCGACATTTGGCCAAAATGTCACTACAAAATGGGGCAATGTGTGGAAGAAGTGTGCAGAAGTGGGGGAATAGAGGTTCTCCCATGCATACTCCTCTTTTACACACCCTTTAAATATGTTATGATGGATACTAGAAAGGATTAATAATTCAAATATCTAACCATTCAAATTTCTGTGTCAAATATCTATGTCAAATAAAGTGAAAATTAACGTTTTGCAGTTTGTGTCACATGGAAGTGTGTGGAAGAAGTATCTAGCAGGGAGAATGTGTGCACAGGTGTGGAAGTTGACGTGTAACGATTCTCCCACACATATCACCCTTCTGCACATGATTCAAGTTATGAAATTGATTTTAAAATGTGAATTTAAGATTACTTCTAAAGTTATGAGATTAGTTTTAAAATTCCAATTTTTAGCGTAGTGTGGAACAATAGAAAATTAAATTATGATCTATTTAAAACTGAAATTAAGCTATAGTAGAGTAGTGTTTTGTGGCATGAAAACCTCATTTAAATGCTTGTGAAACCTATCATTCAATTTAAGTTGAAACAACATTTTATACGTGTCAGTAGTTCCTGTTATTGCAATCTACTATGACAAATACTAGCTATGGAGCCCTTTACACGTTCTTGATTTGGTTACAACCAATCATCATTACAATATGCTTCAAAGTAAATGTAATAAGCGCTGGAACTATGAACAGATTACAGGTCAATTCGCTCAATAAACGATGAAAAGACTCAATAAATGTATGTCAAATGATGAGCAAATCGGTGTCTTGCAGTATGCAAAGTGATGACATATCGCCCAAAAAGAGGAAAAATGGTAGTTGCAACACCCGATTTATGGATGCTTATCTAGCCAAAAAAAGTGACATGTGGCAGTACAACATAGTAGCCATGTGATATTTAGTGATTCAATTTTCAACTTGAATTCAAAGTGTATCGATTAGAGCTAGCGAAGAGTGTGGCCTAACAGAATCCATGAGACGGGGATCTTTATGTCATTTAACCGAAGAATTAGTGTGGGCCCATCTTTGATTAACACATGTCATTGTTACAGAGGTTACACACAAACATGTTATCCATATCGTTTGTGTACGTCAATAGCTAAAACAACTCACCATATAATGCTAAAAATCAAGGATTACCAGAAAAAGTAAATGTTTTTTCTTTTTATAACGAGAGTGATTTTCCATCGTGATGGAACATTAGTGTTAATCCTTCCAATCAGAGCTTTAATCCATGTACTTTAAGCGCTAACATGGGTAACTAAGTGTAACCAAGTAAATATTATACCAGGAAATATTTGTAATGACAATACGTGGTGTAGAAATTATTGATAGCATTGAGTAGCAAAGCATGTGAGAAAGGGAAAATGCATAGGGCGAGAATATATGGAAAACGATGCAGAGAAAATAATTCTTGTGGAGGTGCAGGAATCTATTTTGTTCTTTTTCAAACTCGATTTTTTGTAAGTAGTAGCACCTCCCGTTTCCGCAACCTATTGTGACAGACACTGACTACGAAGCCTTTTGTACCTTCTTGATTTGTTCGCAACTAGTAATCGTTTCACAATGCTTAAAAGTAAATTCCATTATGAATTATAACAATCTCCCAATAATATAATCATGGAGTACTAAGGTGAAGGATTAATGGGAAAAGTAAAGGTATTATGTTATATAACAAAAGCTACTTGCCATTATAACACAACTTCAGTGTTAATTTTCCCAATTAAAGCATTAATCCATGTATGTTAAATGTTAATACAGGTAATTAAGGGTAATTAGCTTCATTGTGGTTAAGGCATAAATTGGAGGTAATTTCATGTTTAGATGGAATTAATTACCACATCTGTTGAATGAAGAGTGCAGTCCACAGACTATAGAAACATAAAATGCATTGACATGGTCAGATTCCCTATGCACACATTCCCCCTCTGCACACTTCTTCTACACACTTCCATCTCACACAACACTTATTCTATACACGCGTGAACTCTTTTTAATATGATGCATGAAAAATCACACTCAATAAAACCAATAGAACTAAAAATGCAACCTCAGGTTAACTAAAAACCGCAAAGCATTAATTTTCATAGTATTTGACACACGTGAAATGCCACATAAACTTAATCAATCTATGGCGGTGCAAATTAACACCTATTAAACTATTAATTAAGCCTTAATTCTATGAATAAAAAAAGTTTCACTATTGGTAAATGTAAGTATAACTCTTAAATGTATATACAAACAATACAAGAGATGTGATATTGCATTAATTGATGCGTAATCTGGACATCATTCGAGTGCTTAATAGAATTTACTCTGACACATTGTGTAGTGATTACTAGTTTTAAAAAAAATCAAGAAGGTGTAGAGGACTCTGCATCCAGTATTTAAAATTAATTAAACCTTAGTCCTACAATTAACAAAAATTCCACTATTGATAAATGTAAGACTTCTCGGCATCTTTCTGGGAATCGATGTGAAATTAGTACATCGTTCAAGTGCTTAATAGCTTTTACTTATGCATTGTGTAATGATTGTTGGTTGTATAAAAATCAAGAAGGTCATATCCATCCATATTATAAAATAGTATTTTTGACATTTATTCAGCGAATCGACACGTAATCAGGACATCATTTGAATGCTTAACAACATTTATTGGTTGTAAAAAAATCAAGAAGGTGTAGAGGACTTCGCAACCAGTATATGTCATAGCAGATTGAAAGGATGTGTGGACCCCTCTGCACACTTCCTATACACACTGGCTCATTTTGCAACAACATTTTGGCAAAATGTTACATAAAATCAATAAACCTCTTACGGTGCAGATTAGTGGATTAAAAAATTAATTAAGACTTAATCCTATGATTAACATAAACTTGATTGTCGGTAAATGTAAGTTTTTTTGACATTTATTTAGTGAATAGACATGTAATGGGGACATCATTCAAGTGCTTAACATCATATTAAAAACTTAATTAAGGCTTAATATTATGATAAAAAAGCTCCCTTCCCAGTAAACTTAAGTCTTTTTGGCATTTATTTGACGAATCAACATGTAATTAGGACATCATTCTAGTGCTTAATACAATTTACTCTAACACATTATGTAATCATTCTTGGTTGTAAATAAATCAAGAAGGTTGTATCCATCCATATTATAAAATAGTATTTTTGGCATTTATTTGACGAATCGACATATAATTGGGACATCGTTCGAGTGTTTAATAACATTTACTAGTTGTAAACAAATCAAGAAGGTGCATATATCTCCATATCCAGTATCCATAGTAGCAAATTAAAAGGATGTGTGGACCCCCTACACACACTTCTTTCACACACTGCCTCATTCCAAAGCAATGGTTTGCTGAAATCTTACATAGACTCAATCAAACTCCCACATTGTGAATTAACGGATATTAAAAAATCAATTCAAACTTAATCCTATGATTAACAAAAGCTTCCTTGTCGATGAATGTAAGTCTTTTCAACATTTATTCGATGAATTGACGCATAATCAAGACATCATTCAAGTACTTAATTGCATATTAAAAAATTAATTACCGCATAATCTTACCACTAAAAAAATCTCCCCTCCCGACAAACGTAAGACTTTTTGGCATTTATTCAATGAATAAATGCATAATCAGGACATCATTCGAGTGCTTAATAGCATTTACTCTAATGTATTGTGTAATGATTATTGGTTGTAAATAATTCAAGAAGATCATATCCCTCCATACTATAAAATATTATTTTCGACATTTATTTGGAAAATCGACGTGTAATCAAGACACAGTTCAAGTTCTTAATAGCATTTACTAGTTGTAAACAAATCAAGAAGGTGTACAAAATTCCACAACCAATATCCATCGTAGCAGATTAGAAGGATGTGTGGAAGATGGATATGTGCAAGAGAAATTTTTTTCCCTCACTTCCGCACATGTTCCCCCTCTATACATATCAACCTTCCACAGCACAGATTAGCGGATATTAAAAAATAATCGAGGTTTAACCCTATGATTAACATGCATCTTTTCAAATCTTAATGACAAGTACTATCAAAATCACAAGTGTTCGTACTACAGTAATAATTAAAGGATCATATTAGGGCTTAAGAAAATGAAAGCCTATTGAATTTCGCTAATGGTTCTTATTTCTTCATGCTACATGGTTCTCGCATTCTTTGTTCATGCTATAGAGTTCTCGCATTGATAAATTGTTTACGCCAAAGATATTGAAAGATATGTTAAATCTTTTTTACTGTTATTGTAGTGTTGAGAGAAATAGTTGGCAGTAAGAACAAATTGTAACAAGTTCCTCTCGTCTAAACATTGTCTAGGTCAAAATGAACGACAGAACACAATCCAAAGAAATATGGACCCTCATTCAGAATCCAGAAGTGAAATGGAATATGAAGCTTAAGTATTCTTGTTTCAGTATTGCATGAGGAAGCAACACATAGTATACATTCTTAAATAAGCCCACAATATTTATGAGACCAAAGGAGAAAATTTAGTACACAAAAAGGAATGAAATAACAAGTTACATTGGCATCCTTAAGAAACTCATAGCTTATAAATGTACTCTTTATGGCAAGAGAATTTAAGGTACTCTTTGTCTTATCTGCTTAGTTATAATCTTATTGTGAACAAGGACAATGAATAAATTGAGAGACCTCTATAATGCAATACAAAAAGAGGTAAGTGATCATGATTTTAGTTTATTAAATACTCAAAGCTAGCAGCCATTAGATGTAACCAATTAGAGAATGGGGTGACAATAAATCTAGAATTTATTTCAAGGAATACGTAAGTATGTGTAAACTAAAGGAGTCAATCTCAATTTTTTGTCTACTTAGGTTGTGTACATATGAGCAAAGGTTTCCGAAGCAAGATAATCAAGTTGATCGCCTCAGGAACATTGTCTTAAAATCCATCTGGGAATACTTATATATGCTACACTGGATATTTAGACAAAATCACAGTGAATGTAATAAAGCATCGACTATCATTTGTCCAAATTTCATCAATTATGGAATTTGTTTTGATTGAATGTAATCTAGTTACTGTTTACTATTTTTTCTATTTGAATTTATGTCAATATTGAAATTTGCAATGATTATAAAAATATAATAATTATGAATGATTTGTACTTTTGTTGTTGAAATTGTTTCAATAACTATTGAAATAAATCCAAGTGGCACAAAATGTAGATGTATCATGCATATACGTTCTTGGAAATAGATAACTTAGTAAAACAAGTTCAGTTCTGTTATTGCAAATTTTCGTTTAAGAGATGAATCTATTGCTTGGAAATAAAATAAAAAAGATGTCAATCTAATTATTACTATCAAAATGCATTTCAATATTGAGCACTTTTTATTTTTGTTTAGTGATAGTATCCATGATGATAAACAGATAAATAATTCTATCAATAATTTTTTCGTGCTAAAATTGTGGGCGATGGTCCGTTACATTTGAATCAAACCAACATGGAATTAATATTGAATAAGAAGCATCCATGATCAGGGGAACATGTGATTGGCTCTACCTCTAGGTTAGCTAATAGATTTTCTCCATAGCTAACATGCAACATAGAAGTAGTTCACATGTGATTGTGTTCTTGTTTTTGTACATGCATTCCCCCTCATAACCTTTCTCCTAGACATATTTGTATTTAAAATCAAACATGCAACAAAATTATATAACATAGTTTATCCATATAATTGCATATCATTCAAAAAACCTGACTTAAATCCTCAACTAATATGTGCTTGGAAATAACAATAAAATGTTCTCGCAGAACGAGAAAGTATCCGTGTAAAATAGCGTGAAAATTAACATTTAGAAGTTTTGTGAGAGATGGAAGTGTGCGAAAGAAGTATGCAGAGGGGGAACGTGTGTAGAGATAAAACCTTTACACATTCAATTCACCTCTTTTGTCTCATTTACCTAACATTTTAAAGTCCATAAAATCTCATATGCCCATATACTATTTATCCAAGATTAGTAGATAGTAGATATATCCAAAACACATGCTTAGATATTCATGTTATCTTCTCACGTGCTATCTTCTCGCATACCCATTCTCCCTCACATACACCCTCTTCTTAACACATCACTAACTCCATACACATGTTGTTCTGCATAGAGTAATGTGTATAAGTTTAAAATGAAAAAATATGTAAATTGTTACAAGAACTTTTGATTTCCCAATTATTTGTGTAGTTTTTTATTTTAAAGTTTTTGCTTCATTCCGCATGTACATCCTCTTCCCCGCATTCTTTTTTCGGCACACATCACCGATTCTTATGACAATTCAATTTGTTAACATCGTGGCTCATCCATTTACTTCGAAAAGCAGTAGTGTGGGTCCTAATCAAATTTTTGATGGTTCACGATAGAATTTGTATTAGAGAGCAGAGTTTTGGGGAGGTAGCGCAACCATAATTGTGGCCCCTTGCAATGTATGAGAAACACGAATATTTTTAAATCAAGCTTCCACTGTTAAATTGAGGATCTTTGCAAATCAATCATGACAATCATCATAGCCATCGTCACAGTATCTAGATCTACTAATTATCTAATTCCTTTTTTTCCTATTTTAAAATTGTTTTGCAATCTCTGACAAATACCAAAATTAAATTAGGAAAATATTTTTTGGTTTAAAAAATGATGGGAAAATTAAATTTTTCACCTAGAGTATAGAAACCAATAAATCAGTGGCGATCTAGATCGACTTAGGGTATGGCTAGAAAATAGAAAAGAGGCATACAGATACATGTTACATGTGTGAATTAATTTTTATTCAATCAGTAAGTCTGATAAGATGTTATTCTTTTTTTTCATCGAAGGGGATGTGAAGAAGTATGCACCAACCCTCTTCTGGATTCCCAACTTGATAACGAGGTAAGGTGGAATGCTTATATGGTCTAGCTTCATTTGGTTGTTTTTTTGTATTTCGTTGTTTTAATTGGGTCGTTTGACCATTCTTTGGTATTATTTGGCGGTATAGCGATTTGTGTCTTTCAATTTTTGTTTGGGTTTCTAAGATGCAACCTAAGTATGAAGTTCTAGGAGATTTCCTTTATGCTTATGTATCTTTGTTATGCCTGCATTCTTAGAGAATTTGTATCTTTTATCTTGTGATTTGTGACTATTAATTTAGATAGTTTCTTTTGGGACTATGTCTTGGTTCATTGCACTGTAAGACTGGTGAGTTTTTTTTGTTATGGGGTGGGTTGATATTATGTTTGACATGGAAGGTTATATTAGTTTAGCCTGTCCATGGTATTCTTGTATCTGAGTCTTTTTGTTCCCTATTGAAATACAAGTTGTCACATCAGCAAGGCAAAGTAAGGTGTGGGGTTGGTGAGCGAGGGGAGTAAAGTGAGCGTCACTTGGAGAACATTGGCCAGGGTGAGGCTGTAGACCCCAACACTGTCAATATAATTGATTTTAACAAGTTTGCTTCTAATCAACAAAACTTTAGCAACCAACTCGGATATCTCAATATGCTTCTAGAACAACTCAATGGAGATACACATGATGACTATAATATGATCATCTCATTCATGAATTATATCCAACACAACTAGTGGCACATGCAGGACAGATTAGTGAGTTCACAAAGGGGTCAATGACACCTACAGGAAAAACGAGACTACTTTGAAGGAAGATTGGCTCACATGGAGAAACATGTACACTATGTATTCCAACCTCCACCGTCACCTGGTTTATGACTAGCGAATCTTGTTCAGTAAATTCCCATGATAGTTAATTGCTCCCGGTTGTGTACTGATCTTGAAGGTTTTCTAGTTCTATGTTCCTTTTAATTTTTAGGAAGTGAAGTAATTTTGGAAATTTGTAATTTTTTTTTGGTAATTACCTACTCGCCAATAAATCTAATAAGAGTGAGGTCGGTAACATTGTGCAATATTTTTTCATAAATGAAAAGTCAGTATTCACACACACAAAAAAAACAAATATTGGCCAATAAATTTGGTAAGAGTGACAACATTGAGAATTATTAAGTTATTCTCGACAATGTAATCTTTTAGCATAAATGAAAAGCTACGATTCACAAAATCTCATAACATTTATTATTGGGAATAATTAATGCATATTATGAGTTACATACATGCAACACAAATATAGAGATGTAATTCATGATAATAATATAATTGGAGGAATTTATTATTTGTGCAGTAGGAGAATCAAGGAATGTGACTATATGCAGAGATAAAGTGATTTCTAAGTTTGTTTTACTGATTATAGGATTTGAAAACCTAACCACAAAACTTTTTTGTAAACCCCATGCATTTTAAAACATGGAAAAAAATATAGCATATGGATGAAAAGCATGGAGTTCCAAACCCAATTTTTAAATCGTAAAAAACCATTAAACAATTATTAATATTATGCCATGAAACCATTGTAATGATAACAAGTGGCATATGAATAATTGGTAGCATTGAGTACCACATCATGCGAGAAAAGATAAATACCATAAAGCAATCATCAAGAGTAGAATGTATGCAAAAGAAGCAATGTGCAGAGTAGAAATGTATGGAACAAGTATGCAGAGGCGGAAATGTCTATGGATGTGTGGAATTAGGAATGTGTGTGAAAGAAACATCAAATAAACATGTAAATATTGAACACAAATCTAGTCAAAATAAAACATTAGCTAGTAACGAAGCTAGTTATTAGAATAAATTCTATTAAGCACTCGAATGATGTTCTAATTACATGTCGATTCGCCGAATAAATGCGAAAAACGCTTACATTTACTAGCAAGGGGGTTTAGTTAATCATAGGATTAATCCTTAATTAACTTTTTAATATGCGCTAGTCCACGACATGGGAAATTGAATGATTTTATGTGACATTTTTCCAAAACGTTGTCGTAGAATGGGAAAATATGTGTGTTAAATAATGTGAAAGTTGATCTTTTGCAATGTGCATAAGAAGCGTACGGAGGGGGAATATGTGCAAAGGTGTTTGTTTGGGGGAATAAAGGTTCTCTCACACATACCCCTCTTTCGCATAGCCTTTCAATATTCTAGGACAAATACTAGTTGTAGATCCCTTTGCACCTTCTTGATTTGTTTATAACCCAAGAGCATTAGACAATGCTTTAGAGTAAATGCTATTAAGCACTCGAATGATGTCTTGATTACACATCAATTCATTGAATACATGCTTAAAAGACTTATATTTATTGAAAAGAGATATTTTTTTAATCATACGATTAAGCCTTAAATATTTTTTTAATATGTGGTGATCTGCCTCACAAGAGGTTGTTTGAGTTTATGTGACATTTATCCAAAATGTTGTGTTGAATATGAAAATATGCGTGTCAAATAACATGAAAAATGACCTTTTCTAATGTGCAAAAGAAGTGTGCAGATCGGGAATGTGTACGGAGGTGCAAAAATGGAGGAATAAAGGTTCTTCTATGCAGATGCCTCTTTTGCACATCCTTTATTCTGCACACTAAAAATTTAAAAGTTTTTCATCCTATGGAGTCAAGTTACGAAATTAGCTTTAAAATGCCAATTTAAAATTAGTTCAAAGTTATGAAATTAGTTTTAAAAAGTTATTTTTTAGCGTAATGTGAACCAATAGAAAATTAAAGTACCCATGCAACTCCTAGTTAAAATTGGTGTTTTGCAATGTGTAGGAGAAGTGTGCCAAAAGGGAATGCATGTAGAGGTGTGGAAGTGAGGGAATAAAGGTTCTCCCGCACATAACCCTCTTCGGCAAATCCTTTATTTTGCATACTAAAAATTTAAAATTTGTCTACCCTATGGAGTCAAGTTACAAAATTAGCTCTAAAATGCTAATTTAAAATTAGTTTTATAGTTATGAAATTAGTTTTAAAATACCTATTTTTGGCATCCTATTTGCCCCAATTTATCATACCCCAAACTCACCCATTTCCAGAGTTTGTCACATGGTGTTCCGAAAGATGTCTTCCAAGCAAACATGTAATATTTTCAAAGACTGGAAATTTTATCCAGCTAGTGTAGGAGAAGTGCACATTGGTTTAGAAGGAAATTGATTAATTCAATAGTAGGTTTGATCTTTTAAGAGGAATGGATGTGCCTCAATATTCAGACTCAAATGGAAAATAAATAGATTTGGATGCATATAAATAAATGTTAAATAGGCATGGAAAAATTTATGATAAATTCTACGATATGTCAGGAGGTTTGAAAGGTGAGAAGATTGCAGAAAAACTAAGGAATGTTTTTTACATTCACTGTGAGGTGAGAACACTTTTTCCTATTAAGATAACTTATCAAAAGTATAATGATTTGGATTTTATTTATAGGAAACTGATATTGTATAGCTATACATCTTAGCTAAATTGGGAGAAAATTACTAATCTAATACCATGAATTACTTAATTACTTCAATAGAATCCAAGAAAACGGTGCACGTGCAAGCTCATAATTGGGTCGTGGACAAAGTTTCTATTTTAATGTATCAGATCCTATGGTTTTTTAATTTATAACAAAATATTTTTTCATATTTTTGTATAAATTGCTTGATATATGTGTTTGAGATCCAACATTGGGCTTGAAATAACATGGAAAATAACACTGTCCTTCGTGTTCGATCAAATCCAATGGTCCAATATCGTTTTGGATCAACAACCCTAGTTTTACTACCTAACTTTTTGACTGATATATATATATATATATATATATATAGACACACACACACACACTTTATATTAATGCAATGAAACTAATGTTTGAGTGTCATTATATCGTTATATAAATGTAAATAAAATCAATATTAGGATATTAATAAACTAACATTTAGTCAAATATTATTATAGCGATTAGTTGAATATGATTATATGATATGAACTTCAAAAGAGAAAACTTGGTGAGGTTTTTCCTTCATTTACTTATTTTTTAAGCTTATCTTTCTATGAAAATTAAATCTGTATTAAATGCCACAATTAAAATAGTTCAACACTATGTTGATATCGATTTTCAAAGCATGTCAAACACAACAATCATGAAAAAAATCCTATGACTCGGTCTATCTCGGGTGGGAATTTAAGAAAAGCAGATATGGTTTATAGTAACCAATATCATATTAGTCTTTTCTGGTTGCAGATAAGGAAATCAGTACTAGCTAGATTGATGACAATTAGTGGAAAATTAATACCATTAAAATGGATAGCAGTCAAATGTCCTTTCAAAGCTTTGATGTCACTTCATGATTTATATGACTTGTGGTTTCTAACGCACTATATGTAGGCATGTTGGATATGAACTCATTTCTAAAATCTCTAGGCAAGTGATTTACTTCATTTTTTCTGAAAGTGACGAGCGTTCTCAAGATTTGGTTTATCATATGTCTATTGTTTTTCGAATTTACTGAGTCTTATCCGTATCATTGTTGTCAGAAATATTTTTCTAGTGAAGTTCCTTCTGAAAATGTTTTTGTTCTAAGAAAAATGTTCTTTAAATGGAATCCTTGTTTGGATTCTGAAAGACTATTTCGATACTCTTGGCCTAATTAATTTGGTGTTGGGTTAGATTCTATCGCAGTAGTTTCAGAGAACTCGTAGCAATATTGGTACCAATACTTTCCAATTAGATTTTCCACCTTATATGCAAATTTATTCAGTTGTAAATGTAGAAAACTTGAGATTGTATGAGCCTCCAATGATTCATGATCATGAAGAGAATGTTCAGATCCCATCTATTGAGGATTTTTGTCTTGAATATTTAGATGAGTTGCATGAAGATACAACTCTTGACAAGAGAATCAGGAATTCATGCAGAGGTAATGTGGAGTATCTTCGAGTGGGACTCAAAGGTACAAATCTAAGTAAAGTAAGGTGGATTGAGATTGGGAAAGTGAGGGAGTTGTACCCTCACTTACTTGCTGAGTAAAAATAGAATTTTGGTGGTCCAAAATCTTCTAGTGGGGAGGAATGATCCAAGGGATCAAAAATATGCTCAAAAATCAAAGTTCTCAAAATCACTCAAAACCGGTGCCAAATCGTAGATCTCGTTGTTCTGATTCCAAAGATGCTTGAATCTCATCAATATGACACAATATGTGAAAGTTATCGCGTTCTGAAGTTTTTGGCAAACAACTAAAAACTCAATTTGCGGGGTTGACTAGGTTGCTAACTGGGAATACCATATAGGTGACGTGGCACTCATGTCAGCAAGTATAAGAGGTGTTGGCGCATTTTTTATTGGTTGCTTGGTTTGAGGTGTTCCAATCATGAGGCACCACGTGGCCCAATGGGAGGGCACCATGTGGCCCTCAGGAATTGTGTAAAAAAAATTATGGCTTGATTACATGACCTCATCAGGATTGAACCCATGACTTATCATTTACAAATCGATCGTCGAACCAACAGACCAAACGAGGTGCTCGTTATAACTATATGGAAAATTTATCTTTAAACTAAATGGGTTTTGGCATTGGCGAAGGAGGCGGGGCACATGGCCCCAACCCCTAGCTACACAGCAGACATATGACCATACTGCATAGTGGTCAGGCATTAATCCCTGGCCCTGGTCAAATACAACCACCCGGAACCACAAGTGGAGGGACCGGACCAGAGGGGTAGGTGCATGACCCAGCCTCAGGCCACATGACCTCCAATGTGATCGTTAGTGGAGATTCGAGCGGGGGCGTGCATGTGGCACCCTATCGTTGCCAGCCCCCAATCATATGAGCCACCATATGACTGACCACAAGGTTTAAAAATAGGCACTTAAGGCTTCATTGGTGTGTTTAAACTAGCGACAAATTGCACCTTTTTTGGTGGGATTTCCGTTGTTCCCACGCTAATTTGTCACTCAATGGTATACAAAAGAGGAGTTTCATTGTCTGGTTAACAATTTTAGTCATTTTGCAGGACAAATAGCAGAGAAATGGAGAAATAGGCCTAACTTTGTCATTTTTCAGTCTTTTTGAGCCCAAGAAAAACCTAGATAGGGGTTCTTGGTTGTTCTGGACACAATGGCAGCATTATTTTTATGCTTTGAGCATTTTATATTTATGTAATTTAAATATTGATCATATAATAGAAAGGGCCAATGGATCAATTTGAAAAAACACATAAGCTTAGTGTTTTTAGTTAAGTTTGCAAAAATAAAACATAGAAAAATATACCATTAACAACATCACACAAACAGTTACAATTTGATGACGGAGTTCACCCCTCCTGGGTGTTGGCATTATGATACATATGTTGTACTTGATGGCAACCCACTCATCTCAGATGATAAATTATAGTGCATCAAAGTTCACGCACTTTCATGAAGATAAAATTTTCTTTCATGTAGAGAAAATTTCACGCTTTCATGAAGATAAAAGTTTCTTTCATGTAGAGAAAAGTTCACGCACTTTCATGAAGATAAAAGGTTCTTTCATGTAAAGAAAAGTTCACGCACTTTCATGCAGAGAAAATTTTCTTTCATGTAGAGAAAAGTTCACACACTTTCATGCAGAGAAAAGTTTCTTTCATATAGAGAAAAGTTCACACACTTTCATGCAGAGAAAAGTTCCTTTCATGAAGAGAAAATTTCACGCACTTTCATGGTTGGCTCATGGTATTAGTCCGACAGTTTTTGATCCTATGGTTTTGGTCCGTGGTATTGCATCCAAAAGTGTTGACCCCAAGTATTGGGTTCATGGTATTGTGTTATTATGGTTTTGGACCATGGTATTGTGAAAGGCCTAAGACTATAAAAGAGGAAGGAGATCATTTGGCAAGGCAATCAATCTGAATGAATTGAATATCTAATAAGTGCTAGATCTGAAATATTTGTGATTGGGGTTATGATGCAGATCTGGATCTGAATGAAGGAGGAACCTTAGTGCATAAATAAGGATAAGTTCTATTGATGGGTCATAATCTTTAAGCTTGAATAATAGTATCTTTGTATGATTTTCATCTGTTATATGAGGTGCATGCTTGATCTATAAATCTAACAATCTGGGTTAATTAGTGTCTAAATATTTGAAAGAATGAATTATCCTTTATAGATCTGTACGCAGGTTTAGTGAAGTGAAAGAGCGTATATACGCTGGTTTAGTGAATGAAAACGGCGTATACGCAGGTTGGTCCAAACACATGAGCGTATGCACGCAGGTTTCAGGTTGTTGAAGTAGCGTATATCTTTTAAATTATGATCTAGCTGCCTCTGTTTATTGTTGCAGTATTCTGGGTTCAGAATTTGGTGTGTGGTCACTGTTATTGTGTTCTGGGTACAGCTGTCAGAGAAGTGTTTAATTGATTCAGTGCTAATTGGGGAAAAGGAGATTGTTTGATGCAGATATACTTGATGATTGATTGATGTTCATGGATCCAGTCTAAAAATTTATGAAACGAGGTCCCTAGAAGAAAGAGAAGGTTGTAGCCTTCAGTAGGCCAGCACCTACGTACTAGTATCTTGGCTAGTACAAGAGCTAAGGGGGTTGTAGCTCCCTTCCAGGAGAAGCTGGAGAACGAGAGAGGGTTGTAGCTCTCTGCAGGTTGCAGCCTGCGTACTAGTAAAGGACTGCACCAGTACATTGTAAAAAGAAGTTTCTAATTAGAAGAAGATAGAGACGAATTGCAGCAGGTGGTTTTCACCCACATTGGGTTTCCACCTTATATCTTGTGTTCTTGTGTGTGTGATAGTCTTCAGATCTGTTTTACTATCTCTGGTTACTGGTTATTTGATTCTGATACACAGATTAATAATCAACTTCTGAAAGATAAAGTAAATTATAAGTTTGCATTGTATACGCAGGTTTCCTTCTACATATTTGCGTATATATGCAGTTTTAATTAACTGAAGTAGCATATATTATCTGGATTTGAAAAAGGGAATATTTGACTTGATAATACTTATTCACCCCCCCTCTCAGTATTATTTCCAACAATTGGTATCAGAGCAGGTCCTTCTAAAGAAGCTTGATCGCTTGGAGGAAGATCCATCATCATGAGCAACTACGAGAGAGCAGCATCTATCAGGCCACCGATTTTTGACGAGACAAACTTCGTATATTGGAAGGTAAGAGTTACTGCCTATCTTCAATCTCTTGGTACAGAAGTTTGGGATATCATAGATACAGGGTACACTTTTCCATCAGCAACTCCTACAGATCTAGCTGAGAAGAAGAAATATGAAACAAATGCAAAGGCTGTCAATACCCTGTTAGGATGTCTATCTCAATCAAAATTCGTCAAGGTTATGCAGTATAAATCCGCAAAAGAAATATGGGACAAGATTTTTCTGAGCTATGAAGGAGATGAACAGGTAAAACAAGAAAAACTTCAAACCCTCAGAATTCAGTATGAAAATCTCTGAATTCACAATGATGAAAGTGTGGCTAACTATTTCCTTCATGTAGATGAGATTGTTAATTGTATGAAAAATTTGGGTGAAGAAATAAAAGAGGCTATTGTGGTTGAAAAGGTTCTAAGATCTTCGTCCCCTAGGTTTGAATCTAAAGTTTCTGCATTAGAAGAAAAAGAGAATCTACGAAACCTTACCATGTCTCAGCTGCACGGAATTCTGACTGCTTATGAAATGAGGAAAGGAGTACCATCATACAAGAGAGAAGCTGCTTTCAAGGCTTCAGGCAGAGGAGATTACTATGAGTCAGGACACGTGTCTGAAGAAGAGGAGGAATCAAATTTTTTCAAGAACCTTCAACGGGGTACTGGAAGATTCAGAGGTAAGTTTCCTTTCAAATGCTTTGCTTATGGAAGAGTCGGTCACTATGTTTCCAAATGTCCTCATAAGGATAAGATTGACAAGGGGAAGGAACCTGTTAGATGGAAAAAGAAACATAATGTAACTAAGAAAAGTTACTACACTCATGAAGACAGTGATGGTCTTTCAAATAGTGATGAAGATGAACGAGGTAAGAATTATAAACTTTTAATGGCTTTTGAAGATGATAATTACATGGATGCTATAGATGAATATGGTTTTTATGAAGAGATTTCTAGACTCAAAGTATGTTTAGAAGAGAAGAATGTGATCATTGATACTCTACAATTCTAACTTGCTAAAAAAGAAAAAATTCTTGAGAAGTTAGAATGTGAAATTGTTGGTCTTAGAAAAGAGATTGAGAAAACAAAGGCTCTTAATCTTAAATTTTTTAAAGGATCTGAAACTCTAGATGAGATTATCAATGTGCAGTGTTCCCCACTAATCAAGACAGGTCTAGGATATAATGAAGAAGCATCTCAAGCGCAGAAACCATCCACCTAAAAAAGTTATCTTGATGCAGCAAGGAGGAATGAGCAAGAGCCCAATGGAGATCACCAGGTAAAACAGGGATGATTTACATCAAGAATAAACAAAGACTACCAGGTAAATCGAGGGCAATCCACCTTAAGGATGAACAAAAGCTACAACCAGCCACAGGTAAAATCTTCTCAATTTGCCTCAAGAATGGATGACAATAGAAACTACAATCATTTGGCTGGTCGATTTGATAATCGTAGGAGTTTCTTCAATGGCCAATGTTTGTCTTGCCATAACTTTGGCCACAAAGCACCTCAATGTGTTGCCTATAAGACAATCATGACTAGAGAAGCTCAAAAACAAAGAAGTATGACTGGAATTATGAAAAGAACCTATAACAACTTTTACGGCCTTGAAAATGAAATTGAATGTTCTATTTGTAATAACTTCGGTCATGAAGATTTTGAATGCAGGAGCAGGTTTCAGCAGACAACTCAGAAGGAACAAGCCTCAAGTGCCAAAACATGGAGAATGAAGGAACCACAACCAGAAAGATGTGGGATAGCCTTTTATGCAGAAGGACAAGAAAATCAATGGTACATCGACAGTGGATGTTCGAAGCATATGACAGGTGATAAGGAAAAACTTCAATCATATAGTGCTTTAGAAAAGGGAAAGAAAGTTTCTTTTGGAAATGATACCCCTACAGTCATAAAAGGAAAAGGCATTGTTCAGTTGAAAGAAAAAGTCAAAGCTAGAAATGTTCTGTATGTTGATGGCTTGAAGCATAATCTACTAAGTGTCAGTCAGATGTGCGATTAAGGAACTGAGGTAATATTTCGATCAAATGGATGTAGTGTTCGTGATATTGATACAAGAAAAACAGTGATTAAAGGCATAAGAACTCCAAATAATTTATACATATTTGAAGAAGGACAACAACAATGCTATTTGAGCAAGAATGATGAACACTGGTTATGGCACCGGAGGTTGGGGCATCTAAGCTTTTCACAGATAAGGAAAGCATGCAAATACCAGGTAGTTCGTGGTCTTCCAGACATCAGAATTCCAGACAATACAATATGAAAACCATGTCAGTTTGTTAAGCAAACCAGAACTAACTTCCCTGAGAAGGAAGGATCAGCGAGCAGGCCTCTTGAACTAGTCCATACAGATATATGTGGTCCATCTAGGACAAAATCACCTCGAGGAGAAGAATACTTTATATTATTCATTTATGACTTCTCCAGGATGGTTTGGATAGGACTTTTTAAGCACAAAGACGAAGCATTCGAAAAATTCAAATCGTTCAAAGCCTTGGCAGAAAACGAATCAGATCACAAAATTAAGTGCCTCGGGTCTGATAGAGGTGGGGAGTTTACCTCAAATGAATTTTTCGATTTTTGTGAAGAACATGGAATAAGAAGGGAATTCTCTACAGCTAGGACTCCTTAGCAAAATGGAGTGGTGGAAAGGATGAACATAACGGTTTAACAAATGGCTCATGTTATGCTTGATGAGTCTGGAACACCCGCAACCTTCTGGGGTGAAGCTGCATTTGCTGCGGTTGTTATTCTCAACAAAACAAATGTCCGTGTAAACAGCACTCAAACTCCTCATGAGCTCTGGTATGGTGAGACTCCTTCGGTAAAACATTTCAAAATCTTTGGAAGCAAATGCTATATTAAGAATAATGATGAACATCTTGGCAAGTTTGAACCTAGAGCAGATGAAGGCATACTTCTTGGTGATTCTCCCCACAGCAAAGCATATAAGTGTTACAATAAAAGACTTGGAAGAATTGTTGGCAGCATTAATGTAGTGATTGATGAAGAAGGAAACATTCCTAGGCAAGTAAATTATGAAAATATCGAAGAGGATGAAGACTACCCTTCAAATCAGACTGATGATGAAGAAGAACCTCAAGAGGCACCAAAGGAACAGATAAGGATAGAAGAGAAGACTCCATCCAGGTACGTTCAGAAGAATCATCCAGAATCTCAGATTTTGGGGCAGAAAGAGGCAGGTGTACAAACAAGAAGAACAATTGCAGAAGCCTCAATCTATTTGGCATTGCTCTCCTCCACTGAACCACAAAATGTAAAAGAGGCACGCAAAGATGAATGTTGGGTCAAGGCAATGGATGAAGAACTTGAGCAGATCAAAAAGAATAACACTTGGGAGTTGGTTCCTAGACCAAAAGATAAGAATGTCATAGGGACAAAATGGATATTTAAAAACAAGTTGAATGAAAATGGGGAAGTGATTAGAAACAAGGCCAGACTTGTTTGTAAAGGGTATGCTCAACAAGAAGGTATAGACTTTGAAGAAACGTTTGCTCCCGTTGCTAGACTTGAGGCCATCCGAATGTTCCTTGCTCTCTCAAGCTTTCAGAAGTTCAAAGTATTTCAAATGGACGTGAAATCAGCCTTTCTGAATGGATACTTAGAAGAAGAAGTGTACATTGAGCAACCAGATGGCTTCATCCTTGGGAATGATCCAAATCTTGTATGCAAACTAAAAAAGGCTCTCTATGGTCTTAAACAGGCTCCAAGGGCTTGGTACTACCATTTGGACAAATATCTTCATCAACAGGGTTTTTCAAAAGGATCAGCAGATAGCAATCTTTATATAAAAATTGAAAATGACAAATTGCTAATACTTGTTGTATATGTAGATGATATTATCTTTGGCAGCAATGAAGAAGCTATGATTCAAAGCTTTGCCTTGGTGATGCAGAAATAATTCGAAATGTCTTTGCTTGGAGAACTGACATATTTTCTTGGATTGCAAATCCAACAAAATGAAGGCGATATCTTTTTGTCTCAAACCAAGTATCTCAAGCAGATCTTGAAGAAATATGGCATGGAAGATGCAAAACCAGTATGTACCCCTATGGTTACAGGATGCAGCCTCAGTGCAAATGATGAATCAACGCAGTGCATCAACCAACTTATAGATCCATGATTGGAAGTCTTCTTTATTTGACAAGTACTCGACCAGACATCATGCATGCAGTGGGAATAGTTGGAAGATTCCAGGCAAATCCTAAGGAAACCCATCTTCAGGCAGTAAAAAAAATATTCAAGTATCTTCAAGGAACTCAAAACTATGGCTTATGGTATCCTAGAGATACAGATCTCACTCTACATGCTTATACAGATGCAGATTGGGTTGGAAGCGTGGATGATAGGAAGAGCACAAGTGGTGGAGCATTCTTTATGGGTTCCAGATTAGTATCTTGGTTCAGCAAGGAACAGAGTTCGATTGCTTTATCTACAGCTGGAGCGGACTATGTGGCTGTTGCATCTTGTTGCACTCAACTCCTTTGGATGATGCAAACCTTGCAGGATTTTCAACTCACTTGTACACCACCTATCTCCATCTTATGTGATAATACAAGTGTAATCAGCATTTCAAAGAACCCAGTTATGCATTCAAAGACCAAGCACATACCTATCAAATATCATTTCCTCCGGGAAAAAGTGCTGGAACAAAAGATCAAGCTGGAGTATGTTCCCTATAAGGAACAAGTTGCTGATATACTCACCAAACCACTGCCCAGGGAAACTTTTGAATACCTCAGACAGAAGCTAGGTGTAGTTGATGCATCATCTTGCTGTTAAATCTTGTCTGTTTCAGAGAAAAATGGGGGTACACGAGTTGCCTAAGGAGGATCCGCGTACATACGTAGGTTTGTGCAGAGACAGTCGCGTATATGGAGGTTTGATGGATATCAATAGGGACAGGCTCTGGTTGAAGATAATCTGGTATGGGTCTGACAGAGACCATCTGGCACAGGTTCAGGGGGAGCAGATAAACTTCTAATGATGCATTGTTGGCATTATGTCAGAAGCTTTTGGTTCTAGTTCACAACTGTTGTTGGATTCAGGTGGAACAAATGCAGTGGGAGAATAGAAGGAAATCATGGTTTCTAATCTGAATGGTGATTGACAGATGTTGTTGTTATCAGTTATTGTGACTTTCATAAGCCTTGCTCTAGATATTTCGTCTCTATGTCATTTATCTCTTTTATGGTGTCAATGTCATGTAACGGCCTATTTTTGGTTCCCCACTATGGTTGGGATGAAGATGTAATGTATTTGGTTGTCACATGTAATTCTCTGATGTATCCCCACTTGGTTGGGTGGATGATCCCCACTTGGTTGGGTGATGGATGTATGTATTGAGTCTTTTGGTGATAGGAAGGTCTTTTATGATGTATAAGTCATCGTTCTTCTTGTAAAACATCTTTTTGCAGACAGGGGGAGCATGAACAGCAAACTTCAGCAGAGCATGAACAGCAAACTTCAGCAGAGCAGAGACTTCAGCATGTACTCAGAGGAAGCATGGACAGGATCGTACACCTTGGCATATACAAAGGGGGAGCTCATTCAGAGATTTCAGCAGGTACTCAGGGGGAGTATGGGCAGTGGAAAGTTTATCTAGGAAAGAGATTATTTTGGTCTGCCCTTTGCCCTTGATGACAAATGGGGAGAGTGATTGGTTGTTTTTGCCACCAAGTCCAAAGGGGGAGATTGTTGGCATTATGATACATATGTTGTACTTGATGGCAACCCACTCATCTCAGATGATAAATTATAGTGCAGCAAAGTTCACGCACTTTCATGAAGATAAAAGTTTCTTTCATGTAGAGAAAAGTTCACGCACTTTCATGAAGATAAAAGTTTCTTTCATGTAGAGAAAAGTTCACACACTTTCATGAAGATAAAAGGTTCTTTCATGTAAAGAAAAGTTCATGCACTTTCATGCAGAGAAAAGTTTCTTTCATGTAGAGAAAATTTCATGCACTTTCATGCAGAGAAAAGTTTCTTTCATATAGAGAAAAGTTCACGCACTTTCATGCAGAGAAAAGTTCCTTTCATGAAGAGAAAAGTTCACGCACTTTCATGGTTGGCTCATGGTATTAGTCCGACAGTTTTTGATCCTATGGTTTTGGTCCGTGGTATTACATCCAAAAGTGTTGACCCCAAGTATTGGGTTCATGGTATTGTGTTATTATGGTTTTGGACCGTGGTATTGTGAAAGGCCTAAAACTATAAAAGAGGAAGGAGATCATTTGGCAAGGCAATCAATCTGAATGAATTGAATATCTAATAAGTGCTAGATCTGAAATATTTGTGATTGGGGTTATGATGTAGATCTGGATCTGAATGAAGGAGGAACCTTAGCGCATAAAGAAGGATAAGTTCTATTGATGGGTCATAATCTTTAAGCTTGAATAATAGTATCTTTGTATGATTTTGATATGTTATATTGCTTGATCTATAAATCTGACAATCTAGGTTAATTAGTGTCTGAATATTTGAAAGAATGAATTATCCTTTATAGATCTGTACGCAGGTTCAGTGAAGTGAAAGAGCGTATACACGCTGGTTTAGTGAATGAAAACGGCGTATACGCAGGTTGGTCCAAACACAGGAGCGTATGCACGTAGGTTTCAGGTTGTTGAAGTAGTGTATATCTTTTAAATTATGATCTAGCTGCCTCTGTTTATTGTTGCAGTATTATGGGTTCAGAATTTGGTGTGTGGTTACTGTTATTGTGTTCTGGGTACAGCTGTCAGAGAAGTGTTTACTTGATTCAGTGCTAATTTGGGAAAAGGAGATTGTTTGATGCAGATATACTTGATGATTGATTGATGTTCATGGATCCAGTCTAAAAATTTATGAAACGAGGTCCCTAGAAGAAAGAGAAGGTTGTAGCCTTCAGTAGGCCAGCACCTACGTACTAGTATCTTGGCTAGTACAAGAGCTAAGGGGGTTGTAGCTCCCTTCCAGGAGAAGCTGGAGAATGAGAGAGGGTTGTAGCTCTCTGCAGGTTGTAGCCTGCGTACTGGTAAAGGACTGCGCCAGTACATTGTAAAAAGAAGTTTCTAATTAAAAGAAGATAGAGACGAATTGCAGCAGGTGGTTTTCACCCACATTGGGTTTCCACCTTATATCTTGTGTTCTTGTGTGTGTGATAGTCTTCAGATCTGTTTTACTATCTCTGGTTACTGGTTATTTGATTCTGATACACGGATTAATAATCAACTTCTGAAAGATAAAGTAAATTATAAGTTTGCATTGTATACACGGGTTTCCTTCTACATAGTTGCATATATACGCGGTTTTAATTAACTGAAGTAGCGTATATTATCTGGATTTGAAAAAGGGAATGTTTGACTTGATAATATTGATTCACCCCCCCTCTCAGTATTATTTCCAACACTGGGCCACGTCTCTAGGTACAGCTTCCAATGTTGTCCCTTTCTATTATATGCTCAATATGTAAGTTACATCTACATGTAATGCTCAAATCACAAAAATAATGTTGTCATTGTGTCCAGAACACCCAAAAACCCTTGTCTAGGTTTTCTTCTTGGGCTCAAAAAGACTAAAAAAAGACCAAGTTAGGCCTCTTTCTCCATTTCTTTGCTATATGTCCTACAAAATGACAAAAACTTCTAACCAGGAAATGAAACTCCTCTTTTGGAAGACCACTAAGCAACAAATTGGTGAGGGAACGACAAAAATCCCGCCAAAAAAGGTACAAATTATCGCCAATTTAAACGCACCAATGAGGCCTCAAGCGCCTATTTCTAAGCCCTATGGTTGGTCATATGGTGGCCAATATGGTTGGGGACTAGATGTAGCAAGGTGCCACATGCCCGCCCTCACCCGAATCCTCGCCAATGGTTGCATTGGAGGCCATGTGGTGTGGGGCTAGGCCACGTGCCTGCCCGTCTAGTCCGAGCCGTTCGCCTATGGTTATGGGTGGTTGTATGTGACCAGGGCCAGGGATTAATGCCCAACCCCCTAGCCTTTGCACTATGGTCATATGTATGCCATGTAAGCAAGGTTTAGGGACATGTTCCCTGCCCCCTCTAGCAACACTGAAACCCATTTAATTTAAATATAAATTTTCCATATAGTTATAACGAGAACTTCATTTGGTCTGTTGGTTTGGCGATCAGTTTTTAACTGATAGTTTGTGGGCTTAATCCTAGCGGGGTCGGTTGTTCGCCCCATAAAACTTTTGGCACATTTCATGAGGGCCACATGGCACCCTCCCATTGAACCATATGGCACCTCATGATTAGGCCACCTCAAACCAAGCAACCAATAAAAATGCACCAATACCGCTTGTATGACCTGCCATGTGTTGGTTTCTGATTAGTCCACTTGTCCACCATACAACCTAGTCACTTGCTGACGTTAGTGCCATGTCACATGTACAGCCTGCCCAGTCAGCACCCTAGTCAACCCTGCAAGTTGACGTTTTAGTTGTTTGCCAAAAACTTCAGAACGTGATAACTTTCACAAATGGTGTTGGATTGAGGGGATTCAAGCATCGTTGGAATCAAAACAACGAGATCTACGATTTTGCGCTTGTTTTGAGCGATTTTGAGCACTTTTATTTTTTAGCATATTTTTTATCCCCTGGATCATTCCTCCCCAATGGAAGCTTTAGGACCACCGAAAATTTGTTTTTACTCAACAAGTAAGTAAGGATACAACTCCCTCACTTTCCTTATGTTAATCCACCTTACTTTACTTGGATTGGTACCTTTGAGCCCCACTCGAAGATACTCCACATTGCCTCTACGTAAAATCCTGATTCTCATGTCAAGAATTGTATCTTCTTGCAACTCATCTAAATATTCAGGAGACAAATTTTCAATAGATGGAATCTGAACATTCTCTTCATGATCATCAATCATTGGAGGCTCATACAAAGTCAATTTTTCCACATTCACAACTTAATACATTTGCATATAAGGTGGAAAATCTAATCGCAAATCATTGTTACCAATCTTCTCCAAAATTTTGAAAGGACAATATCTAATTGGCTTGATATTTTAACCTTCACCTTGAAGTATTTCCTTGTTGATATAAGACCAAACTTGATCTCCCACTTGGAAACCATGATCAGCTCTGTTGTTGGGAAAAGTATCCAATACGGAATGACCCTATCCCACTCTAAGGGTGATAGTTCCTTAGCAAAAATCAAAGCAAAGCTATCTGAGATTACTTCTTTATGAGATGTAAAAGAGAGGAGAAAGAGATCCACTAACCGATGTCTTTCGCTAATGATTGATCCAATCTTCTCTCCTTGCTGCTTGCCCCCAGCTCCTTGCTCTTTCACTGGCCCAGCTACACCAAGATCCTGCAAAATGGCAAGAGAGGGAAACTACAAGAAGCATACATTCATAATTGATTCAAGGATTAGAATAAACCAAATATACAAGTATAACAATACACCATTGAGACACATGCATATAGAAGAACCTCAAATGCTTTATTAATGGAAGAAGTAAGGTTCAGGAAGTGATACAACCATAAGAGGCCCAATCCAGCATCACCTTCCCAGCAGAAAGAAATCTCCTCTTCACCTCCTTCAAAGCAAATCACCCAATAGTTCTAAACTCAAACCAACAACAATTCTTTACATTCACAAGATTCCAGCCTCTGGATCTCATGGGAGAGAGATCCATATATAGGAGTTTGGAGAGAGGATGAGTCAGCCTGAGATGTGACTAGTGTCCTCTCCCACTCCAGTTCTTCTTAAGTTCTTGAGTCCACTTGGAGGTTCTTGCTTCCACTTGGAGATCTAGAACCTCATACTCATCACTAGTCGAATTCCTTGATCCAAGTGTCATTTTGGAAGCTTCCTGGGCATTGACACCTTGAGGAATGACTGTGCCACTTGTCCAAACTCGCCCAGCACAGGTAGCCTTCTTTGCAGTTGACATTCAACGCAGGTAGACAGTGGAGTAGTTGACATTCAGCGCAGATGCTCAGTGGAGCAGTTGACATGATCCAGAATTGCCTTGTTTTTGAGTGTTTTCAGGTGGAGAACTTTTATTAAGTGTTGTGGTTTGCTGGCCTTGTTCCTCTAGGGGTAGGAACAACATGTTTAGGGACTTTGGATCCCTTAGATTATGGACATTTCATGCTTCATGCTGTAAGGCACAAAAATGTCTATAACAAGCTCGATCCTTGTCATCCCTTGCTTTGTAATTTTCTTTTATTTTCTCGAGATTCTCTTGTCCTCTTTGATGCATTAGATGAATTTTCTCATAGAAATTATTGGCTTTGTCCACGTCACTATGTCTCTCTACTGCAATATGTTTACCAAATATGAAATCCAAAGGAGACTTTGGTAAATAAACCAAACAAGATTCAAATGGAGATACTTGTGTAGAGGAATACTTGGCATGATTGTAGGCATGTTGGAGGTAATTTGAATGCTGATCCCAAAGTTTAGGATGCTTATCATAGTATCCACGAAGGAGATGCACTAATGTTTTGTTTACCACTTCGGTCTGGCCATCGTTTTGTGGATGAAATGTTGTGCTCTTCTTCAACTTAGTGTCCATGACTTCCCATAGACTTGACCAAAACTTCTCGACAAATCGAGAATCTCAATCAGAAATAATAGAAGTGAGCAACCCAAAGTGAACCCATACATTTTGGAAGAACATATTTGCGGTTTTTTTAGTTGTAACTTGTTTCTTACATGGCATCAACACACACATTTTTCTAAAATGATCCACAACAACATAAATATCATCGTGACCTTTCTTTGACATGGTAGTCCTCCTTCAAAATCCATATAAATACTTTCCCAAGGACGAGAATGAATAAGAAGTGGAGTATACAAACCCAAATTACTATTGCTAGGCTTTCTAGTAGCACACATGGAACATCCTCTTACATATCTCGAAACACTTTTATTCATCGAAGGCCATAACAATACCTCTGAATTTGTGAATTTTTTTTGCCTACACCAAAGTGACCAGCAATAAGAGAAGTGCAGGCTGCCCTTATGAAATTAACTCTTTCACCCTGTGGAACACATAACTGGCCAAGATGATACAACAACTTGTTATGAACATGATAATCCAACTCTTCAACATGATTGCATTGAATCAAAGTTTTATAAACATCTTTAAAATCGTCACCTTGAGCATATTGTTCAATATAACTTTCATGCATGATTGAGTTATGCTTAAGAATGGAAGATGCATTAATAATAGGCCTTGATAAATCAACAACTTTGTTGTATATACCTTTCTTGTACTTGATTACCGAATAAAATTTATGTAGAAATCCCATCCACCTGAAATGTCTAGCTTGTTGTAGCTTGGTTTGCGATTATAAATATTGCAAAGGTTGATGGTTAGTATGAATAATTGTTTCTTTACCCATCAAATAGTGCTTCCATTTCTTCATGCTTTGTACCAAAGAATAAAACTCTTTATCATAAGTTGGATAGTTAATTATTGCATTGGTAAAGGTTTCAAAATTATCACAAATAGGCTTACCATGCTACATCAAAATTGCTCCCATTGAGGCATGCAAGCTTCAAAGTACTGAGGGGGTTGTTCCTAGATCTACTTCTTGGATAATGAGCTGACGTCAACAAGAAGCGATCCGTCAAAGGAGGGCCTTAATGAATCCCACATCAGTGACACGGAACGGAGCTAATGATTTTGATGAAGGTAAAAACGATCTGTGAAATATGATTCAGGGTGGCGGTCATGAAAGGATGAAAGATGATGTATGGTAGTGGACGGGACACGGTTGACTCTTTCTGAACAACATCTCTTGAACATATAACGACACTGATGCGATGGATTGGTAGCATTACCCCAAATGTGGATGGTTTGGCGAGACCATGGTGATGAGACCGGTGAATGAAACAACCCAACCCGATGTGGTACGGAGGAAAAAGTGTCATGTTCAAGAGCGACTTGCTACCATTAAAGCTTTGAGGTTCTCCCAATTTTTCCCCAGTCATTTCTGACCAGTACCTCTTTATTTTTGTCAAGCTTGAGGAGGATAACATATGCTTGTTCTATAACCTGCCCTTCGGGCAAGCCCATCGCTATGTTTTAACGAGCCTAGCGATAGGGAAACTCGTTCTCGTCTAAAGACAAGTTTGTCGCTATTTAATGCATTTTAACGAGTCTAGCGACAAAGACAACTCGGTCCTTTTCATTTTTAGAGAGTCTGAAAAGATACATAAAGTTAACTCCAAAATTCCTTTTTCGTCATCTAATCCCTTAAGTCCGAAAAAGTATAAAACAATACAAAAGGGATGAGTTTTCGATAATTTTAACGAGCCGAATAAAACAAGCGCTCGACCTTTTTGTGCAATAACCCCTCAGATCCAAAAAGATTAAAATCTAGAGGAGGGATAGCTCTTCCGGTCCTTTAACGAGCTAGAAGGCCAAAACTCGGAAATCTTTTCATATTTTACGAGTCAGTTGAAAAGAGCTTAAAGAAGACTCGTCTTTTGAGGAACGAGTGATAAACAGGGATAGCAACTGATTCCAGGTACAGGTTGGAATTTTCCAATCACGGTAGTGTCACAAGGATGGCTAGGCGAAATCACTCTTCGCAGTTGTTCCTCAAAATGGGTAAACAATCATATGGAGGTGAACGATCGGCCAAATGAAAATGGAGGTGGCAGGTGCAAACACGACCAAGGCTTTTATGGCTGATAAATTTACGATCACAGCGGTTATTTACCGGGATAGGTTCATTTTTTATTTAAAAATGAGCTTAAACTCTGGAGGAAACATTGCTCACTGCTTATATTTATTTTTTAACGAGCATGAAGACCGCGTTAAAACTGCTCGGATCTTGCGTTTATTTTTTAACGAGCATGAACTTTATGCTAAAACTGCTCGAATTACCAGTCAAAAGATAAGAAATGTCCCCTCAAGATTCTATTTTTTATGGAGCTTCATCTCACTAAGCTTTGCTCCGCTCCTTTCTTTATGCAAGTTCGGAAACGGCTAATCCAAAAAAACAGATAAATAACCGCTCTTTGCTTGCACTCCAAAAGGGTCACATGCCCCCAGGTATAAAATACAATTTCGAGGTTGCCCCTCCTCCTTCTCACCTCTACTTTTCTTTGGGTGTTCACAGCTACTTGTCTTCTTGCTAGTCCAATTTTAACGATACTTGTCTTCTCGTTAATTTTAGCGGGTCTATACGATACTTGTCTTCTCGTCAGCCCAACTTTCAAAAGATTTTTCGCAAGATCGCAAGAGAACAGCTACTTGCGACAAGAGAGCAGCTACTTGCGACAAGAGAAGAACACTACTCAAAGACAAAACATTTGTGTTACCTAGGGAGGCTTACCTCTTTCTGGTTACCCAAAGATTGTTTCGTTAATCTTTCAAACAAAACACTTCCTCGGAAATGTCTACCGAAATAGACAAGGGTGAATGACTAGTGCCAAACACGTAACTTTGACAAAAGAATCCTATTCTAGAACAACCCCTCTTCCATCCACGGACGGGGTACGGACTAGTCATATTCTCTCACGGAAATTCTATCTTATACACAAAGCTTCCCTGCCGAAGCAGGCCAGGATGCATGCCCCCTGGGTTCCAGTCCCATCTTTCCGAATCACTCGCATTCATCGGGAAGAAGGACTGGGGGTGGAGACATTTCTTGATTGAATAGACCATTCAGGGTTGGTATGTGACTATTTGCGATGCGTGATCCCGGAAATGAAAGTTGGTCTACGACCTTGACCATTCTTCCTTCGTGTGGAAAACACATTACTCTAAAGAGTGAGGAGACTATTGCTCCCATGCAATATATATAGTCTCGTCCAAGGAGTAGGTTATAATCCAAGGGTCCTTGAACGACCATCACGTTCATTTGAACGGCCTTCCCTTTCAATGTAATGGGCACATTGGGGAGGATCCCTAATGGTCGACTGGTTCCTTTATCGAAACCCGAGAGATTTCTTATCTCAGGCAAAAGCGTCGGGGAACCCAGTGCTTTCCAAGCAACAGAGGAAAGGATACTCACATACGCCCCTTCATCAATGATAGTGCCGGCCATTACCATTCTGTATATTTGGACTATGATTCTGAATGGTATACTGGCTGGCAACCGGGGTCTGCCTAATTGGTTCCAATCAAAGGACACAACCAGGTTGCTTGGTGGTGGGACCGAATACACGGCCAGATGTGACCCTGACGATGTTCCTTCCTGCGATAAAGGAATGGGCGCATTGCCCTGATGCTCGTCAGAGTCTGTGTTGATGAAAAGAATCTGGATGGTGTCATCCTTATTCTCTTCAGTGAGGGTGTCATTTGAAGATGAATCTTCAGTGACGGTGTCATTTGAAGATGAAACTTCTGAAGGGAGAACCGGGTCAACTGTCGTTTCGACCTTTGGACTTCCGTCCGGTCTGGATTCAGTAGGTTCATTTTCAATGACTGACACTTCAGCTGACCACTTGAGCGGGCCAGCTGTATTCTCAACCAACGAAGGACTTGGCACGAGTTTTTTGTATCCAGGAGGAAGTCTCAACGGTGAAACCGGACGATCTTCCAAAACTCTCTTCGCTTCGTCTAAGAAGGGACAACGGTGGATGGCGTGATCGCCTTCACACAATCTGCAGGGGGATCTTGCTCCCCCTCTTTGTCTTGAACCTTCACTTTCGCTGGTTGACGGTAAGCATTCAACATGGCTATCAGAGGTTGATGCTCCCGAACTGTGCAAACGAGGGGACCAGTCCCTTAGTATCCGGGGAATACAGGGACAATCTCTATGGAAGTGGTATCCTATACATATGACACATGGCGATTTAGGCCCGGTCTGTGTTGTGTGTGGATTTTTGTCAGATGTCTTTTGCTTGCCCCCAGTCGCCTTAGGCTCCTTCTTCTTCTTCTCTCTCTTCTTCTTCTCCTTCTTCTCCATGGGAGCTTGGCTTTTGCCGGCTCTACCTTGCGAAGATGAAGGATTGGAGGAAGAGTTATAGGAAGTAGAAGGCTGGTGGGCAGCCCTAGACTGATCTAACTGTTGACTCGACTGTTCAGGAACCATGGTGTTCTGAACTACATTGGTTGAGAATAGCCAGATTGGCAGGCCAATTGTCAGTCCTGGAAGCGACAATGTGGCCATGTGGGGCGCACCAACTTCTCCCCAAGAGGAGAAAGGACTAGGATTTCCATCATGGGGAATTCCTTGGTTGGTGCGTTCCATGTTCTCAACCTACAGATCAACGCAGGAATAGGAGGTGATTATGTTCCGTTTTAAAATAAATTTTATAACGACGCTTTAGACACAACTTGCTTTTTCACTTTTTAAGAGTCGAGAAAAAGATAAAGATGACTCTAGTCTCCTTCGATGTTTTAACGAGCCCGAAGTGACAAATGCTCGGATGGACTTTTTCAGTTATAGAGTTTGAAAAAGGCCAAAAGAAACTACTTTGGAGTTCTAGGCAGAGGGTGTGCCAAACTTTTCGCAAAACCACAGAATACATTTTACGGTACGGGTGGTCGATCTTCGTGAATGCTGTGTTCACTGCATTGCGATCAGTAGGGCGGTCGACACGGCTTCCTATGGATAAAGGCTTTGTTCCTATAGGGGTCTCCCAATATATACGCGACGGTACGTGGGAGCACAAGTCCGTATTGATACTTATCGCTTCACCGTGGAGGAATCACCCAACCACTCAACGCTAAGATGTCACGTTTAACGACGCCGGAACATGTCTCTAGCTTAGACCTCTATGTGTTTGCATTATGTTTCAAAGCGTTGTTATGTAAATTCAATTTATTTTAGGTTGATTTTGTTTAGCAGTTTGCCTTTATGGATCACCACGAGATGTATGGTACAACTCCTAAATGCAGTCTAAAGATGAGAAGCAAGCTTTTTCAATCTTTTCAACTTATGAAAATCTTAACTACTGAGGGAAAAGAAAGACATCATCTTTTCACACAGATCATAGAGCACACACTAATGCACTTTTTCCTAAATCAACATGCAAGCTGTCAAAATGCACATGCACAATGCAGGTATTTCTTTTCTCTTTCTTAATGTTGGTGTACTACAAAAAGAAAGCTGTTGTATAACTTTGAATTCAATTTCAATTGAAAGCACACAAGCTTTTGTCCAAAATCAAAAGACACCTTAAGATTTACTTGTTTCAACACTAGAAATACATAAATTCAAACCATATGACGAAAGCAAAAGCTCAATCAGCTATGAACAGCAAACAAACTAACTCTTAAGATCAGAACGACACTTATCACAGGTCTAGATCTAAGAGGCCACAGCAAGACTAGTTCACTTTCGTTATGGGAAACTGCAAATGATGTAAGAAATACACAAAGAACAAATACAATTTCTTTATACAACCGAGGCGGAATAGTGGCAAAGAAAGGTGGTTTCAGATAGGTATATTGACTGATAACAGGCTGCAAAAACAGGGATGAAAACAGGGCAACAGAAAGCAGAGAACCCCAGTTGCACAAGGCCACACTGGTTCAGCGCAGGTAGAACACTGTCAGTTTGACATTCAGCGCAGGTAGCCCCTTCGGGACCTGCGATGAAATTCAGACTGCCTTCACAGTGCCTGCAATGAAGAGAGAAACTCTCGTTTCTCTTGGGTTCTGGGTCACAGATTGCTCAAAAATCAACAGTTTTTGGCCAAATAAAAGCTACCAATCAAGTACACACTAAAGGATGATTCAAAGGAGGATGAAAAGCTATCACTAAGAGCTATTCAGAGTCCTTGTGGATCAGCTCTTCAAATCATAAACATGCCCAAGTAGCTGCCCTCTACTTTGCATTTGAAAGATCCAAATGCAGTTCGATTCGGTACTCCGTGTGTTTAGGAAATGAATAGAAAAAAAAACAAACAACCAACAAGATACGATCCCCAGCGGAGTCGCCAATTTGTTGTTGGGAAAAGTATCCAATACGGAATGACCCTATCCCACTCTAAGGGTGATAGTTCCTTAGCAACAATCAAAGCAAAGTTATCTGAGATTACTTCTTTATGAGATGTAAAAGAGAGGAGAAAGAGATCCACTAACCGATGTCTTTCGCTAATGATTGATCCAATCTTCTCTCCTTGCTGCTTGCCCCCAGCTCCTTGCTCTTTCACTGGCCCAGCTACACCAAGATCCTGCAAAATGTCAAGAGAGGGAAACTACAAAAAGCATACATTCATAATTGATTCAAGGATTAGAATAAACCAAATATACAAGTATAACAATACACCATTGATACACATGCATATAGAAGAACCTCAAATGCTTTATTAATGGAAGAAGTAAGGTTCAGGAAATGATACAACCATAAGAGGCCCAATCCAGCATCACCTTCCCAGCAGAAAGAAATCTCCTCTTCACCTCCTTCAAAGCAAATCACCCAATAGTTCTAAACTCAAACCAACAGCAATTCTTTACATTCACAAGATTCCAGCCTCTGGATCTCATGGGAGAGAGATCCATATATAGGAGTTTGGAGAGAGGATGATTCAGCCTGAGATGTGACTAGTGTCCTCTCCCACTCCAGTTCTTCTTAAGTTCTTGAGTCCACTTGGAGGTTCTTGCTTCCACTTGGAGATCTAGAACCTCATACTCATCACTAGTCGAATTCCTTGATCCAAGTGTCATTTTGGAAGCTTCCTGGGCATTGACACCTTGAGGAATGACTGTGCCACTTGTCCAAACTCCCCAGCGCAGGTAGCCTTCTTTGTAGTTGACATTCAATGCAGGTAGACAGTGGAGCAGTTGACATTCAGCGCAGATGCTCAGTGGAGCAGTTGACATGATCCAGAATTGCCTTGTTTTTTAGTGTTTTCAGGTGGAGAACTTTTATTAAGTACTGTGGTTTGTTGGCCTTGTTCCTCTAGGGGTAGGAACAACATGTTTAGGGACTTTGGATCCCTTAGATTATGGACATTTCATGCTTCATGTTGTAAGGCACAAAAATGTCTATAACAAGCTCGATCCTTGTCATCCCTTGCTTTGTAATTTTCTTTTATTTTCTCGAGATTCTCTTGTCCTCTTTGATGCATTAGATGAATTTGCTCATAGAAATTATTGGCTTTGTCCACGTCACTATGTCTCTCTACTGCAATATGTTTACCAAATATGAAATCCAAAGGAGACTTTGGTAAATAAACCAAACAAGATTCAAATGGAGATACTTGTGTATAGGAACACTTGGCATGATTGTAGGCATGTTGGAGGTAATTTGAATGCTCATCCCAAAGTTTAGGATGCTTATCACAGTATCCACGAAGGAGATGCACTAATGTTTTGTTTACCACTTCGGTCTGGCCATCGTTTTGTGGATGAAATGTTGTGCTCTTCTTCAACTTAGTGTCCATGACTTCCCATAGACTTGACCAAAAATTCTCGACAAATCGAGAATCTCAATCAGAAATAATAGAAGTGAGCAACCCAAAGTGAACCCATACATTTTGGAAGAACATATTTGTGGTTTTTTTAGTTGTAACTTGTTTCTTACATGGCATCAACACACACATTTTTCTAAAATGATCCACAACAACATAAATATCATCGTGACCTTTCTTTGACATGGTAGTCCTCCTTCAAAATCCATATAAATACTTTCCCAAGGACGAGAATGAATAAGAAGTGGAGTATACAAACCCAAATTACTATTGCTAGGATTTCTAGTAGCACACATGGAACATCCTCTTACATATCTCGAAACACTTTTATTCATCGAAGGCCATAACAATACCTCTGAATTTGTGAATTTTTTTTGCCTACACCAAAGTGACCAGCAATAAGAGAAGTGCAGGCTGCCCTTATGAAATTAACTCTTTCACCCTGTGGAACACATAACTGGCCAAGATGATACAACAACTTGTTATGAACATGATAATCCAACTCTTCAACATGATTGCATTGAATCAAAGTTTTATAAACATCTTTAAAATCGTCACCTTGAGCATATTGTTCAATATAACTTTCATGCATGATTGAGTTATGCTTAAGAATGGAAGATGCATTAATAATAGGCCTTGATAAATCAACAACTTTGTTGTATATACCTTTCTTGTACTTGATTACCGAATAAAATTTATGTAGAAATCCCATCCACCTGAAATGTATAGCTTGTTGTAGCTTGGTTTGCGATTATAAATATTGCAAAGGTTGATGGTTAGTATGAATAATTGTTTCTTTACCCATCAAATAGTGCTTCCATTTCTTCATGCTTTGTACCAAAGAATACAACTCTTTATCATAAGTTGGATAGTTAATTATTGCATTGGTAAAGGTTTCAAAATTATCACAAATAGGCTTACCATGCTACATCAAAATTGCTCCCATGGCATAATTAATCACTTGCATCGGTTTGAATCTCAAATGGTTGGTTAAGATCTAGAAGTGCCAGAACTAGTGGTGTACTAATTTTCTCTTTCAATGTATCGAAGGCTTTCTACTTCTTGCCTCCCCACTGAAATACTTGTTTCACACTTGCCAAAGCATGTAATGGTGATGCAATGAGTGATAAGTTAGCTGTAAATTTTATCCAATATTGGCATGCTCCCAAAAAGCTCCTAAATTTTGTTACATTATTGGGTTTAGGCCAATTCACAATTACTTCAACTTTTGAGGGATCAATCTTCAATTCACCCCCTCCTACAAATGACCCAAATAAACTAAAGAGGTTTTCCAAAGTTCACACTTAGACATCTTCAAATACAATTTCTCTTTCTTTAAGGCATCTCAAACTTGCTTCTAATGCTTGACACGCTCTTCACGAGTCTTAATGAAAATCATAATATCATCTAAGTAGACTATGACAAAATCATCAAGGAATGGTCTCAACACATCATTCATAACTCTCATGAATTTTTCATGTGCATTACAAATCCCAAATGACATAACTAACCATTCAAACAAACCTTGTTTTCTCTTGAAAGCAAATTTCAAAATATCACCTTCAGCAATATTGATCTTATGATCACCTCTTCTCAAATCCAACTTAGTGAAATAAACAACATCCTTTAATTGATATAGCAAAACATCAATATAAGGAAGACGATAGTTATTCTTTACCGTGATTTTGTTCAAAGATCTAAAATCCACACACATGCGCTATGTAGCATCCTTGTTTCAAACCAAGACAACAGGAGTCCCACAAGGAAATGTGTTAGGCTTGATGACCCCTTTGTCAAGCGGCACTCGAATATGCTTCTTGATCTCTGCATTCTCCAAAACTGACATTCTATACATGCCAATGTTTGGAAGAGGTGCATACTACTACGATTGAATCTCATGTTGGATTCCTCTTTTAGGAGGCAATCGTTCAAGTTCCTGAAACATCTTATCATAAGTGTTAACAACTTCAACCAAATCATGCTTGAGTTTAGAATCACATCCTTGAAAAGCTTCAGATTTAGTAGTATCTTTAGCTTTAATAATCAACAACACAATTTTTTTACTAACATTAACAAGCCTTGTCATCTAACCAACACTTACAAGAGATAAGTTCAATTTCTTGTAATGTTTTCTAACAATATACTCAACTCCATCTCTAAAAAGATGATATTTCTTATCATGACGACAGAATATGGATTTTCAGTCTTACAAATATGGACTCCCTAAAACAAACTCACATATGTCAAGTGGTACAACATCAAGCTTTGCCTCATCAATAAATTTTGCAGTGATGGTGAATTTAAGTTTACATTTTCTTGTCACTTACAGCTTGGCATCATCACATACCCAACCCAAAGGATAAGGCTTAGTATGAGGTGTATTTTCTAAGTTTAATTTCTTGACAATAGCTTCAGAAATCAAATTGACTTGGGATCCACTATCAAACAAGGTATCAACTTTTGTTTGTTTTGTAATGGCCCTGATATGGAAAATCTCAATTCTTTATTTATCATTTTGAGACTCAATAGGCTGACTAGAAGAACTACTACTTGCAATAGAAGATTTACCTTTCATTCCCACGGTTGTGATGTTGGTTTCATCGCCTGAATCAGATCCTAGATCTTGTTGAGTGGTTGCAACAATATTTTGTTCCCCCTTGTTATTAAACTTCTTTGGTCTCATTTATGGATGTAGTTTCCAACAATGGTCTTCATCATCGCCTTATTTTGAACAATTTTTACAGGTAAGTTTCTCTCCCTCTTTCTTGACTGAAGCATTCTTTTTTCTTTGGCTTTAAACTTCCCTTTCCTTTGTCTCTAGATTTGGATGGCTTCTTTCTAGTCTCTTGAGGAACATTATTGTCTATTGCTTCTAAATGAGTTGCTTGAACACATAATTCATCTAGATTGGCGAGATTAAACATAAGAATTGTATGACTCAAATAACTATGTAATCCTCCTGTGTATTTAAGGAGATTTCCTTGTGAAGACAAATCTACACCCAAGATTAAATCTCTTCTTTCAAATTCTTGTGTTTAATTTTGAACACTCTGACCTTTAGCTTGTCTAAAAATTTTACAATCCATAATTTTCCTTCTTAATGTAGCTACAAAATCATTCCAAGAAGAGATAATTTTACTACTTTTCTTCAAGTGTTCTTGTGTTCTAGCCTCCCACCATATGAGAGTTTCACTTTCCAAACAAAGAGAAGCAAGTTGGATCTTGGTAACATCATCCTTAATCCTTTGAATCCTACAATAGACTTCAATTTGACGAACCCAATTATCCAACTTTTCAACATTTACTTCCCCATTATACATAGGCAATTCAAACTTCACATCAAGCTTCAAAACAGGAGACTTAGCATGTCCTTTTGGATATTTAGGAGGAGTAAGTATAGGTATTGAAGGAGGTGATGATGGAGGTGAAGATAGAGGTGAAGGAGGAGGTGGAGGTGGAGGCTTGCTCCCAACACCACCATTACCATTTTGTTGGTTGAACTCTCTCCTTGCAAACTTGTTGTTCTCTCTTCATATAACACGCTTACCATATATGACATATCATAGAAATCCTTTCTAAAATCTCTCTCATCCTCAGACATCAATTCTTTTCCCTCTTCGTGTGCCATGATTGGTGGAGTTATTGGAGATTGTGACCTCCTTGAACCAATTTTAGGATTTTTCTCTTCAAGCACTCATTCTCCTCTCCTCAACTAAGACCTTGTTAACATTCAAGAACACTTGCAAAAATAGTCAAACCTTCAAAACAACCATGATTTGATACCAAACTGATCTAAAATTAAAAACGTGAAGGTTTCTTGAAAAAATTTGCAAGCAATTTTATGTCTTGCAGGCAATGGATCAAGTTGCAAAAGCATATAAACTGAGTGTTTTTAGTTAAGTTTGCATAAATAAAACAAAGAAAAATAGACCATGAACAACATCACACAAACAACAATTTGATGACAGATTTCACACGTCCTAGGCTACGCCTCCAGGTCCAACTTACAATGTTGGCCCTTTTTATTATATGTTCAATATGTAAATTACATCAACATACAATTCTGAAATCAAAAAATAATGTTTCCATTGTGTCAACAACACCTAAAAACCCTTGTCTAGGTTCTTCTTGGGCTCAAAAAGAGTGAAAAATGACCAAGATAGGCCTCTTTCTCCATTTCTCTACTACATGTCTTGCAAATTGACGAAAATTGCTAACGAGGCAATGAAACTCCTCTTTTGGCAGACCGTCGAGTGACAAATTGGCACAGGAACGATGGAAATCCCTCCAAAAAAGGTGCAAATTGACGCCAGTTTAAACACACCAATGAGACATTAACCACCTATTTTTAAGCCATGTCATCAGTTATATGGTGGCCAATATGGCTAGGTTTTGGGTGTGGTAGGGTGCCATGCCCCTACCCCTTCGGTTCAGGCCCTCCACTTGTGGTTTCAGGTGGTTGAATGTGACCGAGGACAGGGCTTAATCCTGGCGCTCCTGCCTTCACACTATGGTCGTATGTCTATCGTGTAACCAGGGGCTAGGGCCATGTGCCCTGCCCCCTTCACCAACACTGAAACCCATTTAATTTAAATATGATTTTTTCATATAGTTATAACGAGCACCTCGTTTGGTCTATTAGTTCAACGGTCGATTTGTAATAAAGAGATCGTGGGTTCGATCTTAGCAAGGTTGGTCGGTCGACCCATAAATTTTTTGGCACAGATCCTCAAGGACATCGTGGCACCCTCCCATTGGGCCACATGGTGCCTCATGATTAGGCCACCTCAAACCAAGCAACCAATAAAAATGTGTCAACTTCGCTTGTACGACTTGCCATGTGTCAGCACGTGATTGGTCCACCTACCCACCATACATCCCAGTCACCTGCTGCCATAAGCACCACGTCACATGTACGGCCTGCCTAGCCAAAAGCCCATTCAACCCTGCAAGTTGACTTTTATTTGTTTTGCAAAAAATTTATAACGCGATAAATTTCACATACGGTGTCAAATTGAGGTGGTTCAAGCATCGTTGAAATCAAAACGATGAGATCTATGATTTGGAAATGGTTTTGAGCAATTTTGAGCATTTTTATTTTTGAGCATATTTTTTATCCGTTGGATAACTGGAGCCCTATAATAGCTTGGTCCTTGGAGGCTGTAGGTTGAGACAGAGGTCTCTAGAGCCCTGTAACAACTTGCGTCCCTGGAGGTTGTGGGTTGGGATGCAATATTTGGGGCCCTATAATAGTTTGGATCCCCTGGAGGCTGTGGGTTGAGATATTAGACTCTGGAACCCTGTAACAACTTGGGAATAGGCCATCCTAAATCAGCATCAAAGGAAGACCTGGTTGAATACTTGTGGTGACTTCACTATTGTTGCAGTGGATTCTGGACTCCCTAGCAGGGGTGAATCATTGTGTGTGCACCTGGGGGTGAGGTAGAGTACCTCTGGACTCCCTACGTGACAAAGAACTAGCAGTAAGTTGGTGGTATTGAGGAAGGTGTCCATTTGGAGTCCCTGTTTCAGTTGGTAGATGGTATTCAAGTTCTCAAGCAACCATCCCCCTTAGACTTTGGAATCTAGCCTGGGGGTGACACCTGCAAGTAAGTGTGGCTGTAGCTATCAATGATTGGGTGGAGAGTCCTTGTCCCAAACATAGTTTCCCTACAAGGTCAAAGATAAGTATATGCTTATACTTGTTTATCTGTTGATAAAGGTATGATGCATTTCAAATTGTAATGTTTCTAGATTTTTGGGATTGCATTTGTGCTATCAATTCTTGAATATGTGGTTAGCCCCCTGTGGGGAGATGTCACTGATGGACATGTCTAACGTATATGTGTGTGTTGCTTCTTTGAAGTGGATGACACTGATAATGAATTAAGCAAGCATGATATTCTAAATTGGAAATAAGATGTTGTGTGAATAAGTTGCTACTGTTGATCACAAAACAACAAAGGCACAAAATATGTAATAAACCATATGATAATAAGAACCAAGCTATAACGTTGAACTGAATCTTAATCTAAATGAAATGCTTAATTATAGTGAGAAAAACACATAAATGAATAATAAAGGAACACAAGGCCATGTTGCAGGTCGCAGCAAAAGCCATAAGAGCTTGGAATAAAAACTTGAAATAGTGGGCTTAGATACCCTTTATTAATATGAAAAAATTACATTGAAGATCATCTTCTCAGTAGGGTCTACATTTGCCTACATCCATTTATTTGCTTAAGTTACAAGCTACTTTTCTGCTCGGCAGACATTGTGTGCGTTGAGGATTTTTTCCCTTGAGGCCATATGACCCCATCAACTTTACCTAAATGGCCTTCAACCTTGCATTTTGAGTAGGCTATATGTCTTTTGTTGGCGTCCTAGTGTTGTTAGTGAGGCACTAGAAGGTTATGTATAATTCCATGGAGTTGCTTCAAGGCTCGGAATGTATTTTGGCACTGTCAGTGTGTGGTGTGCAAGGCAGAGACATATTAGGAGTCTATTCCAAGCCCGTGGTAGGTAATGGCTACTGGAGCACCAGCGTCGCCATGCGTGGAATTCCTTATCCGAGAATGGGGAATGTAGGCATACCAAGAACTCTTGGGAGATACTTTCATCCAAGTTCATGAGGGGTGGCACCATGACACACCTTAACAAGTCATCACGTTGACATGAAGTCATGGAGATGATCTGGAGGTATACTAGACTTCTACGACAAAGTCATGGTCAAGACGGCTAGCTCTCGAATTCTTGAGGAGTAGCAAAGCTCGTGTTTGGGGTGATCACAAAGATCCCTCATGGTGACATCTTGCTAAAGCGAACTCTTGCCTTCGTTGCAACTGGTGCATTGGTTTGACCCCTTCATACAACTCCTCTGCTAATATGCGCAATGTCTTCTTGGGTACAGTTGAACCGGAAACACACTGATGCATAGTGTCCGTGTCGATTTTCAAGTGCGTGTTGGTGGTCATGCGCGTCAACTTACCGAAATACTTGTTCATCTCTAGTTGGACTTGCTTCTTGTCTTCGCCTTGGTGAGTGTGTTGAATGGGTTGGATTGCATGTGTGCGCTCAACGACATGCATGCTACCAAATCCCTTGCATGTGATCAACAACATTGCTCACCATGTCTTCTCTATGTCAGCTGCTAGGATGGATCCTTAACTTGTATGGGTGCAATTTCATCTATGAGTGCATTTTGCGCCCACTCTTGTTCATGTTCCTGTTGCAACTCATTCGTCTATATGTGCAGCTTCATGTGCTTCCTAAGTTGTTGCTTCAGCACATGCAACTCCTTCTTTGTTCCATCTTCTGCCTTCACATGATCTTCATGTCATGCCATCACTTCATAGCCGGAGTCTCCAAAGTTACTTTCATCATCAATGGACCTGATTGAGCTTGCAACCTTGTTTTGCCTCAGTGTTGTCAACAACCCTCCGCTTGCATTCGTTGCATTCGGTATGTTGTCTTTGGCTGATGTTCATGATGTTGCTCGTTGTGATGTTGTTGTTGTCATATCTTGATGTCCTTGTCTACGAACAACTTGATGTCTTCGTGGGTAGGCAAGTCCATGGAAACTTGATTGACTACATCCCCAGGCGTGCTCTGAATGGTGTCTTCATCTCTGCTCTCCTAGAAAACATTGTACCTGTACTGCTGAGAGGCATATGAACACCTGTGATACCTGGAGACATAGCAACACTCATGGCAAGCAATCTGTTAGTTGAAAACCAAAATGAACATGAGAACTAACTTGTAACATATCTGGGTGAATGATCATGAAGGTTGCGTAATTTCAGCCGGGAAGTTGGGAGACCGACTGCACAAGGCACAGTCTGGGCTGCTGGGAGACTGACTTACTGCTGGAACTGCGCATTGCACAGTCCAATCTAGCTACTGACTTCTAGGATTGCGCAATGCGTAATTCCAGTTGGGAAGGACTGCTTGCTCAGGGACAGTTTTTCGCAATTTATTGGGCCCAGTAGCCAATGTCCTCCAGAAATGCTCAAAACAGTCCTAGGGGCCAGTTCTAGGCAGGAATGCACAAATCTGGAGAGGAAGGTGATCCTTCCTTTTCCAGATTGCGCAATGCAGCCTTGGTGAAGGCAGAGCCCAAGCCAAGGTTGGCCTGACTTGCCAATGGGAAAGTAAAAGCAAGTAATTCAGTGAATTCATGGCGACACTAAGTGATAGCAGAAGTGATCGATAGTGCATGTGAAACATGAATGAAAGATTCAAAAAACATATCAACATGCATGTGGGTGAGGCAGCTCGTTGGTTGGGCGAACGTCCATGCAAAATAGTTTCATGCATGCGATAGTAGTGAGATAGAAATGAAAACTCAAACAGAGCTAGGACAAGCTAGTATACGTGTAAATGACAGTAGGCATTCAAAGAAATCAAGAAAATAGTACTCCCACAAGCGAAAACACAAAAAGCGACAGAAATGTAGCACAAGGCATGGGAAGCGAGCTTACCCCAAAAAAGTTGATCTGAGTGTACCGACTGCTCCTAGATATGATGTGGGATGTCAGAGCTAGAAGGTTGATGTGAGGAATGATCTCTGTGGCATCTGGTTGATGAGTTTTGATAACACCGAGGTTGTGACACACATGCCACGAATCTAGGGGAAGCAACACTTGGTGGTAGGTTTCAGAATGGCTTCTTGCATGTAACCTCCAACTGCTAAACATAGATCCTTGAAACAAGGGATGCCTTTGGATGCTGCCTTGGGAGAAACAACCCATGCATGCAAGTCTATTTTGCTCAATCCCAGAGGGAACCGGTCAACTCAGCTGCACATGCGAGAGACTGCTTGACTACTAGAGAAAAATGTGCATTTTTGGTGGGGAGCTCGGCTGGCTTCCTAGGAGATTTGCACAATTTATGGGCAGAGCAGCTGACTGCTGCCCAGATTTGCACAAATCCTGGGTTGAACAACCTACTATTGGGAAAATTTGCACAAATCCTGCTGGGAAGGTGTGCTGACAAGATTGCACAATCCTGGAACCCAGCAGGCTGTCAGAGAGGATTGCGCAATTTATGGAGGGAAGGATGGTTTCCCTCCAGAAATGCACAAGTTTCAAGGGGAGGCTGCTCAACCTACAACTAGACTAAGTCCATGTGAGAAGCCTATGAAGGGAAAAGATCAAATTGTGATCGACAGGCTGACTTTGAGCAAGAAAGACACAAAAGCTTGAGGACTTGACGAAGCAAGGCAAGATGTTGTGAAGGTTGGTATGGAGGCTCCAAAACAGGCTAAGGAAACATTTTGGAGGGTGGTTGTAGCTGCTACAACACTTGGCGACACACTGGTAGAACTCCAGCTCTCTAAATGGACCTTCTTTGTGAAAATAAAGTCTAACACCTCCAAAAGTATTGTTCATCTCTTAGCTCGTCTTGGCATCACACTAGCTTGATTGTAAGATGTAGCATCTGCCAGATTCTTGGTCTATCGACACACATTCCAAGACAAGGCAAAAAAGTTATTTTGATTGGGGTTGAGGGGTATATAGGTGCATAAGTAGTATAGTCGTCAAATTCTTAGTTTCATATCTGGTGTTGCTCCACTGCCAACAGGCCTAGATAGTACCCCGGTGCAGTCAAATAGGAACACAAGCATGGCTCCGCTACCAGCGAGCCTGGTCAGTACCTGTTAGGGTCCAACCCTAACCCCCTTATTTATGTAATAGGGTCAAATCATAGTTATAGTTAGTTAAAGAGTCAATAAAGCCCATATTAATAATTGTAAGTGGTTGACCCGCATTTAAAGAAAGGGACCACAGTTAGTTGCAAATGGGCCATGGTATTATATAGATGGTATTAAGAGAACAATGGTACTAACCCATGGTATTGCATGTATGAATCCTATATAAAGGATAGATACTCCCCACTGAGGTCGTCGTGTCTTATTTGGTAATCGAGCCCTGCTCTATTGGAGGTTGCCCCCTAGAAGAGGCAAGTGAACATTGCTTTCATCTCTGAATAATAAAATACATGTTGTTGTTCTCATTTTGTTATGTGTTCTGGGTTATGTTTCTTCATATATTTGGTATTCTGGCATCTTCTCGCAGGTCAAGAACATAACAAGTGGTATCAGAGCGCTTTTCAAGGCCGATGGTATCTCCATTTTTAGCAGAAAATTTTTCTAGCTAAAGATATGTTTCTGATGTCTTTAAACCATTGGATCTGTCTTTGAGCGCATAAAACTGTGGATTTGGCGAGGCATGCATGTAGGAAATACAAGAGGTGTTCATGCTTATTGGACTCCCTTGTAACCCCTATGGGTACCCCTTCGAGTAGTAGCACATTAGATAGAACCATGCACGGACTGTCTTCCACATACCCTTTGGGTATATCGGAAGCCCCCTAGGCTCACCTGAAACCCTGTCATAGATAAACCATTGGCCGTCTTGCTGCTACAATACACCGAGAACAGCACTCGGGGAGATTACTCGCACGTACGATAGGGTAGTTGGGTAGTACGGCTAAGGGTATGGTTCATCCTCCTTAGTTAGTGCCCTGAAATATTGGGTCGAGTACTACTATTGGACCCTTATGTATATTGTGATCTGTAGCACCTGACACTCCTTGAGACCATAGTTCCCTCGTCTCTTTAAAGATCTCCCGTTATCTTCTTTTCCAGATCAGATCTAGCAGCTGGGGTTTTGTCGCTGCCGAAACAATCAGATCCACTAGTTCAGAGTCTACTGCCACAGTACCATTCAGATCTAGAAGCTAGGGTTCTGTCGCCACCGCAGTCCAACTCACATTCAGCAGTTGAGGGGTTCGGAGACAGATCTGACCATTTGTTCAGGTAGGCTTGTGGCTCCTATACCCTGGGGCGATTCTTGCAGAACATTAGGCAGGATTAATTTTTTTGGAAATTGACCACTGTAGTATTGAGGCCCTCCCGGGATGCTTATAAGAGACTTAGCCCATAAGAATCAGGACGACGAGCTAAGTGAGGTGGTACCATTCACTTGTCAGCTTCAATTTTCGGGTGGTCCCAAATTTTTTCAAAGTGACGACAAGTGACCCAGATCTGTGTATGGTAGAAACCAGAGCTCAAGCCATGGCCAATGAGAAGATCGAGACCATTGAAAAATAGTTGGCTACTTTAACGGCGCAGATACAGACATTAACAGACACAATCACAAAGGGAAAGTTGGAATTACAATCAGAGGCATATGGTTTTAATGAATACCTTGAAGGAGAATCTAGCCATCATCTTCACTTCCATGGAAATCACCAACATTCCCACCCTCGACCACCCAAGCTGGACATGTACAAATTTGATGGCTCTAATCCGGCAATATGGGTAGCACAAATGGACCAATATTTCACTCTGAATAACATCATAGATGATGAAACTAAACTACGTGTGGGAGGCCTTTACTTGGACCAAGAAAGATGGCAATGGTGGTAGTGGCATCAGAAATGTTATCCAAGGAAAATTACTTGGCAGGTGTTCGCAAAATCCATTTTTGACCACTTTAATTGTGAATCTAATTTTTTTTTGTCATCTTACTAAGCTCAGACAGACAGGCACAATAAATGACTATATTACAGCCTTTGAGACATTGGCCTTCCGCACAGCAGGTCTGGGAGATGAATTCTACTTGGAATGTTTTATAAGTGGTCTCAAAGAAGCCATCCAAGCCCACGTCCAGATGCACCACCCATCCACATGGATGGAAGCTTGCACAAAGGCTATCGAAGTGGAACGTGCTTTAGCGGCCCAGTCGCCTCATCCAAATTTCATAGCCAAGGGATGCCCCACCCAGGCTCAAGGCACTACCCAAACACTTAAGGTTCAAAAGGTGTCCCCCGCAGAAATGGTTGAAAGAAGAAAGCAAGGATTGTGTTACTACTGTGATGAAAAATACTCCCCGAGGCATAAATGCAAGGAACCCAAATTCTTTCAAATTGATGCTACTGATCACAGTTCATCTGAGGAAGCCCCACCCTTTGAGGGACCAGAGGAGGAAGATGAGGACAACCAGCAGGACAATGAGCTCCCAGCTATGCTAAAAGAACCAGTTATCTCGCTCCATGCTTTGGCAGGAATTTCTTCTCCTCAAAATCTCAAAAGCAGAGGTTTTATTAAACATCGCCCTATAGTAGTATTGATTAATAGTGGCAGCACGCTTAGCTTTATCCATCAAAGAGTCGCCGAAGGTGTTCATTGTTTTTTTAGAGTAATCTCTAATTTCCAGGTCCAAATTGTTGATGAGGGGACAATGAAATGTGAAGGCCGCTATGAAAATATCAAACTTCATATGGGAGATTACCACCTAAAGACCTACATTTTTGCCATCAACATGGGTGGTTGTGATATTGTCTTGGGTGTTGAATGGCTCTGCACACTAGGCCCAATCACAATGGATTTCCAGGAGTTATATATGAGCTTTAAGAAGAAGGACCACATGCATACCCTCCGCGGACTCCAGGCAGGTACTCCTTCTATCATCAGCTCACATCAAATGGAAAAGTTGTTAAAAAAATGCCATCATGGAGTTATCATCTAATTTAATGCCATCCAGGCCATTGAGCCATATTCATCCTCAGATGAAACAGGTCTTAAACAGCCACCCGCGGGTCTTTGAAAAACCTAACGAGCTTCCACCCTCTAGAGGGGAACATGATCATAGCATCACTTTGGTCCCAGGGGCACAACCACTGAATGTGCACCCATATAGATACCCTTTCGCCCAAAAGAATGAAATTGAAAAAATCATCAAGGAACTCCTGAAAGTCGATGTCATTCATCCTAGCATCAGTCCTTATTCATCACCTATGGTCATGGTGCTCAAGAAAGATGGGGAATGGTGCATGTGTCCAGCCTTCAGGCCCTCAACAAGATCACGGTCAAAGATAGATTCCCTATCCCAGTTGTTGATGATTTGCTGGATGAACTAAATGGTGCTCAATTATTTTCTAAGCTATATCTTCACTCGGGTTATCACCAAATATGCATGAAAGAAGTAGACATTCCCAATACTGCTTTCTGAACTCATGAAGACCATTATGAATTCCTGGTCATGCCATTTGGTCTCTATAATTCCCCATCCACTTTTCAGAGCCTCATGAATCACCTGCTCAAACCATATCTCAGAAAATTTGTCCTCGTTTTCTTTGATGGCATTCTCATCTACAGCCTCACCTGGGAAAAACATCTTCAGCATGTAGACCTACTCTTGCAACTGCTCTGGAAGCATAAATTATTTGTCAAATTATCCAAGTGCTCTTTTGGCATGGAAGAAGTCGAGTATTTGGGCCACATTGTGGGGCGTGAAGGTGTCAGGGTGGATCCCAAAAATATCCAGGGAATGCAGGATTGGCCCCAACCAAAGACCTTGAAGAGTTTGAGAGGATTCTTGGGTCTCACCGGCTACTATCGCAAATTTGTCTATAATTATGGTCGCATTGCTAGACCCCTCACCCAACTTCTCAAGAAAAATTCATTCCTCTATACAGATGAAGCACAACAGGCTTTTATGGCTCTCAAACAAGCCATGTGTTCCACTCCCGTATTGGCACTACCCGACTTCACCAAATCTTTTGTGATTGAATGTGATGCTTCAGGTACGGGTATTGGGGTTGTCTTAATATAGGAAGGTCGACCCTTGGCTTTCACCAGCCAACAACTAAGCGGGAAACGTATGGGACAATCTACCTATGAGAAGGAGATGATGGCCATCTTACAGGTAGTGGATACCTGGCGACCACACTTATTAGGGGGGCGTTTCCAAATCCGCACAGACCATCAAAGCCTCAAATATTTTTTGGAGCAACGACTATCCTCGCCACAGCAAAATAAATGGCTAGCCAAAATGTTGGGATATGATTATGAGATAATTTACAAGAAAGGGCACAAAAATGTAGTAGCGGATGCTTTATCACGCCAATTTGAGGAGGACAGCACCCTGCTAGCAATCTCTCTTCCCATTCCATATTGGATTGAAGAAGCCCGCAAGGAATGGTTTTCACATCCTTCGCTCTCCCAACTCATTAATAACTTGCGAGAAGATCATAATTCCATAGTGGGCTACTCTTGGAAGGATCATATTCTTCGCTACAAGGATAGAGTAGTGATTTCACCGACATCCACCCTCAAAATGCACATTTTGGCAAAGTTGCACTCATCTCCCACTGCAGGCCATGCAGGCTTTAAAAAGACTTATGCTCACACTCGTCGTTCCTTCTTTTGGACAGGCATGAAAACTGACATTCTTAATTTTGTAGCTGAATGTGATATGTGTCAACGCCACAAAGGAGAAACAGTCAAGTCCCCAGGCACTTTACAACCATTTCCCATCTCTGCCGCAATATGGACGGATGTTTCTATGGATTTCATTACTGGTCTTCCAAAGTCAGGAAACAAGTCAGTCATCATGGTGGTTGTGGACAGACTTTCTAAGTATGCTCATTTTTGTGCCCTATCCCACCCATTTACCCCCACTTTGGTGCCTCAATCTTTCATGGACCAGATCTTCAAACTGCATGGCATGCCCACTTCCACTGTGTCTGATCGTGACCCGATCTTCACCAGTAAATTTTGGCAAGAACTTTTCAATCTACAAGGAACCCAGCTCCAACTAAGTACTTCCTATCATCCCCAAACTAATGGTCAAACTGAAGCAGTCAACAAATGTTTAGAGACCTACCTCAGGTGCTTCAATTTAGAAAAGAAACATCAATTGTGACAGTGGTTACCTCTAATTGAATGGTGGTATAATACTAACTATCATGCCGCCACCAAGATGACTCATATGAAGCAGTTTATGGTCAACTCCTCCCTTCACCTACTTCTTATATCCCTGGATGCTCTAAGGTGCAAGAAGTGGATCAACTCCTACAAAATCATGCAACCATGCTAGCCCATCTCAAAGATAATCTCCATCAAGCTCAGAATCGCATGAAGCAAAATGCATACCAACATTGTTCAGAGTGCACATTTCAAGAAGGGGATCAAGTATTCTTGAGGTTGCAACCATACAAGAAAACATCACTCAAAGACAAGGGTCGTCAGAAATTATCTCCAAAAATCTATGGACCTTCTCAAATACTTCAGCACATTGGAGAAGTAGCCTACAAGCTAGCCTTGCCACCCACTGCAAAAATCCATCTCGTCTTCCATGTATCATGCCTCAAGAAAGTGGTGGGGAAGAATTGCAGAATTCAAACCATTCTACCTAAATTGGATGAAGAAGGTTCAATCTAGCTCCAACCTGAACAGGTCCTCGACACGCGAGAACGACATCTACATGACCGCACGATCAAGGAAGTCCTCATCAAGTGGAAAGACACCTCTCTAGAAGATGCAACCTGGGAACTAGCCACGATTCTTTAGCAATTTCTGCAGCTTCAGCTTTGAGGACAAGGTTGTTTTGATGGGGCAGGGCATGTTAGGGTCAAACCCTAACCCCCTTATTTATGTAATAGGGTCGAGTCATAGTTATAGTTAGTTAAAGAGTCAATAAAGCCTGTATTAATAATTGTAAGTGGTTGACCCGCATTTAAAGAAAGGGACCAAAGTTAATTGCAAACGGGCCATGGTATTAGATAGATGGTATTAAGAGAACCATGGTACTAGCCCATGGTATTACATGTATGAATCCTATATAAAGGATAGATACTCCCCATTGAGGTCATCGTGTCTTATTTTGTAATCGAGCCATGCTCTATTGCAGGTTTCCCCCTCGAAGAGGCAAGTGAACATTGCTTTCATCTTTGAATAATAAAATACATGTTGTTATTTCTCATTTTGTTCTGTGTTCTGGGTTGTGTTTCTTCATATGTTTGGTATTATGGCATCTTCTCGCAGGTAAAGACCATAATGATACCCTGGCGGAGTTACTTGCATCACCTCCCTACGCAGGAAGCCTTTCTCTTCTTTCACCTTATTCATTTTTCATTTTGAATTTTTTGACTTTTCATTTTTTTTTCATTTTTCACTGTGCATATCACTTATTCATTTCAGAGGCGGAAGAGGGATCCCGAATTATTGAGAGAAGAAGAGGTTGTTCCAGTAGAGAAGTAGTTTATTATATCTCTAACGTGCCTATTATTTCCCCCTCACCTTACTCTACTTGGCTGAGATGACAAGGGTTAACCCAAAAACAATTGACTAGAGAAGGTGACACTAGTTAGCGTGCAAGCATTGTGTCTTCACCAAGGTTCACTTCAAACAGTATGTTTTTTCCTTTGACATATCATGGACTAAAAGTAACAAGCTCATCATACAGAGGCAAGATGACAGATAACCAAGTAGTGAAAGATGTACAATCCCTCTTGCACTTTACCCAGCTCGTTTCATGAGTCACACATGGTTTCACGCAAAATAACCTACGAACGAACTAACAATCAACAAAGTAAAGCAAGAGCAGAAGCAAAAATGAAAGCGAAGCAAGTAAACAAACAAGCAAGCAAACAAAGCATGTAAGCAAACAAAGCATGTAAGCAAACAATCATGCAAGCAAACAACTGAAAGAAAACACTACTCCTACTCCTACGCTAAGGGTGCATGGGCCTGATCACATGAAGTGATACTTCCAATGCAGCCACCGGCGCATTGGTAGACCCATGTTGGTGAAGGCTTGGTCCGCGAGCAACCCAGTTGTGCGGACCAATAACCAAGAAAGATATAACAATGAAGACAACGACCCTCCGTGTTTCAAAGTGCCCAGGGGACATAAGTGAGTGCATGTGCATGACAAGCAGTCCATGGACTTATCATGGTGTTGTGTGACACTACGTACAACTTTGAAGCACAAGCACACTCTTGACTATGACATGCAAGCAAATGAAAGAAACAAAGATAATTTGTGACGCACACGAGTGCTTGCAATGTAAGACTCCTCCAATGCATGAGAAATGGGATCGTATACTTCAAGTGGAGGAAGTAAAATCTGAGTGTTAGATTGATCTTGAGTGCATACAGATGAGTGATGATGAGCCTTGAGTGTTTGAACAATTTTCTGATTGGGAGTGAAACCAATCTTAGGACAGTGAGCTGACATAACCATCAGCTCGAGTTGAAGTTCCTCGACGGTTTGTGGGGTTTAGACTTCATTGACATATGGATCTTCATATACCAGTGGCTTAGATGGATTAACAACAAGTGAATCAACATCGTGATCAATTGATGAGGTGAAGAGATCACGACAACCAAGATCAGAAAATTCAGGATATTGTCGACATCCTCATGATTTGATGAATCACACAGAGGGGTAAAAGATAAGGAAGGATGTTCACCCTCTGCATTTTTGGAAAGAGTAGATGAAAGATCAAGTGGATTTTCAATGAATGATTGGTCCTCTCCATTGTTGGATGATGGGCTAACATACAGTGTGTCCTACAAAAGATCAACAAAGGGTGCATCCGTGGATGAAGAAACGCATGCAAAATCATGGATGGCAGCTTCACCAACGATGTTAGGAAATAACGGAGGGGCTCGGATGAAAGGGAGTCATCCTTTGCTGAGTGTTGATGCTTAAGCTCCCACTCATACTCTTCATAAATGACAGCACATGTTGGTTGTGCAAAACAAACTCCGTTAGTAGGTTTTTCCTCATTCACAACAAGTGAAGGGTCCAGAATGGACGAACACAAGACAACATCATTTGGAGGAACACCCAGGTGCAAAGATAGAGGTCGTAGAAAAGAATGCATATGAGGACTCGAAGGACTCATAACCAAATCTTGGCAAAAATTGAGTGAAGTGATGTTGGGAGGGTGTGAAGGATGAACAGGTGTGTGAGTTTGATCCTCAACATCACTAGGTAGTGGTGGAGTTGTTGAATAAGAGGAAGGCGAACAATAAGTTGAGACAGTGCTTGCTTCCACATGAGATTACGCAGCTCCATCAACGAAGAATGTGAGTGAGTCTTGATCTCAAACTTTCTCTTAGGACGGGCAGATTTCTTAAGGTATTACTTGAACTGGTCCCAAAGATAAGCAAATTTCATCTGGCTCCTCAGAGCTTGAAACTACAAGTCATGGAAGCGCTGCCAAAAATCAATAACAAATTCATGTGGAACCCTCCATTATTGTAACAGTTTCTGGTCAAGATGGTCTAGATCAAAATGATAGAGTGTGTCTTCAATAAGATCATAGAAGTGCTCATATGAGTGCATGGTGCTAGCCGGTAGGCTGAGCCCCCAACGAAAATGAGATTCGTGAAGTGTGTATGCAAGCAGAAAAGTGGCTTGTTCATCAGTAAACTCATCTTCCTCATAAATCATGGAAATAAAGTTATGTAAGTACTCAGGCCCGGCCACTTCGCCTTCACCATCATATGTGTGGGCAGGCAAGAGACGGAAAAGATTCCTCGAGATGGAGACATCTTCACGATTCAAAAAACACCTCGGGGGAAGAAGAGTGCAATACTCCATGAAAGATATGTAAAGGTTCAAGACTGGATGAGAGGGCACAGCATATCATCAGGCCCTCCTTCTAGCGCCAGAAATTTTGACGGTGCTGGACCTATCAACATGTCAAGGGGATCTCCCCAGTAAGAAGTCCCAATTAGACCTCAAACTGTTTGGTGTAGGAGTCCCAGCAGTGGGTCATAAGGTAATGCCTTGACCACGATGTCACACAGAGGCAAGTAAGATAACTCTGTCAGTAGCAAGGTTTTGACTGATGCGACGAGTCAAGGAAGGTGTATGAGAGGTTTGAACACTTCGAAGGGAGAAGGAGGTGAAGGTGGGTTCCAGGTTGAAAGGGATCAGTCCCAACTCGGCTAGGAACACACAACACAAAGGACATGCACAACTTTCGGTGGAGCAATCCATTTGGATGCGGTAATCACATCATACAAGGTAATATAACACGAACAGCACTCACGGATCAATCCAAGATGAGTGTGACGGTTGTTATAGCAAGGTTCATGTTAAAGGTCTGTCTGATGTCTAGCAGAGCAGTCGACATGGACGGTGATAGAATTAACAACATATACAAAACGTTAACAACAAGATTCATATAGTTTCATGTGAATCAGTTCATACACAAGTACGTAAGTTAAACAACATATATCATTAAGGAAACCGGACCAGTCTAACTACAATAACAACATATGCATGAAAATGTGTTGTCCCTTATTATATAAATAAGTGTAATTCACAATCATACAATCCACCACGCAAACCTACTAGCCCCAACAGTGGAACGTTACAGCCACATCTGCCTGCTCCTCCAAAGAGATGTACTAGCTCCATGCTGTGGAGAAGCCAAGGAGCGTTACAATACTGTCCAAGCCTTCTTCAAGATAGTCTTAGTAAAAGCTTGGTTGACCAAAAGCCTTTACAATGAGTTATGAGGGACTATTTATAGAAAAGAGTGGGGTGACCCTTAAAATTCCCCTTTGTGACAGTTCAACTACCCTCATGACTCTTCACCTACTCTATGACTATTACATCCAACTTTTGACTCTCAACTTACACTTAACATGACTCAACATTACAATGCACATGTACTCATGTGAGAAAACATGGCTTGAGCAAGCCTTGCAAGACATCACTAACAATCGGTCCGCTGTGGTGAGACCAACTCTTGACATGCTTGTGATGGTGAAGCTGGTGAGCTAATGCCAAGCCTGGTTGTCCGTGATGGTGTGCATGTACCTCATGGTGACATCTTGTTGAAGCGAACTCTTGCCTCTGTTACGACCGATGCATTGGTTCAGCCCCTTCATCCAACTCGTCTATTAATATGTGCATGGTATTCTTGGGTACGGTTGAACCGACAACACACTGATGCATAGTGTCTGTGATGATCTTCAAGTGTGTGCTGGTGGTCATGCGCATCAACTTTCCAAAGTACCTATTCAACCCTAGTTGGACTTGCTTCTTGTCTTCGCCTTGGTGAGTGTGTTGAATGGGTTGGATTGCATGCACGCGCTCAACGACATGCATGTTGCTGAATCCCTTGCATGTGATCAACAACACTGCTCACCATGTCTACTCTGTGTCAGCTGCTGGGATGGATCCTTAACTTGTACGGGTACAATTTCATCTATGAGTTCATGTTGCGGCCACTGTTGTTCCTGTTCTTGCTGCAACTCATTCGTCTCTCTATGCAGCTTCATGTTCTTCCTAAGTTGTTGCTTCAACACATGCAACTCCTTCTTTGTTCCATCTTCTTCCTTCATGTGAACTTAATGTCGTGTCGTCACTTCATAGACAGAGTCTCCAGAGTTTCTTTCATCATCAATGGACATGCTTGATCTTGCAACCTTGTTCCACCTCCGTGTTGTCAACAACTCTCCTCTTACATTTGTTGCATTTGGTATGTTGTCTTTGGCTGTTGTTCATGATGCTGCTCACTGTTATGCTATTGTTGTCATATCTTGATGTCCTTGTCTACGAACAACTTGTTATCTTCGTAGGTAGACAATTCCATGGACACTTGATTAACTGCATCCCCAGGCATGCTCTAAATGGTGTCTTCATCTCTGCTCTCCTGGAAACAATTGTACCTGTACTGCTAAGAGGCAGATGAACACCTACAATACCTGGAGACATGGCAGCACTCATGGCAATCAATCTGTCATTTGAAAACCAAAATGAACATGAGAACTGACTTGTAACATACCTAGGTGAATGATCATGAAGGTTGCGCAATTCCGGTGGGGAGGTTGGGACACTGACTGCCAAGACTACACAAGGCACAGTCTGGGCTGCTAGGAGACTAACTGATTGTGCAATGCACAATCTAGTCTGGCTGCTGACTGCTGGGATTACACGATGCGCAATTCCATCTAGGAGCACTGCTGGCTTAGGGGACAGGTTTTTTTTAATTTCTTGGGCCAAGCAGCCAGTGTCCTCCATAAATGCGCAAAACAGTCCTAGAGGCTGGTGCTGGGCAGGAATGCACAAATATGGAGAGGAAGGTGAGCCTTCCTTTCCCAGATTATGTAATGCAGCCTTGGTGAAGGCAATGCCCGGGCCAAGGTTGGCTCAACTCACCGACGGGCAACTGAAAGAAATTAAGTTAGTGAACGCATGGCGACACTAAGTGATAGTAGAAGTGATCGACGGTGCATGCAAAACATGAATGAAATATTTAGCAAACAGAGCAACATGCATGTGGGTGAGGCAGTTCATCGATTGGGCGAACGTCCGTGCAAACAGTTTCATGCATGTGATAGCAGTGAGATAGAAACAAAAATTGAAACAGAGCTAGCACAAGCTAGTATACATGTAAACGACAGCGAGAATTCAAAGAAATCAAGCAAACAGTACTCCCACAAGCAAAAACACAAAAAGCAACAGAAATGTAGCACAAGGCATGGGAAGCGAGCTTACCCCAAAATAGTTGAGTTGAGTGTGCCAACTGCTCCTAGATGTGATGTGGGATGTCAAAGCTACAAGGTTGATGTGAGGAATGGCTTTGTAGCGTCCGGTTGATGAGTTTTGATAGCACCGAGGTTGTGACACACATGCCACGAATCTAGGGGAAGCAATACTTGGTGGAAGGTTTTAGAATGGCTTCTTGCATGTAACCTCCAACTGCTAAACATAGATCCCTGAAACAAGGGATGCCTTTGCATGTTGCCTTGGGAGAAACAACCCATCCATGCAAGTTTGTTTTGCTCAATCCTGGAGGGAACTGGTCAACTCAGTTGCACATGCAAGAGACTGCTTGACTGCTAGAAAAAATGCGCATTTATGGCTAGGAGTTGGGCTAGCTGCCCAAGAGATTTGCCGAATTTCTAGGCAGAGCAGCTGACTGCTGCCCAGATTTACGCAAATCCTGGGCTGAATAACCTATTGCTTGGAAAATTTGCACAAATCCTGTTGGGAAGGTTGGCTGGAAGGATTGTGCAATCCTGGAGCCCAATAGGCTGTCAAAGAGGATTATGCAATTTCTGGAGGGAAGGTTGGTTGCCCTCCAGAAATGCGGAATTTTCAAGGGGAAGTTTCTCAGCCTGCAGCTAGACCAAGTCCGAGTGAGCATCCTATGAAGGGAAAAGATCAAACTGTGATCAACAAGCTGCCTTTGAGCAAGAAAGACACTAAAGCTTGAGGACTTGACGAAGCAAGGCAAGCTACTGTGAAGGTTGGTAGGGAGGCTCCAAAACAGGCTAAGGAAAAATTTTGGAGGGTGGTTGTAGCTACTACAACAAGGTCATATTGTTAGGTTCACCCTTTAGAATTCACATAGGGTGCAAGTAGAAGGGAGTGGGGTGAATGGCGCAAGATGAAATGGAAGCGTTGTCACACATCCCAATCGAGAGCAAGGGTCATGCAAGGGTGTGGCCCACTATATTACATGGCCTAGAGGTGAGAGCCCGAAAGTTATACTTAGAGTGATCTAGGGGCACATGCGGTAGTGAGCCGGGAAAGGGAAACATGAGGCATCACAGTGACATGCACCTGGTTGTTTTATATTCGCTGAAAGGTTGGTCCATAGCCACGTATTCCCGAACGCCTAGCCTAGAGGCTTGAAAAGAAGGTATAAAGGAAAACATTGGGATGGAGGCTAGTGGGATGATGTGGAAGTGGACATGGTGGCTGAGGAGAGTTGGTGCTACGGTTTAAAGGGAAAAACGGCCATATTGACCCACCATCCACGCAAGCCTGGTGAATGAATTTTGGTGGATAGCAAAGGGATTTTTCTAGGAGTGCGCCAGGAGGGTCTGAACGGGGCAACATGGGTCAAATGCATGGCCATACACGCAAGCCTAACAGAGCTTTCATTGGAAAAGGGAGGGCCCACAACCATGTCAACCCAATGCTATATTCCCAGCAAGATAAAGTGTCACCATAAGATAGGAGGTGTTAAGATAATTGCAAGTGTCGAGAGAGGGTGAGTGTGGTGAAGTGTCCAATATGACCGACCCATAAGTCACTGGCTAATGCGTAGAGTAGAAACCATTGGATTTTGGAAGGAATATCATATATATATATATGTGTGTGTGTGTGTGGAACCATTAATGTGGAGTAACAAAAAAAAAACATATATGCAATTACATTATTCATCTAATGGTAACCTGACGGGTTGAGTGACGTTACAGAGTGGTATCAAAGCATCCAGGTTCAATGCATGGACTGGATGGGATTTATCACAGGAAAGTGATGATTTTTGAAAAGTTACTAATTAATCATTTAGGTGTTAAAAGTTGGTTTGAACTATTGGTTGTTTCCTTGATGATAAGCTTGTGTTAATGTGAATTGTTTGGTTGACAACAACTTGGTGGGAGTAGGGTTTTGACCATAAATATGTTGTTTGCTATTAATTATGCTTGTGATAAAATCGAAGGATTGAATGATTAATGCATATGATTTGTAAATGTGTTTGTACACTAACATGGTTGTTTTGTCACAACAAAAACCTCCATGGAAGAACCATGAATGCAAGCTCATGGTCATGATTTTATGTTTATTTATTATTTTGAAATGTCTAACAATGTGAGTGGTTGATATCACATCAAAAGCATCATAAAATAGACAAGTTAAAGCAATGAGGACTAGAATGGTTGAGTACAGTTTTTATCAGTCGCAACATGGAAGTGATGGGGTCAGAGCCAATGAAGAAGAGAGAACAGTTGGCCAGGGGGGGGGGGGGGGGGAATCACTCCCCAAATTAGATAGACACCCTAAGTAGCCTGAGGGTTGAGGTGAGAAGCTTTAAGGCCAAGAATGAGAGGCTAGTAAGAGACCAAGAAAGGTAAGAAAAGATCAATGCAGTCATTCTATAAAGTATCTCGGATTAGTAGAGACAAAGGAAATTTGATTTGAGGCTAAGTCATAGAGACAGGAGAAGTCTTCATGAGTTAGAAGAAAACACCAATGGAGTAGATGGTGATAGGTCCAAAAATATGCATGGGAAAGGAAGTGAGGACATTGTGCCAGGAGGTGAGCCTTTGAGCACTCCAAGAGGAGGGACTAACACACAGGTGCATTATTTAAGAAAAACATCTAGTTATGCTGCCTGGAGGCACCACCATTCTCGCCATTACCATCATCATCATTCAGGGAGAAAAGAGAAAGATCACATGCTTGAGGAGTTTAAGAAAGAAAAACCGCCCACATTTGATGGGGATATGAAGAAAGCAGAGGATGCAGAAGCTTGGCTACTGGGAATGAAGAAGTTTTTCATAATACATGGCTATTTTCAGAATATGAAAGCCAGAGTTGCCACATATAGCCTGAAGGGAAAAGTAGACATATGGTGGGAGGATTTGAAGAATGTTGGAGGTATTGTTGAGAAATAATTGACCTAGGATGAGTTTTGAAAACTCATTAGAGGGAAATACTTGTTTGAATGCTATTATGATAGTAAGGCAAGGGATTTCTATGAACTAAAAATGGGTCCATTAACTAATGATGAGTATGTCACCAAGTTTTTAGAAATATTGAGGTATGTGCCATATCTCAAGGATGAAAAAGTCAAAATTCAAAGATTCGTCAGTGGATTACCTATGGCATTCAGGGATAAAATTGAGTTGTCGGAACCCAAAACCCTGAAAAATGATATCAAGAAGCTAGCACATTGCCATGAGTAAGAAAACGCAGGCCTGATATTAAAAATAATTGGCAGGATAAAAGCATCATTGGACATAAGAAGAATTTACCCAAAAAAACTTCAGACAATAAAGAAAGTAAGCACTCAGCTCATACAAGATAGTTTCAGTAGAAATACAATGTTATTGATAAGATAAATGTGCAGCAACCAACATCTGCACAACCCAATTTCGAAGGTTGAGAGTTGGTCAAATGATAGACTTGTGGTGGGAACCACATGAGGAGAGATTGTCCACACCCGCAGGATGTTGAGCCAAATATTTACAGTGCTCAGGAGGTGAGCATAGTGGGTGAAGTAGCTTAGAGTATGCCAAGAATTTACTTAGCAGTGCACAATTTCTAAGCAAATCACTAGGCATCCATCGTTGAGATGGATGGTAAGATACAAAAGAAATTCATTTATATTTTAATTGATTCATGTTTTTATTATATCTATGTCAACCTAGATCTTGTTGAGAAATGTGGTTTGGGCAAGGAGTTGCATGAAGAACCTTGGCTGATTTAGCTGGAAATTGGGACAAAAAGAAAAATTAACCATTGGGTAAAGTACTATGCATTTGAGCTCAATGGCATGCCCACAAAATCCCACTTGAATGTGTATGAAATATTATTGGGCATGGACTAGTTGTACTTACACCAGACCAACATAGATAACTGTGGAAAAGAATGAATGCTTGGATGAGAAAGGAACAAAAAGAGTGTTGCAGGGCAGTAAAAAGGCCATTTCAGTGAGGTTAATCACGATTGTGCAAGACAAACATAGAAGAAGAAAAGGATGTATGTTATTTGTAGTACAAGTTTCCAAGGTTGCAGAAACTGCCAGAGAAATAGAAGATGAGGAAGTTGAATTACTACAAAAGAGCCCTATTTTGCAGTAGTACGTAGATGTCTTTCCATTGGAGGTTCCTAGATTACCTCCTCATGGAGAGAGAGATTTCTCTATTGAGCTCAGACCTAGAGGAACACTAGTGCCTAACGCTCCATATAAGATGAGCAACCCAGTATTGGTTGAGTTGAAATTGCAGCTGAAGGAAATGCTTGACAAAGATTACATAAGGCCTAGTGTGTCCCCATGGGGAGAAACGATATTTTTTACAAATAACAAATATGGAATGCTCAGATTATGCGTTGATTATAAGCAGTTGAATAAGGAAACCACTAAGAATAGGTACCCATTACCAAGGATTGATGACCTCTTTGATCAGTGAAAGGAGCAACAGTTTTACCCAAAATTGACTTGAGGTTATGATACCATCAAGGAGGAAGACGTACATAAAAATACATTCATAAAAAGGTATGGGAACTATGAGTTCGTAGCAATACCCTTTGGGTTTCCCAATGCCCCTGCCAGGTTCATGTGCTTGATGAATAATGTGTTACGTCCTTATTTGGACAAGTTTGTCATTGTATTTGTTGATGACACATTGGTATATTCAAAGACAGAAGAAGAGCATGAGAACATCTGGCTACATTGTTACAATTGTTGAGAGAGCATAAGCTCTATGAAAATCTTAGCAAGTGTGACTTCTTCTAGATTTAGATACATTACTTGGGGTATATCGTTTCCAAAAAAGGAATATCAATCGATCCTAAAAAAGATCAAATCCATAATGGAGTGTCCAACTCCAAAGAACGTGGATGAAATTAGATCATTCATGGGACTGGCAGGATATTATAGGAGATTTATCCAAAATTTCTTCAAGATAGGCCATCCCATTACAACCTTGCAGAGAAGAGGAAAAATATTTGAGTGGACAACACAATGTGCAGAAAGCTTTGAGCAATTAAAACAATTTCTCACTAATGCACTCATGCTAAGAATTACAGATCATGACAGGGATTTTGTGGTGTGCATACATTCCTACAAAGAGGGACTCGGTGGAGTGTTTATGTAGGAAGGGAAAGTTGTATGTTATGAGTCTAGAAAGTTGAATAAGCATGAGGCGAAGTATGTGACACGTGATTTAGAATGGTTTTCATCAGTCATGCCTTAAAAATGTGGAGGCATTAGCTCTTTGGAAGGAAATTTACACTTATGACAGACCATAGTGAGCTCAAATATTTGTTTGGGCAACAAATGCCAGGCAAGTAAGATGGTTGGCCATGCTCAACAAATTCTACTTTGAAATTAAGTTTATTAAAGGTAAAGAGAACAAGGTTGTTGATTCTTTGACCAGAAGAATCCAAGTAAATCACTTGGCAGTTGTAAGTTCTTACACGACTAATATGATAGAAAGAGTCAAAAGTGTTGGATTGCAAGATGAGAAATATCAACAATTGAAAGAAAATTTGTTGTGAAGTGGTGAGGATGAAAAACATCACCTCACTGAGGACAACCTAATCAAGTCTAAAGGCATAATTTATGTGCCTAACAGTGATGAAATGAAAAGGATGATAATGAAAGAGTTCCATGTTAATCCTTATTCAAGCCGCTCAGGGTATCAAAATACCCTTATGACCATTAAAAAGCACTACTACTAGCCAATTTGAAGAAGGAAGTGGTTGATTTCATGGAAAGGTGCATGGAATGTTACCAAGTGAAGGCTACGTGCAAGCATATAGAAGGATTGCTACAACTGATCCCTATTCCGGAATGGAAGTGCCAGTGTTTCTGTGGATTTCGTTACAGGATTGCCTAAAACATCCAAGTAGCATGATGAAATCATGGTAGTGGTGGATAAGTTGAGAAAGGTATCTCATTTTGTAGCAATAAAATCCACTAATTCCACTGGTGAAATCGCACAAATTTTCATGAAGGAGATTATGAGGTTGCACTGCATCCCTAAGAAGATTGTGTCAAACATGGATGCTAGGTCCACTTCTAGATTTTTGAAGGAATTGTGTGCAGGATTGGGAATATAATTGGAATTTAGTACAACCTATCATCCCCAAATAGATGGGCAAACAAAGAGGATTAATATAATTCTTGAGGACATGTTAAGAATGTATGTAATGCATCAACCCAAGAAGTGGGAAGAATATATCCCACTTGTGGAATTTGCATAAAACAATGGATACCAAGAATCCCTAAAGATGGGCCCATTTGAGGCATTGTATGGCAAGAGTTGCAACACTCCTATTAGCTGGATTGATCTAGTGAACAAGGTCCATGTAGGACATGATATGCTCAAGGACATGGAGCAACAAGTTTAGATCATAAAACAGAATTTGAAAGTGGCACAAGATAGACATAAAAGCTATACATATAAACATAGAGTGCACAAACAATTCCAAGTTGGGGAGCATGTTTGTCTGAGGATTAAACACAAGAAGACTTCCCTAAGGATTGGGACATGTGCCAAGTTCACACCATGGTATTGTGGGCCATTTGATATCCTTAAGAGGATTGGAATAGTGGCATATAGGTTGGCTTTGCCTCCTTTAGTTAGATTTCATGAATTTTTACATGTTTATTTACTTAAAAGGTGTGTACAATAGTCTAATCATGTGATTGATTGGTCTGTGCTACACGTGGAATCTGTTAGTGTCGGTATCTTCATCCCTCCATCTGTGATCAAATTCTCTTGTTGCATTGCATGTTAGGTGTCTCACTCGATCAACTGCATTCCATTAGGGTCATGGATCATCTAATGGTAGTGGTATATTATACATTTTCCCTCATGTCCTTTACCTGCTGGCCCATTTTCATACATCTATATCATTTGCAGTCAATTTTTGTCTTTAAATTTATAAAAGTCATTGTTAGGGTTTTAGGTCTCATTAGGTCTAGGGTTTTGTCAATAGGGTCTTCAAAACGCTCAATAACGGTCAGCAGGTGCATGAGGAGGTCAAATAAAGTTTCAGCAACAATAATTTCCATAATCACATCCTCAGTGATTGATTTTTCCTCAAAACCTTGTTTTGAGGAAAAAAATAGTTTTTTATGTTTTCATGTACAAATTTGATGTAATTTCATTTGTTCCATATGTAATAACTTCAGAGGCAGCCCTGGTCACCTTGCCAAGTCTCTAAAACTTCACCACCTACAAAGCAAAACAAAAAGTCAAAGCATTCAGTCCATCAAAGGCAAAAATAAAGCAAACTGCCCGAAAACAGAGTTTTAAAAGCAAGTCAAAAGAAAACATTAGAAGAATGGGTTTTTGTAAATAAAAAATCAAAACTATATGTATATAAACCATTTTTCATGTTTAAAGAGTTCATTTGTATCCAAGGGAGAAAGAGTGAGTAATGGAAAGGTCGTGTTGAAGAAAAAGAGGAAAAAATTGTAGCAAGCCTGGCATTCTCACTGGCGTGGCACACTAGGTTTGGAGCGCAGCACATTGGGCAGCGTTCTCCAGTGTAAATCCATAACGGGCGCGACGCATTGAAAGGGTGCAGCACACAGGGCTACAAGGCCAATTTCACTCACAGCCTCTTCCAAAATTGCAAAATTGCTAAATCCTCACTTGTCCAAGTAAGTTAACATTCCTCCATGACCAATGAATGAGTTTATCTTGGTGCTTATGGTGATTTAATGGGAAAAAATTGAAACCCTACCTCCTTGCATTTTTTGTCAAAAACAATTGCATAGGGTTTATAAATTGTATTTCTTGTTGCTAATTCCACTCCTAAGCATTTCTCACTCCCTCACTCCTTCATTCCCTCATTCCCTCACTTCATTTTCTCCCTCTCTTTACATTCTCATCTACCCATTCCATATTTCTCATATCCCTAAACAACTAACCCTAAATCCCTAATCCCATTATCCCAAACCCTAATTGCTATTCCCAAACTCTAAAAACCATCCTCTAAACCCTTATATTCCTCAAAAACCTGTCAGCAACATTCCTAAATCCCTCATGCACACTCCCTCCACAGTCCCTCATACATTCATATCCTTGGCAGCAAAAACCTAAAGACACCATAAAATCTCTTCATACTCATCTAAGAAAACTCAAACATTGGCAAACATGGAGTCAGATTCTTCCTATGACAGAGATGAGGAGACAGTCAGTGATTCTTCTAGAGAAATGCATGCACCAAGGAGGCCTCACAAGGGTGGAAAACATAACCGGGAGGAACCTACTTCACTTGCCGAGCTGTTGGCCTGTCCTCTTGCCGTCAAATGCTTTCAACACCAATCTTGCTATCAGTTCTGTGAGACGGTGGAGAGATTCAAGTACCATCATGAGCTGGCCAGATTATTTGTGCTCCATCTTCATAATGGCCAAGTCACTTTGGCAGGTGTGACATTCACCTTGACACCTGAGACTATTGCTCAAGCAACCAACATTCCAAATGTAGGTGAGTAGTGGAATAAGAGGCAATTAATAGACAGAGATCATTATGAGCCTTACATCAAGGCTGGCTTTTAGAGACATATCAGTAGAGTTTTTCCTTTCAAGTATCTTCAGGACACATATGCTCCCTTGATGAAACTCATAATTAAATATTTGAGCTGTGAGGGCAGATTTTGTCGTCTGTATGCCTATCACATCAGATTGTTGATGAACTTTACTAGGGTGAGGATGAGGAACCTCCCTTATTTCATTTTCCATAACATTGAGAAGATGACCGCCTTAGTGCAAAAAAAGCCTCCTCGGCAATAGTATAACAACATATATCATTTTGCACTAATCAAAATTGTGGTCTTGCATCAGCTTGGTTTACTGAACATCTCATGGGAGGATTTCATTGCACATGAGGTCTTTACAGGTCCTCAAGTAACCCCAAACAGTTTTTCATGAGGCGGGAGGGCCTTCACATCAGCAGGAGATTCATGAGACACAAACCACTAGTGTGCCAGTGTTTGTCACATATCAAAAGGGCACTAGAAGGTTGTTTGCAGCAACAAAACGAGTACTATCTCCACCTGGGGTGGAAGGGGTCTCGTTTCCTCCATTAGTAGAGCAGGTACAGGACAAGGGTAAGTAGCCCTTGCATGATGAGGGACCTTCAAGAGATCATGGGACAGATTTCATCCTCATTCAGGATGAGGACACCGATTTGGGATCACAAAGCTCAAAGCTTAAAGAGATCATTCAGGAGCAACAAGATGACATTCAACATTTTTCTCTCAACCTGGAAAGAGCCCAAGTGGATCATTAATTATTTGGAGCAAAGGAACAAACAGCTAGAATATCAGCAAACCATCATGGAGCTCCAAAACATAAGGGCAAATTGGCAAGCTGCAAAGAGGAGGAAATTCAAATTGACCACACTTGAGCAAGAAATTCAAGCTGATCGTGAATCTTGGCTTGAGAGGACAAACATGCACCTAGAAAGGATGCTAGAGAAGGCCAACAACTATAAAAACATGTTGAGGAACATGGCATACCACTACTTGTCAAGAAATATGGTGTGCAAAGCAAGAATAAGGAATTTGAAGGCCAAATTGAAGAAAGCCATAAGAGAAAAGAGAAAAATAGACTCCATATCTTGGCTGAGGCTTCCTTAGCCCAACATAGCACCTGATGAGGAACACTCAGCCCAAATTTCAAGAAATTTGGGAAACTTTTTGCAATTTTGAAATTTTTGGCTTAAAAAACAGGGTTTTCTGCCTGATGCGCCGCACCACTTGGCGTGCGCTTTTGCTAGAGACCTCCTTTTGAGGAAAACTCAACATTTTTGGATTTTTCATGGAAAAATATGAATGCCCTCACATGGCCAATAAATTTTGACAGGTTTTGAGCTTCCAAAAAGGTCAAAAACACCTCAAAAATGACCTTTCTGCCCCTTTTTGGACACATAGGAAGCAGTGTTGGGAGAACTCAATTTTGGGTGGGCAAATGGAGGCCAAATTCAGAAATTCCACTTGTTTTGGAAGTAGGCAAGCAGATATTTCCAACAAGCCCACTTGGAGAAAATTTGGTGCGCGGGAAGGCCTCCAAAATCAGTTTCAAAAAGGCGCTACACATAGGGAAATCAGCGCGACGCATAGGGTGAAATTTGCTCATTTTGGCCAAAAAACTTTGTTTTTCGCCAAGTTTCTTCATAGTTTGACTTTTCTCTTTCTAATAGTCAAACTCATGATGTAATTTAATGTGACTTGATGGATTTTGACGTAATTATGCTAAATTTTCACTCATAGAGTTAGATTCATCATGAAAAAGTAGTTTGCAACTGAATGAATCATTTTCCTAGGTTTTAGAGGCATGTTGTTCCACTGCCTACCTTTTAGTTCTTAGTTTAGATCTTGTTGAAATAGCTCCTAAACTCATGAACTCGACCCCTAAAGCCTAGCATGAGTTGTTTGATGCCTATATCTAGTAGTTTTTCAGTCATTGAAAAAGGTTGGACTCTTGTGAATGCTTTGAGCATTATTGTACATTCATTTTCAACAGTTTGGCAAAGGAATTGACCAGGGTTTGCAGCTCTTTATGGGATTCTTGTGGCGTCTTGATTTGGTATTGTGTTTCCTTCTGTAATTGCAAGTTTAAATGTGTTTTATGTATGCCATCATCTCTCGTTTCTTCATCTTAACTAAATCAAACAAGGATAAAGGTAGAATACAATTAAATTGCAGTGCTCTACCTATGGTTTGTTTAGTTATTTATGTTTTCAGCTGTTGAAGAGGATCCCTGAGTCTTTCATGCCCTCTCCAACTTCTCACCAGTCTAAAAGCTCTCCATCTCACTCAAATTTGAAGTGCTAAACCATTTGCCTACCTCGCCCCATAGAGATCTCTGCAAAACTGTGTCCATTCCCCGCACCCAAATCTGCCTTTCACAATTGAGCCAGCAAACCTATATTAAATTCAATCAAACACCTCTGTACACATACCTAGCCTAAAATTAGTCATTACATCAGTCATCTCAAGCTTCATTGGCCATCTTTTCTGAGAGTGACAAGGAGAGAGCCCTCTCCTGACCTAGTAGGGCTAGCTACCAGGTTAAGTGTGGTTTGATGTTACCCTAGATCCTGCCTTTCTCAGCTTGATGTAGATTTAGGCCATAACAGAATCAGAGGGATATTTCCAGCCAGAGCCAATGTGCATTCTAGATTGGAGTAATATCATGCTCTGGAATCGAGCCATAGAACAAGTCAAGGTGCAATAGAAGCACTTTGGGCCAAAGGAGGCCACATGGGAAATGGTTGATGCCATGAAAGTTAATTATCCCTTCATGTTCACTGGTTAAATAAAGTATGTACATGATTTAAATATTGTATAGAAATGTGTATATAAAGCTCCATGAAACAATATGTGTTGTATTTTGTTCTTGGTGTTGCATATGGGCAGATGAACACCGAGGGTAGTGTTCCCTCAAGGGGGAGGGGAATATGACAAACCCACCTATGGCCCTCTCATAAAATACATTGTAAATATTTTATTATATGTGAAATTTGAAAAAAGGCCCAAGGGGGACTAAGTCAAAGGGACACAAATTCCAAAGTTGGGGAGGAGGATTTCTTGCTTGGGATGTTGTGGTTTCTTGTGTAAGAAACTTGAATTTTAGGAAAACCATTAAAATTGGTTGGTGTAAGAATCTAAGAGATTGGTTCTTGAAATTAAATGGGTTGCAAAAGAAAGTACACAGGCCTATGTTTCTTGAGAAAACAACAACAAGAAAAGAGGAAAGAGAGTTATGAAGGGACTACGCATTGCAGGTCAACAAGAACACAACAGTAAATTAAAAATAAGAAATAAACCATTGGAAGGTAGCTATTGGAGGAGGAATTTAAACTCATGTTGGATAGAAGCATGTAAATAAGGCAGAGGAGTTCGAGGATCTAGTGAGAGAAAAATCAGCAGGCAACTTTGAAGAGAAAATAAGGGGATTGGTTCTTTGTTCCTTGGAGGCCATGGGTTGAGTTGCTAGTCTTTGGATCCTTGTAACAACTTGGGATCCCTGGAGGATGTGGGTTGAGATAGAGGTCTCTGGAGCCATGTAACAACTTGGTCCCTAGAGGCTATGGGTTAGGATGGAATCTCTAGAGCCTTGTAATAGCTTGGGTCCCCTGGAGGTTGTGGGTTGAGATAACAGACTTTGGAGCCCTGTAATAGATTGGTAAGAGGCCATCCTGAAGAAACATCAAAGGAAGACATGTTTGAATACTTGTGGTGACTACACTATCATCACAGTGGATTTTGGACTCACTAGCAGGGGGTGAATCATCGTATGTGCACTTGGGGGTGAGGTAGAGTACCTTTGGACTCCCTCTATGACAAAGAAGTGGTAATCAACTGGTGGTATTGGGGAAGGCGACCCTCTGGAGTCCCTATTTAAATTGGAAGTTGGTATTCAAGTTCTCAAGCAAGCATCCCCCTTAGACTCTAGAATCTGGCTCGAGGGTAATAGTTGCGAGTAAGTGTGGTTACAACTGTCTATGGTTGGGTGGAGAGTCCTTGTCCCAGATTCAGTTACTGTACGAGTTCAAATATAAGTATTTTCTTATACTTGTTTATCTGTTGATAAAGGTATGATGCATTTATGATTGTAATGGTTCTACAATTTTGGAGTTGCATTTGAGTTGTTGATGCTTGAATATATGGTTATCCCCCTATGGGGATATGTCACTGATGGACATGTATAACATATGTGTTTGTGTTGCTTCTTTGAAGTGGATGACAATGATAATGAATTAAGTAATCATGAGCTTCTAAACTAGAAATAAGATGTTGCATGAATAACTTGCTAGTGTTGATCACAGAACAACAAAGGCACAAAATATGTAACTTAAACTTATAAGAAAATATTGGAAAACCTTGTACTATCGCAAATCAAAACATTAGTTGGGAAAGCCTCCTATTGGAACGATCAATTTTCCCCTTACACGATTGGTTGCGAAAATGTTGACGTGGCTTGAAGTGGTTATCCCAGAAGGTTGTTAAGGGAGGAAATGGGAACCAACTGGGAAGAGACTAACCAGGATAAGTTGGCTTCCACGCCAGCCAATGAGTTCCATGATTGGCGAAAGGAGAACCCACCTAACACGTCATCCCATTGTGTTCATCATGGATCATTCACATAGGGTGAGAGCAGAAGGGAGAGAGGTGAGTGGGGCAGGATGAAATTGTAGTGTCGACATGCATCCCAATCAAGAGAAAGGGTCATGCAAGGGTGTGGCCCACTAAATTTTGTGACCTAGAGGTGAGAGACCGAAAGTTCTACCCAGAGTGATCCAAGAGCACATGCGTTAGTGATTCGGGCAAGGGAAGCGGGAGGCATCACAGTGACTTGCACCTATTTATTTGGCCATTGGATGGAATGTTGGTCCATAGCCACATAATCTTAGATGCCTATCCAAGAAGCATGAAAATAAGGCATAAAGGGAAAGATCGGAATGACATAGGAGTGGATATGATGGCTGAGGAGAGTTGGTATTATGGTCCAATGGGAAAAGTGGGCATATGACCCCACCATCCATGCAAGCTCGACAAGTGAAGCTCAAAATATAACAAAAGGATGTTGTTGGCAGTGAGTTGGGAGCGGCAAAATATGGTGATGTGGGTTTGTTGCATGGCCATACACATAAGCCCGTCATAGCTCTCATTGGCGAAGGGAGGACCCACAACCAGGTCATCCTAACGTTGTATTCCCGATGGGATAAAGTATCACCGTAAGATATGAGGTCGAGATAATTACAAGCATCGGGAGAGGGTGAGTTGGGTGACGTGTCCAGTAGGACCCACCTTGATGGTGTTATCTAATGCATAGAGTAGAAGTGATTGCGTTTTGGCAGGCTTTATATATATATATATATATATATATATATATATATATATATATATATATATATATATATATATATATATATATATATATATATATATATATATATATATATATATATATATATATATCTATATATATATCTATATATATATCTATATATATATATTCCTCTAATGGTAACCTGAGGGGTAGGGTGACGTTACAAAAATGGCCCAAGGAAGCAATGGCAGAAGTATGCACGACGAATTATATCTAGTGTGCCAATATATCTTAATGTTGATGAATAGCATGTTGGAACTTTAGTAGCCTTTGGTGACTAGAAGATGAACTAGACACCATAAAAACTCAACTAGAAGAGCTCTTGAAAAACGTGAATGGCATAAACAGACATCCATTCTAGTAGCACAATCAGCAGGAACCCCAACCTTTAGGAACCATCGTTTATAATAAAGAATTCATTAGCAAATTTTGTTACTTGCTCAACCAATTTTTAAATTCAGTATATGTTAAAAGCTACTTATTTCAATTTTATGGAATCAGTACAACAAATACTTTCTCAAAACATATAGTAGAATAGTCCAATAACCTTGAATCACTTATATTATGACCATGTTCATGGTACATAAATTTTGTAAATTATGCCAAACTAGATCATCAGACTAATGTAAATTTTATTTGTGGAAGTATTTGCTTTTGTTTTCTAATCAAATGGTACAATTGCAACAAAATGGGACTTGGTCATTCCTTTAGGCAAGGTTACATGCTACCATTAACTTGACTTGTTGCTTTGTTTAAAAATTTAACCAATTTTCTACGTTGAAAGAACAAAAGAAAGTACAAAGATTGCAACAAATCTTCAATCTAAAAGAAGCATTGGTTAAACGTACATTTCAAAAAATGTCTCTTGTTGGTAAATGTAAGTTTTTTTCAGTATTTATTTGGCAAATCGATGCATAATCAAGACATCATTTGAGTGATTACTAACATTTACTCTAAAGCATTGTGTAATTCTTATTGGTTGTAAAAAAATCAAGAAGGTGTAGAGGGCTCCATAGTGAGAATCTGTTGTAGCAGATTGAAAGGATGCACAAAAGAGGAGTATGTGTAGGAGAACCTTTATTCCTCAACTTCCATATCTTTGCACACATTCCCCCTCCACACACTTCTTTTGTACACTACCTTGTTCAATGGTAATGTTTTGGTGAAATGTCACATAAACTCAATCAACTTCCCGTGGCATAGGTTAGTGCACTAGTTTTAGATATACCATAATATAAGTTTTTATTGGTTCACACTACTTAAAATGAACATAGTTAATAACACTGCAAAAACAAGTCATGTGCAGTGGAAAAGTCTACCAAACATAAATTGTGTAAAGAGAAAACAATTTTTAATATTTGAAGAGAGTGTATCTAGAATATGATCCTCAATTCCATTTTTAAGTTGGTGTTTCAAGTCCAGAACAAAACTCATCATCACGACAAATGGTTGAGAAAAGAAAAAGAAAGCAAAGTGACGTATAAATAATGAGAAAGAGGACAAGAACAAAATCCAGCAAAGGGGAAACCTAACTCTAAAAAGATAAGACAAAAAATCTAAAAACCCAAATATACTACGATTAATGTAATATTATTAAAGAATTAAAATTTAAAGTATAAAAAATATTAATATATTAATGTAGAATATATCATAATAGATTAGTGAAGTAATCTATTAATACAATAATACTAAAGCCTTAATATATTAACACTGATACTAGAGTATTAATATCATAATATCAATATGTTACATTGATCTATATAATGAAATATATCAATAAATTTAAAACATATTAATACATTATACTAATAGAATAGTATATTATTCATAGAATAATGCTAAAGTCTTAATATACTAACGCTAATATTAAAGTATTAATATCTTAATATTAATATGTTAGGGTTCCCCTCTGGCGACTTTTGTTCTTCTTCAAACCATAGAAGCTTGCAAAAAAGGATTTCTAATATTGTTTTACTGTTTATAGGATTTGTAAATTTGAAAAAACAATAAAACTATGCAAGAAATCACATTGCAAAAAAGAAACATGATATATGAAAATGAGTTAGGTACACACAAAAATTAGACTCTATGCATCTAAAAATATAGAAAAGGAAACCTAGCATATCGATGAAAAGTATAAATAGGCTGAAATAAAAGAGATATATCTAAAGACAATGATAACCTAGCTATATCTACATGCATATAAATCAAATTATAGTTGGTAACTCTGAATTTGAAATTGTTTTGTTTAACATGTTCTCTTAATCTTAGAGTTTTTTTTCTACAAGAAGCTAAGATTTCTCATTAATATAATTGACACTTTAGAGTCGAGAATCGGAACAAGGTAGGAACAAAATGAAAGAATACATATGCAATTGTTGTAACGTGTGCATGTGACTACTCTATGATACTTCTAGGCCATTGTCTTCTTACTGGTTACGAGAACTTGGTCGCTTGGAAGTAAGACGCTTGCTTATGATCTATATTATTTTATGTTTGCTATGGTGTCATACCTTTTAAAATATGTTTAGTGAAAACAACTTTCATTCCCTAGTTCTCGAAACCAGTACCCATAATATTTTCTAGAAACTCATTGTTATATGTGCAAAGGAAAAAAAGTTTGAATTTGTCAGGGTATATATAATGTAATCAAATAGCATAATACAAAACATAGAACTTAAACAAGCAACTCCATTGGAATGCATCTTTATACAATGTTAATAACTACCAGATGACAAAGTAAATATACAATGTTAATTAGTCTTACGGTAAATCCTAATTTCATTAGGATTTGTCATTATTTCCCTTAAGCACATAAGGACAACTTTATCCATAACAAAGTCATTGTGATATCCTAAAATAACACTCAACAAAGATACCATTGGCTTAAATTGTGGCGTCAGTTTCTTACTAGCCACTGGTAATTCAATCTTCAATACTTCACTAGGGTTTTCAAGTAGACTCTATAAAAAGCTCAATTTTTCATCTTCAGCCTAAGTTATAAATACTTGTTCAATTTTCTATTGCTAATATGCCTTCTTTTCATAGGTAACCTCAACATTTTTGCCATAGTTTCCTCAGACACTTCTAAGAAACCGCATCCACCTACGAAATATCGTCATTAGATTTCTCAACTATGAAAATAAAGAGAACCATCATTGTATACGCATAATTATATTCTAATGGTTTACTGTAAATGTGCCATAGATCTCAAAATTGGAAACCAAATCAATAATGGATTAGTTAGCCGCACAATATTGCTGATAGGAAACTTTTTGTAGATCAAGCAATACTTTTTCGAGTTCTACGCCTCTAAGAACACAATATGTTGTAGCCTTGTCATCTGCAAGTATCACACAATTTAATCGATGGAAGTAAATAAAGTGACAATTTTTCCTGCAAATGGTACAATAAACTATAGTTTCATCCATTTTTCTAGGAGTTGTAATCAATGGACTACTGCATTTTGCAAACATAACTTTAAATGGATTTGTATATGCACTTGTTTTTGTTAGTAGTTCTTGTAAATGTTGCAAAAATTTATATAGAAAACCAAGAATTAACAACCTGAACTCAAATATATATATATATATATATATATATATATATAATAGAGTTTATTGTGCATACCATTTGCCGAAGAAATCAATTTTCTCATACTTTACATTTTCTTCTTTATTTTCAATGAACATATGAATGCCAATTGTGAAGTATGGAAAAATCTTTCTTGTTTTTTAACTACTTTTTTAGCAATATGAGCGGAAATGTATTTTCTTGCAATTGTTTTTTAATTGAAAGATATATTAAAAGAAGTTTGGCGTGTACTCGAACTTGTCACATATGCAATATTTGAAAACAATACATGTAAATCATATAAAAGGTAGACAATAACTTGCTATCATCGAAACATTCAAATAAATCTAAGCTTACTATTGCCTTGTCCTCATCGACATTATTGTATTTGATTTATAGTTCATATTGCATCCCTGTATGTGTTGTTGAAATATCAATGACACCGAAGACTCGACGTTGTGGCTCCCACGCACGCCCTCCACTGACTGCGATCTGCTTGCGGCCGCCTGGGCCTCGGCCCCAGCCATGGATCCTTCGGATCCCCCTTCGGAAGGGTTGGATCAGCAAAACGCCTTCTCAGCCCTGGTGAAATCGCTCCCTCCGCAGCGCCCCAGACCTGCCCTCTCAAAATTTGTGAAAAAGCTGGATGGGCTCCAAGAGGTTCAGTTGCCTCCAGTCTTGCCCCGCATGGCCGCTCTGTCTTTGGCTGAAAAAGGCCTCATAGGTCAATTCACAGGCCTCTGGCCTTCTCCTCGAACCGTTCAAAGATGGGTTGAAAGAAATTGGACTGATAAAATTCAAGGGAAGATCTCCATAAGGTTTTGTGGGAAAGGATACTTCACATTCCACTTCGAATCTAAAGAGGATAAGGACCTAATTTTTAGAAACGGGCCCTATTTCATGGACTCCAGGGGCCTGTACCTCAACAAATGGACACCAGATTTTGACCCTGAACTGGACGTTCCCAGTGTCATTTCGGTTTGGGTTCGTCTTCGTCATCTCCCTCTCCACTGTTGGGGAGATGAACCTGTTCGAGCCATCGGGAATGCAATAGGCAAGTACATAGATCGTAGTGAACCGAAAGAGAACATGCAGGCTTGTGCAAGGATTTGTGTCGAAGTGGACCTTGGCAAAGGACTCCCTGAAGCGATAAAACTGAGAGTGGACGAATGGAGCCATATCCAATAGCTCGACTACGAGCAGATTCCTTTTTAATGCAAGGTATGTCACGAATATGGCCACTTTGCCAATCGATGTCCTAAACTTCTTAATGCAGAGAGCGATGATCAAGAAGGCCATTGGGAACCACTAAAAAAGAAGAAGTTTGCCCCGGCATCCAAATCTCCCCTGGAATCTGACCCTCCCGTTCCCTCTGCTCCTCACCCCTCCTCATCCTCCCTCCCCCTTTCTGCCCAACCTCCTCCTGATCTGCCCCTCCCTTCCTCTTCCAACCCCTTCTTTGTTCTATCTTCCCTCGACCCTCCTCCCGAGGATCCCTCTCTGCTCCCCTTGATCCCCTCCGAACCTTCAGATCCTTCTCCCTCCCTGATCATCCCTTCGCAGGCTTCTCTCGATCCCCCTCTTCCTAGGCTCACCAGAAGCACGTCTAAAGACCATGGATCCTCCTGCGACTCTTTCAAGAAACCAGGTCCTGGCAGAAAATCGGCCAAGCAGCATAGAGACGAGAACGCTCAAAAAGACATAGCCATGGGCACCCAAACCCCTATAGAAGCTTTCATCCTGGGGCAACATGAGAAGGAGACAACTCATGAGAGGCGAGCACCTCTCCGTAAACTAGTCACCCAATGATGAAAATGTTGTCTTGGAACAGTAGGGGTCTAGGGCACCCCTCAAAAGTTTTAGCCCTCAGAGATCTTATACATAGTGAAAAACCAGACATAATTTTGATTCAGGAGACAAAACTAGAGCAGCAAGAAATAAGAGGAATAATAGATCAGTAGAAACAATACAAAGGTTGAACCAGTGACTCAAGAGGAGCTTCTGGTGGAATTGCCACCCTTTGGGATCACAGTAAATGGAACTGCACATCATTTAATCTACATCAACATTGGATCAGAACGGTTCTGGATAATAAAATAGATAATCAATCAGCAGTTATCTACAATGTCTACGCCCCCAACCATTATAGAGAAAAGGAAAGTTGTTGGGACGATTTGAAGGCTACTATCAATATAGAAACAACTTCAAACATAATAGTGGTAGGCGATCTTAACCTGATCCTTCACACCAATGAAAAAAGGGGAGGCTGCTTTTCGCCTAACCCTTCCAGAGGCCGTTTGGAAGCAATCATCTGAGACCATGAACTGGTGGACGTTGTACCAAAAAATCACAGGTACACCTGGAGCAACCGCAGGCTTGGCAATGGCAATATAATGGAAAGGCTGGACAGATTCTTAATTAATGTATCGTTCCTCTCCTCCTTTTCTGTGGGGTACGCTAGCATTTTATCCACCTCAGCCTCTGATCATTTCCCCATTACTCTTAAGCTGGAAACTCACTATCCTCTCGGGCCAATTCCGTTTAGATGCAGTCCTCTTTGGAATTGGGATTCGACGGTCAGAGATATTGTACAGGGATCCTGGAACCAACACGTTGAAGGCTCACCAGGTTTCATATGGGAAACTAAACTGAGAAGAACCAAACAGGTCATCAAAGAATGGGCTAGAACCAATTACAAAGAACCTGAAGAGACCAAAAAGAAAATTAAGAATGAACTGGAATGCATCCAAAGAACGATAGAGGTTCAGGGCCTCTCTCATCAAAATAAGGAGCAAGAAGGCTCACTCTACGCACAGCTGAGTCACATAAACAGAGAAGAAGAGCTAAAATGGAGACTAAAGTCAAGGCAGCTCTGGCTTCAAGGCGGTGATAAAAATACTGCTTTTTTTCACAAACAGGCCATGGCAAGAAAAATCAGGAACAATGTCAGCTCAATTTTGGACAATGAAGGCAACCAGCAAAATACCCAAGAGGCCATCAAAAGAGCTGCCACTGAATATTACAGAGAGCTTCTAACAGAAACCAAAGGAGAAGAGGATTATACCGACTTTCTTCAATACTTGCCCAAGGAAATCACCAGAGAAATGAATGACAGCCTGACAAAGGAAATTGAAGAGGAGGAAATCAGAAGAATGATCTGGACTATGAATCCTGATAAGGCTCCCAGGCCTGATGGATTCCCCATTTGTTTCTACAGGGAATTTTGGGGTTTAATAAAAAAGGACTTAACAAAGTTGATCAGATGGATCCAGAGAAAGGGAAAAATAGGAGGATACACCAACGCTACTTATCTGGCTCTCATCCCTAAAGAAAACAGGCCCACTTCCTTCTCTCGGTTTAGACCCATTTCCCTCTGCAACTCCTCCTATAAAAATTTGTCTAAAATCCTTGCCTCTCGTCTCAAACCCCTTCTCCCCTCTCTGATCTCGGACAATCAAGGAGGGTTCTTGGCCAATAGACAAATTACTGACTCCATCCTCTTAGTCCAAGAAGCCATTCACTCGAGCTTTTCTAGGAAGGAGAAAGGGTTTATCCTTAAACTCGACCTTGCTAACGCCTTTGACAGAGTTAGGCATTCTTTCCTTATAGCTGTATTAAAAAAGATGGGATTTGAGTTGCCTTTCATTAGCCTCATCACTACTTGCATTTCTGGGCCTTGGATCTCCCCCTTGGTTAATGGTAGACCGGGTAAAGCCTTTCAGTCCTCCCGGGGTCTCAGACAGGGTTGCCCCCTTTCCCTGTACTTATTCATCCTTATGGCTGAATCCTTTAGTCAAGCTCTGGACTACAATAGAATAGTGGGCCTCATCACTGGAATCAAATACGGAAATGGAGTCAAGAATATATATCACTCTTAGTTCGTTGATGACACCTTGCTAATTGGAAGAGCCTCTACCACTATAGCAAGGAGATTCAAGATCCTTCTCGAAAAATTTATGGGGTACTCAGGAGGTTCGGTAAATCAGTTAAAAAGTTGTATATATGGATGGAATGCAACAAATCAGGTTATCCATAATATCACAAATATTTTTGGAGTCCCTTGCAACCTTGAGTGGACGCATTTCTCATATTTGGGCATGCATGTGAGCCTAGGACCTCTGAAGGTAGGAATGTGGGACATCATCATCGACAAGGTGAAGCGAAAAGTGCAGCAGTGGGGTTCAGCTTGGCTCAATCCAGCAGGCCGGCTCATCCTCCTTAAATCTGGTATTTCTTCTCTCCCCCTTTATCGATTCTCTTTGTATCAAGCCCCAGCTTCCTTTCATAACAAAATGGATGTAATCCTTCGTCACTTCCTTTGGCAAGGAGGGAAAATCAATAAAAAGAAATTCATTTTTGTCAGTTGGAAACAAGTCATCCAAACCCAGGACAGAGGAGGTCTCGGCGCTAGATCCCCCATATTCCTAAATCTTGCATTCGTTGGGAAGATTGTTTGGAGGCTCATCACTGGTTCTTCTACTTGGTGGAAAAGGGTTCTGGAAATCAAATATTTGAATTGCCCGAGACAACATCTGCTAGACTCTGCTATACCCAATAGAGATTCCTCAAAAATCTGGCGCTTATGTAAAAAATCCATTCCGTTCATTTCCCAGAATATATCTAAAGTGCCTAAAGGAGGAAGCAGTATTAAGATTGGAGCTGACAAAATCCTGGGACAACAACCAATAAATAGCCATGAGGAAACCATTCCTATTCTCTCTTATCTCAACAGCAAAGGTATCCATTACCTGGACCAAATTTCCAGCTGGGAGCCTCTATCCCATCTCTGGCTTGGCTGGTCTTTCCCCGATGTTCCCATTGCTCTTAATTCTAGTCTTTCCATTCTGCAGTCTCTCCTCCACAGGAAAGCTCCTGTTAAAAAGAACGAGTTGGATGGCTTTCGATGGGACCCAACTGGCTCAGATTACACAGTTCAAGCAGCCCACCAGCACATTTGCTTCAGCACCTTCCCCATGCCAATATGGAATCACTGGAAAATGGTGTGGAAGTCAGAGGCTCTTCCAAAAATTAAGTTTTTTATCTGGACCTTGCTAAAAGGAAAAATTTTAACAGCAGAGAATTTACAAAAGAGGGGGATCAACGGTCCATCTCACTGCCCCAACTGCTACGCTGCGGAAGAATCCATGAAACACCTCTTTGTAGATTGTTCCTTTGCGATTGACTGCTGGAAAGAACTGTACCCCACTGTCAACCTCCCTTGCATTTCCCAGCATTCCATAGGTGACGTGATTCAACACTGGAAAAAGAACTGCCCTTGGAAAAATAAGAAGAGCAACTTAGCGCAGAGGGTCTGGAACACTCTTCCATACACCATCTTATGGAGTATTTGGCTCGTTAGAAATCAAAAAATATTCAAGGATAAGAACTCGACTCCAAGATTTTCGTGCAACAAGGCAAAGTTTCTAGCTCTTCAAACGATTGTTGTTAAAACTCATAGCAGCATTGATGCAACTCTATACAGTGTGGAAGAAAGGAGCTTCATCAGCTATATCCTGGACAAAAATCACAGCACTCAGAATGGCAGTATAAGGAGAGAACAACGCACTCAGGAAGCCCACAGTTGGAAGATAAGGTATAAAGAAGAGGAGTTTGCAACTTGGCCACAAAAACGTAATATTTTCTGCTTTTTCTTCGATGGGGCATCCAAGTCAAACCCAGGTATTGCTGGAGCAGGGGGCTTGATCTCCAATTCCAATGGGGACTACGTTCTCTTTTTTGAATGGGGTTTGGGGAATATCTCCAACAACAGGGCAGAAGCGTTGGCCCTGTATCAAGGGCTAAAACAACTCATCAGAATTGGTATAAGATCAGCTAAAGTTTTTGGAGATTCTTCGATAGTAATTAGTCTAATGACTCAAAAGAAAAAATCTCTTAATGCTATTTTACAACAGATCATCCAGCGCTACCAACTCCTGCATCAGGCAATGGGAAATTTGCAGTTTCATCACATCCTTCGTTCCTTCAACAAGAAAGCAGACATGCCTGTGACAGAGCAATGGGAAGTCTGTTGTGCAATGCCAAGGATTCTCTGCAGCCACTACCATGAATCAAATCAGATCACTCAGCATCATTATGGACAGCGCTATCAAGAGGAACTGCCTTCAAATGTTCCAGGTTTGCATTATGATTATCATCAGCGATGGAATATGGCCTAGTTTCGCCTCATTTACAGCACGGAACATTCAGATTAATCCAATCCATCCTTTCCAGAACGATCCCTCTTGTTTCTTCTATGTGTAGGATCCTGGAGTCAACGTGACCTGGATGTGCCTATTATCCCATCCTTCGCCTGAGTTCAGCTGTTGTTCACTCTCGCCCCAATCTGTAAACAGAGGCGCGCAATGCGGACTGTCTCCCCATCCATGCTAACATAATTTAGAAATGCTATGCAAATGTCAGTTTCTATTGTTCCAATTTGTCAGAGTATATCTCAGTTTAGATTTTTTCAAAGCCAGAACATCCAGGACTAAGGAGAAAATTTCTTTCTGTAACTCCTCTGATCCTGAACCATCCCGGCTCTTCATGTACCTCAGGACTCAAATTCCTGTTTTTTATTTTCATATTTAATACAGCAACCGAATTTGTCAAAAAAAAAAAGAAATATCAATGACACTGATTATGCCAATTGGAAATAAACCTCAACTATTGGACATATTTACAATCGTCATATTTTGGAAAAATCAGTACTTTGTAGAAATAGGACAAATTTTTTCTACAATGCTAGAGCTAGTTAGTGAGATAGTTTTCCCACAACCACCACTATCATATTTGTGCTTTGGAATTATTTCAAAATTTGTAATAGAAATGCTACCATTTGTAATAATTTTCCCCTCCTATTGTTCAATAAGCTATGTAGGAACAAGAAATGTTAATGTCATTTTTTCCTTCTTATCTAACAAATTTGCATGGAGTATTGGTATTCTCTTATTTGCTTTATCCAAAAAATCCAATATGTAACCAACACATCGCCATGGAAAATGCTTCATGTTATGTTGTTACTGATATCTTCGATTGATAATGGCATAGACTGTATATTTTTTTCCCAGTCATGAGCATTGGATTGAAATTAATTCTAAAAAAAAAATGATATTCAGTTAGCTAAACTTGGACAGAACTAGCTTTTTGTCTCTATTTCTTGCCCATTTTATGCTCCTTTTGTTGTGTCTCGTGCGATATCTACTTCTGTAATTATGCTCATTGTCATGTCGAATTCTTCCTCTATCTATCATTACATCATTAACAATATATTTATTTGAGACTGGTTCAAAAATTGATCTTTTTTTCCTGTTCACAACTACTACATTGAAATCATTGATTGAAAGGACATTATAATTAATACTAAGCAAGAAGTTCACTATGAGAACCGAATGAGATATCACAAAGTAATTTCTAATTTATATTCTAATATCAAGTTCATAATTACTATATAGAATCTGATTTCTATGCATATAGGTAAAATACTAAATAGATTTTAGTTTTGATAAATTCTAATTTATAGTTCCTTGTTACATACTAAATTGAAAAATGAACAAATGTGAAAATCAATGAAAAGCAAAAATGTTTTATGGAAATTTTCAAAGTACCTTTTTCCCTGTACTTGTTCTCTTGAATATGTATCTCTAATTGTTATACGTTTCGTGAAAATTGAAAAAACCTTGCTTTTAATTACAATAAATAAAAAATATAGCAAAAAAAGAGAGAGTTGTATAATGTAATAATCAAATGACGATAAATAGAACAATCTTAGCCAAGTTATCATTGTCTTTAATCGTATAGGTTCTATTTGTGTTCATCTTTCATGCTCCAAAGATATGAATTAGATCAAATATATAAAAATATTTAAAAAAAATGGAAAATACTAGAAATCGCACAATTACAAAAGTAGATATCGCACTAGACACTACAAAACAAGCAAAATAGAAACAACAAATAGAGGCAGAAAACTAGTTTTGTCCAAGTTTATCCAGCTAGATATCAATTTTCTTTTCTTTTCAAGAATTTATTTCAATCCAATGCTTATAACTAAACAAAAAAAGGTTCTAGCTTATACAATATCAATTGAAGATATCAATACCAATATAAAAGAAAGAATTTTCTATAGGGATGTGTCTATTACATATAGAAATTTTTTGGACAAAGAAAATAACGCAAGACCAATACTTTGTGCAGATTTCATATATAAGAACGTTGAGATGACATTAACATTACTTGTGCCAGCACAACTTACCGAAAAACATGAGAATAAAAAATTGTTACAGATGCTCAGATTTTTATTGCAAATTTTGAAATAATTCCAAAGCACAAGTATGGTGGTGCTAACAATCAAAAAACAATCTCACCAGCTAGTTCCAACATTGTAGAAAACATTCTTCTTTTTTGCACAATGCACTGATTTTCCACAAAATACGACGATTGCAAATCTATCACGTAATCTAGATCCGTTTCTATTTAGCGAATTGGCGCCATTGTTATTTCAGCAAATTAGACATAAATGTAACATAATGCAACTAGCAAAACAACCACTGCATATCCTAGACAAGAAATCGTTCACTTGAGACATATAGCAAAATGACTACCCAAGAAAGCATTCCCAAGGACATCTTTTGCAATGAGCCCCCCCCATAAAGAAAGTAATTTATGTCTCTTGAATCAATTAACATCTCATCACAAATTTTCTAAAATCATAGTATGAAAACACTTTCCAATACCATTAGCTCACTGACTTGACATCACAAAATGTCTAGTTAGAACAAAGTTACCAACTGAATGAGAACTGTACCGAGTTCTTATTTTTTTAGAGGTCACAAAAAATCATGATTTGCATAACAACTTTGAAACATGTTGATGTAGCATCAACCTTTCTTTTTGCATATTTTTGACACTTTCAATTTTCTTATGTTTTAAATATGAAGATTTTTTTTAAATGTTAGTGATTTTCATGCCGATTTTGAAAGTGTTGATGTAGTATCAACCCCCTTTTTGAGGGTTTATTTTTGACACTTTAAATTTTCTTATGTATTAAGTATGGATAAATTTGTGGGAAATCCTCATTAAAAGAGGGTTTGTGGGAAATCTTCATTAAAGGAGGCTTTCAGGGCCCTAGCTCATGTCCACTTTATGAATCGGCCTGTGAGGAAGTTGAACACTTTTTCTTACACTATCCTTTTGCGATCGCAGTTTGGGAAGAGATTACTTTTTCTCTTAATGTTTAATCGGTTCTAGATCGATCTTCCATTATTTCTTGGATGTCCAATTAGGGAGCCGTTGAGAAGGCAGTAAGGGCCCTCACATTATACTTCCTGTGGGGTGTATGGGTATGCCAGAATTATTTCATTTTTGAAAATCAGATTCTTGACGTGCATTCTACCAGCATGAAAATAATGGATTACTTTCTGGAGGTGGTTCCTTGGAAACCTGATGTTCACAGTAGAGTGGTCTCTGTCATTCAGTTATATTTCTCCTCGCTGTCAGATTCTTTGATGAAGCTTGTTCATAGGGTGCATTTGGCTATGGCGCTTATATCGTGGTGGACCAAACTACTGCTTGTAGATTCTATTGATTGGGTAGAATAGGTTCCAATTGCTGAGTGAAGGTCCCGACCATATGGGGAGTCCTGAAACTTGTAGAGTGGCTTGCCATTAAGGAGATTCGAATTGTTGGAGACTCCAAGTCCACCATTGACTAGGTGCAAGGTTTTTCATCATTGGATGTCCCATCCCTGTTCCATTAGCTTTAGCAGATCATGGGCCTAAAAGACTCTTTTAACAAGATTTATTTTTCCCATATATACCGGGAACAAAAATATGTGGTTGACGAGTTGTCCAAGCAAGGAGTATCGACAAATCCAGGTTTATTTCATTATAGTCTCTACATCAATGGCGTGATCCATGCAAAAAAAAATTCTCTCCTTACTTATTAGATCAGTCTTTTTTTTTCTTTTTGTCTTTCCTGTAGCTATCATGTTGGCTCTGGGTCGACGTGTGTTGTTTGTTGGATCCTCCTTTTGGCATCTTTGGGTGTTGCCTTCTTGTTTTAACATTTTTCTTCATGCTACAGGTTTCCTCTATTCTCTGTTTGGTTCAGATCCCCAATTAAAGACCTCTTTTTGTTCTGTTGGAATGTTGTTTAATGTACTTCTGAACATGTAATGACTTTTATCTTTAATAAAAGTAGTTCGTTTTTAAAATATGGATAATTTTTTTTAAATGTTGGTGATTTTCATGATTATTTTGAAAAACATTGATGCAAAATCATTTTTTTTCTTTTTTGGAGGGCATATTTTTGTCATTTTAAATTTTCTTATCTCTTAAGTATGTACATTTTTTTTTAAATGTTAGTTGTTCAACCATTTTTCAAGTTTTCTTCTTCTTCTTCTTCTTTTTATCCTTGAGGTGTTTGTTTTTTAAGGGTTTTTCAAATTTGTGTTTTAGTTTTTCTTTGCAATATTTATTTGTCATGAAATTTTCAATTTTTTGACAAAGTTAAAGAAAAAAAAATTAATAAATTAATATTTTGAAGCTATGATTTGTTATGTATTTATGTATTGTTAATTAATACTTCAATATACATAAAATAATTATCACTAAAAAATAAAAATAAAATTTAAGACTTGATAGAAAAATACGCGTTTTGCATACAGATATAATTAAAAAAAAAAACCATTTGAAGATATTTTTGCTAAAAGATTTAAACCGGGAAAACAAAATAAAAAAAATAGCGAAACAAAAATAAATTACACATTATTAGGTCACTTAATAAATCTAATAGTAACCTCCCTTTTTTTATTTTAGAATTCTTAAAAATAAATTTATAGACTTTGTTATAGTATTTCAATTTTGAATAAAGTATTTTATAACAACTAATAAATATTTAAATTTAACATAATAATTATTTATTCCTAACAGGTAATTTCTAAATGAATATATAATATTTTAATTATTTTATATTTATTTTTACTCCTAATAGCTAGTTTTTAACCAAATATATTTTATTATTTTAATAAATAAATCCTCTCCTCTAATAATTAATATCATTTTACTCTAACTAATTTACCAACGGCTACTTTTTAACTTATATCTATATTATGGAGCACAAAAGTCTTAGATCTAAAAAAAAATTGAACAAAAACTTACACAAAAATAAATAAATAAATAAATTTAAAATAATTAAAAAAAATTATTTAAAAAAATCAATTATAAAAAACTTAAAAAATAAAATAAAAAACCAAAAATGTTTCAAAAATATTGCAAAAGTTAAAACATTATTACAAATTTAAAACAAAAAAAAGAGACAACCAAATTGAAAATAAAAAATAAAAAATTAAACAAATTAGAAAAAAAATAAAAATAAAAAAGAAAAAAACATAGTTAAAATAAAAATAAAAATAAAAACAAATTAGAAATATATATATATGACACAAATTTAAAAAGATTTAAAATTTAAAAAACAATAAAAATATATATTAAAATATAAATTTAAAAAAAAATAATAATAAAAACCAAAACAAACCATAAATTAATTATTAAAATAAAATAAACCAGACCGACCCCCTCTCCATTCGTCTTTTCAAAGGTTTATTGGCATCGCAGTTGGAGTGAAGTGTCGATTTCGAAAATTGACACTTGCCCACATACCACTATGTGAACAGTGAGAGATTCTGGGAATCAACAACCCACCCTGGGAATCAACAACCCACCCCAGCGAAATCACCAAAGAGAGAATTTTGAGTTTGTGGTAAATGTTGTAGGCCATTGTGGTATGATGCTTGAGATACCCTCTCCTCCTGGGATTGCCAAAATTGACGTTGGTAGACTAGCTATGTTTATGCATTGTTATATTTACATGTATGAATTGTGTGATGGGTATTGACTCAGAATGCAATGTTGTGAAGTGTCAACGTTGAAGTGATCATGTTAAATGTTTATTGCGGGTTTTGGCCTACTCATGGTATTAAACATAATTTGGTTACATATGGCTGTTGGCCTCTCATATAAGTGGGATGGATTCACATAGGATAGTTTTCCCTCGAACTATAATTCCAAGAGGTAGGGTGTTTTGGGTTTTATATATTATAATGGTGTGAAGTGGAAATTTAGCTTGTACACAATGTTTCAAATTTATGGAGAGCCCTAATTCAATACAATTTTACTCGTACAAAGAATTTATCATAGTGAAATATTTTTATTTCGGATAGAAAATTATTTATTTTAATTATTATTATTTTTTTATTGTTTTTTTAATAATTTGTATTATTATGTTATTTTATTTATAATTTCATATGTTTTTTAATTAATTTCATATATATATATATTTGGTGTTATATGTGTTTTTATTTTCTTTAATATATATTTTTAATTTTTAATTTTATTTTTAATTTTGTTTTCTTTTATAAATCAAAAGTTTTTATTAATTCAGAGTTGGATTACATCGTGACGAGCAAATAAGCAAAATTCCCTCAGTCTTACTCCTACCGAATTTGTTGGCCAGGAAATAAAGGCATAGTCAAAAAACTAGGAGATCATAAAAGTTATAAAAGTGCGTAATGATAGCCCAATACAACCAAAATGTCACAAGGACCTTAATGCAACCAAAGATCATCCTGAATCAGAAGAGTTTACCAGAGTGATGGTCCCATCCTAGTACTCAGTGATGAAGGAGGACTGAAATTACAATGTGTGTGCTTCTCTATGTGTGTTAGTCCTCCTTCCAGTTAATCCAACTTCTTGTATATATGTCATTGTCCCCGTTGCAGATTAGTTAGTCATTCTTGCATGTGGCACTAATTTTGTTACAAGTCATTCATGAAATTGATGACTATATTCCTTGCATATTGTTGGTCATGCCCCAACTATTCCATCTGAGTAAGGTCACATGATGAATATTGTTATCAAGATTGTCAAAGGGAGGAGGTCGCTCAATTCTACTAAGAGACTGATTTGGATCAAGATCCAACATCTCCCACAAATCATAGTTTTCTGACATGTGCTCTACCCACTAACCCCATGACCCAAAACCTCGACGAACCCTGCCTCATTGTTGATGCATGAAAGAAACACAAGGATTAGCAAACCAGTGTGTGATAGACCAAGATGCTAGCCTAACCACAACAACAACCCAAATCTCCCCTAGCCTCAAACACGGTCCGCCCCTCTAGCTTGTTAAACCATAGAATAGTCCATGCCACCGAACAATGCTGAAACTGCTCAGACCAGTACAACAAACACCTGACCTATCACTCTGAAAATTGTGTCAAACTACACAACCCACACGTTTTAACTTCTGGAAGTCAATCACATCCCAGCCACCACAATTCTTTGACATCTTGAGGCCAAGCAACAGGGTAATGAAACCCTTTACCACCCTGCTCAACAAAGTGCACAATGTCCCAACCAGTGAAACCCCAACCAAATCCCTCAAACCAAAATGTTGAAGGGTGAAACAAAGACTCTCCCCTACTCTTATGAAACCCCCAAGTTCCATCACTGATTATAATTAACAACATGAAATGGATACGTTCGCAACCAATAGAGAAACAAACCACCTCACAATTAAGAAAGACATAGACAGGCCAAAACATCCTAGTGTAAGTGTTCATTTGGTTTATTATGGCTAAAGGAAATTGGAAAAGCCAAAGGTAAAAGCTTTGGAAATGCATGAGACATTAATTGACATTTTATTTATGAAAATAATGGAAATTAGGAGAAAAGTAAGGTGAAAGGTCACAGGTTGCATGTGAGGAGGAAAATGAAGGAAAATAATGGAAAATAGAAGAAGATAAAGGCTTCATTAATAATAAGGCTTCTGAGGATTGGTTGGTACATTTTGTCAGTTCAGTTTTGGAGCTCTCTTTTTATTCTCTCTCTCTCTCACTCTTCGACACTTAGAGTTTTCTTGGAGCACTCTAACATTGGATCAAGGAAAGCAAAGGAAGGAACAAGAAGGAAAAGGAAAGAAAGGGTCAACTAAGGAAGAGCAGCATCTAGCAGCTACAACAATATTATCTGCAGGTGTGACAGTGTTCTTCAGTCTTGCCTTGCCATTTCCAAATAGCCATGGTGTGATGGGTAACCATGGAAAATTTTAGGGGCTAATGTTCGCCCAGTGGGCTATTTTTCCATGATTTTTCCACAAAAAAGATTCGCTAATTTCCAATTTTATAAAAGATGATTCGCCCAAATTTTAGAATATAAAATTATTTTACCTTAAAAATCGCCAACATTATATAGAGGTTATATATAAAATCATTATAAATTTGAATAATTTTACATTTATATCAATAAACATTTTATAGTTTGCATATTAGGGATTAGTGAGATTCGCCAATGTTTCTAAACTTCAAGAAAATTTTCTATCCTTAAAATTTTCCTTGGATGGGTTCTCTTGCATTTGGTTGAGCTGGATTATTAAATGGTTTCAAGACTGAGTGAGGTGGTCTCTGAAATAAATAACACAACTAGGAATACCCGAACCGCACTGGGATTGCGGTAAAGCCGAATATTGGGTGCCTCAGTGGGCCTAGGAATCCTCGACTTGTGAAAGGAGGGATATACGGTAAATCCTATAGGCATGTGCCCTCAATCAGACCTAAGAATCCTTGATCGATGAATGGTGGGATATATGGTAAATCTTGGAGGGTGGATTCTTGATTAGGCCTAGGAATCCTCGGCCGTTGTATGGCGAGATATTCGGTAAAGCCTAGAGACTTGGAGACATGAAAATTCCTCACGGTGCAGGTGGATAAATATGGTGGCATTCATGCTTGTTTAGGGCCTAGTGATCCAGTGGAAATTGCATTAAAGCTTGAGGAAATCTGGTTCGGTTTGGTTTTGAGTCCCACATTCATGCTTTGAATATGACATGGGGGTGATTGGTTGAAAGAAAGATTTGGTTCAACCAATCTATGGTTTGGTGGTTTGTGGAAGTCCCAAGCCTAGTTGGCTTTTACACTCATTAATAAAAGCTCCTTCTCTTTGGTATTTCATGTGTCAATGTATTGTCTTATATGTGGATTATATGGTTGTTATATCCTTGTTATTTCTATTGGTTATATGTTGGTTATGAGTATGTTTTATGACAAACTTGATGTATGGCTCTCATCATGTTTTGATTAGTAATTTAAAGTACAATGAATATATGACCTAATAGATTAAATGCATCTATTGTGATATGGAAACAATGCTCCTTTACGAATCTCAGATAAGTATGACCCCTATGCTTAGATCTATTGTTGTGACCTGTAGATTGCATATTTGTGACATGTTTGACGAAATCTCTGTCATGGCTAGTAGGGGTCCCATCAAGTCATTGATCAAGTGTTTGCATTAGTACCTTTTTTCTAATGTTATTTATCATTTCTAAAAGTTTCATGAAGTTCTAAGCAGTGACCTGAGTCTTGGCCCTGAAAAAGTGGCACAGAATCGAGGGTCGTTCACTTGAACTATTTGGAAATGTCCATAGTTGATGGCATGCCCTTGTTGTGGGAGTGGTTGGAAGTCTTTGGTCACATGCATGCCTTTTCATGGGAGTGACTAAGGCTCTAGGACAGTGAAAATCTAAGTTGTCTCAAGGGTTAAGCAGTTGGAGGGGTTGGTTACCTCCTGAAGGGTTTGTAGCTCCTAGGAAAGGTCAGTTTGGTTGCATTTATTAGTTCCACTTCCTTAATTGTACTTGGGGAGTTGAATCAAATCACAGTATCCTCTCATCACATGTTTACTCCAGTGGACCAGTTATCTTGGGTAAATGTGGAAGGAGGGTGTTACTGAGTGGTACCAGAGCATGATTCACCCCTTGGACTGAATGGGTGGTGTGTTGGTCATGCATTCATGTTAGTTGCATATATGTGTTTTCTATGCTTGTGGTATATGTGCTTGTTGTGTATGCATGGTGGTGGCCATGGATGTAGTGGTGTCGCCATGTGAAAGTGGATGGTGTGTTGTTGGATTTGGTCATCATGAGTGTATGTCATTTATGCACCAGTTATGCATGTCAGTTCTTATATATCGTTGTGCATACATTGATATGTTTGTAGTTGTCATGCATGAGTTCATGGTATGTGGTTGGTATGGTCATGCATTTATAAGTGGATAGTGGTTAAACTGGTGTTATATTTTGATGTGATTATGATTATACATGTATCGTGCTAATCTGGTTGATCTTGCATATGAGATATCCTCCCCTGAACTATACTAAGGTATATTAATTAAGTTACGTTTTGGTTTTAGTTGACATGGTGTATTTGCAGGAAAGAGATCAAAGATGACTAGAAATATGGTAGACTACAGTTCACGAGATTCTCCTTATGGGTTAGATGAGCAGCATGGTGTTGGGAATTCTTCTGACTTAGTAGACACATTAGATGCTTGAAGGAAAAAATAAGAAGTTGTAAGGCAATTTATGACAAGATAATTCAGGCATAGGAAAAACAAGAATTCAATGCAATAATCCTTCAGATTTTGTCAGAATTGCAAAGATAGGGACCACTTCGGATCAGCCATGTGCATGAGGATAGGACAAATGGGGCATACAACAGTAGATCGCATGGTGGGCATAGGTCAGATAGAGATGACATGATCAGATATGGAAGGTTCTTGGATACTCCGGATAAGAGAGGTGATGGACATAGGTTCTATTCTAGTTCTGGTTATGATAGGCACTATGATCATCATTTTTATCATCCTTATAGGAGGAGTGAGAGGGGATATTTTCCAAATGAGTTCAAGAAAGAAAAGCCACCTACCTTTGAGCAAGATTTGAAGAAACCGGAGGATGTAGAAGCATGGCTACTTGGGATGAAGAAATTATTTGAGTCGCATGATTACATAGAGAATATGAAGGCCATAATAGCTATCTCCAGCCTCAAAGGGAAAGCAAACATCTGGTAGGAAGATGTGAAGTTGGTTAGAGGCATCAGGATAGAGGAGTTGAGTTGGCATGAATTCAAAATAATTTTGAGGAAGAAATACTTATCAAATTGGTACTACGACAACAAAGCTAAGGATTTTTATGAGCTAAAGATGGGATCGATGACAGATGAGGAGTATACGACCAAGTTCAAGGAGTTATTGAGGTATGTATCATATCTTAAGGATGAAAAAGATAAAGTCTAGAGATTTGTCAGTGGATTTCCATTAACATTTAGAGATCATATTGAGTATGATGAGCCTCTGTCCCTTGACGAAGTTATTGGGAAATTGAAGCATTTTTATGAGCAGTCAAAGCGCAATACAGAATCTCAGCAAGGTTGGAAAAGGAAATAAAAAGGTAAAGGCAAATGGAAGTTCAAAAGAACAAGGCCTCAAAATGCAGGTGAGAAATAAAATGTTGCACCTTACAACAAATTTAATGGGTCACAACATGGAGGGCAGCAGAATAAAGGTGATGGTACATGACCGTTGCAATGTTGGACATGTGGTAAGGAGCATCTTAAGATGGATTGTCCACAGAAACAAGGTGGTAGGCCTAAAATTACAGTGCACAGGAAGCTCAGACAGTTGGGGATGTTGGATAGAGCATTCCACGGGTTTTTGCAGCACTGGATAACAAGCAGGTAGATCACCAGAAAACTGTTATTGAGATGGGCGGTAATCATTGTGATCAAGTTGTTTCCATTTTGATTGACCCTAGATATAATTATAGTTATGTCAGTCCTAACTTGGTGGATAAGTGTGGTTTGAATAAAGAAGTGCATGTAGAATCTTGGTTAGTGAATTTGGATACATGTACAAAGAAGAGGGTGTATCATTGGGTAAGAGCTCGTGCATTTGAGTTTAATGGTATGCCTACCTCAACACATTTGAATGTATTTTTGTTGGGATCATACAATATGCTTTTGGGTATGGATTGGTTATATCTTCATAGGACCAAAGTGGATTGTTATGACAAGGCCATTGAGTGCTTGGATCACTGTAGTGTTCTAGCTAGGGTACTAGGCTAGACTATATTTAATATCGACCAGGGTGCGTAAGCTTAGAGGCATGCGTCTAAAGTATATAGACATAAAGGATTGTTGGCTAAGTGATTATGATGTAGGTCACAAGGCTTCTTTACGGAAGGCTGGGATATGTCACCTATCATTCAAACACTCAGATTATCCTACTAATATACCTGATTACAATGCTTGTCATTAGATGTATTTACCAAATTAAACACTGAACCTAAGCACTGTGTATGACTGTAACAACGATCTTAATCTTCTTACAAAGATATTACCCAGAAAACCCTTGTTCAGTAAACACACAGCATTCAATGATATTTACACTATATCAAACTATATAGAGATCATAAATGAATTGTGAAACAAAAACAGAGTTTATGATGGTGCTTTTAAAAGACACATAGGGATCGAATCCCTTATAGGACGCACTTCCAGATCTCAGTGATGACTGTTCAGCATAACCATAAACGCAAACCAACCATAAGCACAAACCATATACATTCAATGGAAATCAAAAGCTATGGAAATCGAAACCCAAGTAATTGTAACTGTTATGCAAACCATACAAAACCTATTGAAATCGAAATTGAATCAATACCACTGTGCAACCATACGATAACCGAAATGTAAATGAAATAAATGGACAGTATATCGATTGAACGCAGGGCCCGTCCGCGTTCCAGGGGTACACTGGCTTATAGTCGACCGGCTACCAAATCAATGCACGAGACACACAAGTCGTAACTGTGAATAGGTCTTAGTATTAAACTTAAAAACTCTGTTCTGGAACGATTCAATGATTAAACATTAACCATTAACCAGACTGTATTTACATATGTATATCCACAGCCATGTCATTTCGACAATGAATGTACATTCGGTTGTTGCCGCTTTTATTACATCAAGCTTTTTCAAAATGTTTCTATCCTAAGTGTTTTCAAAAAGAATAAAAACTAAATAAAAATAGAACGAGCTGCAGTTGCTGCTTTTGTCTGCCAGTGTGCCATGCTTTGACCTGAGTTGACCGCGCATGTAGGAGGATCGATTCGGCTGGGAGATAGGTGTTTGTCCATGCTTGGACATTCTGCTTTTCATCCATGCCTTTCGTTCTAGCCCAACTGTTGCACCACATGTCAAACAATAAGCTTATTACAGGATGTTGGAACTTCCTGTAACCATTTCATCAAAAACTTCTAATTCTTCAACATAAAATCCCTAAATCAATTTCTATGCAATTTAATAACTATAAGACTATTAATAATCAATTTTCAAGGATTCTAAGGGATATATGATGAAAAGGAATGGACAAATGATATGTTTTTGAGGAGGAAAAAGGGGCCTTGGGATGATACCAACATCTCTCCCCGACTTAAGGATTTAGCATGTCCTCATGCTATCCCCGAAGTGCTTCCCTTGAACTCTGTCCCTGCATGGATCTCTGCTGCCTTGAGCAAGGTGTCCACATTCTTTTTCACCTGGTTATCTTTCTGTCCCTTGAGCTCTTGCTTTAACTTTTTGTATTTTTCTTTGAGGGTCTTCTTCTGATTGTACCACTTAGTGGCCCAGTTAGAAATATCAGTTTGCTCAGCCTCCAATTCACTGATTCTTTCCTTTAACTTTTCATTCTTCTTCTGAGTTTCTTTGCTTTGCGCCCGGAGCATTTCATTTTCTCTCTTAATAACTTTTTCCAACATGTTAGCCTCCATGAGCTCTTCCTTCAATTCTTCAATTTGTTTTTCTAATTTCTTTTGTCTTTTAATGGGAGGTGGTGAACATTTTTCCTGTTTGTTATTGCTCTCTACCTCCATATCAACTTCTGGTGCTGGTAATGAATGGTCACCACTCTCAACATCCATTTGTGTAGGTGCATTAGATTCAAACTGGTCTTCTTGTAACTGGGCTCTTGGTGTCCTCCTTGTTCTTCGTGAGTAAGTGGTAAAAATTTTATCTTTCTCGGCCCTCTTAGCATCTTCCTTTTTCATGTTCCTGGTCCTTATGCTGCCCACAGGTAAAGGTGCTTTGCTGGCTTTGGATACTGGAATTTCTTCATCAATGTCCTTCATAAACCCTGAGTCCTCTTGCACTTCTTCTTTTTCTTCCTCATCTCTGATTTGATTGACAGCTAGGAATTCTTTCCATGGTTTCCCTCTTCTTTGCAATTCATGTTCAATGAGGATTTTAATTAAGCCAAAATGATACAGGCTCTTGTCTTCATTCCCCTTCTGCTTCTGGATAGTCTTGGACATCTTGTTTAAGCTTTGTAGCAGAAAATATGGTATAATGATGACACATTGTTTCTTCAAGTGGAGTAGTTTGATGTGGTATAGATAAACAATACTGTACCGACCTTCACAGGTTATGAATTTTTGAAGGATGTAAACCATCTCATCCCAAGGATGCATCAACCAACTTCTTGGAACACCCTTCTTCCAGTTTATAGAGGAGACTCTAGATCTAGACATGAACTGTGTCCATGATTTCTCTTTAAATTGCTTGGTTTTAAAATACTTCTCCCCTTCTGGACTAATCCCTATTGCCTGAGCTATAGTATCCTCTAAAACCCTGAAGGAGAAGTTACCTATCAGGGCTTTTTCTCCATTGAAGGTGAAAGAAAATTGCTTGGTAACTTCCTCATTACTTCCATGAAATTTTTCTAGAAATGGTAACCACTGTATTTCTCTGAGATTTTCAATGCAATCCTCATGGTATTGTGAACTGTCGAACACACTCGGCTCGACCCTATTAGTCATGGTAGTGGCAAAGGGTCGTGCCTCTAACCCTTCTCTGTCTATACTCTTACAATTTTAACAAAGAAATTTCGAGTTGGTTACCTGGTGTATCGCTTCCTTAGTCTTTGATATGATGCTCGGCTGGTCGATATGACTGTGATGGTAGTCAAAATAGAGTGGTGATACTTCCCTCTTCTGGCGCTCACTGCTTGCAATCTTCACTATGTAAATCGACCCAAATGGTAATACTCCCTTCGGCGCTCCTTGCTTCTGATTCCACTTTGAAAGTTATGGGAATCGAAGGTGGAAATGATGGTGAGATAACCCTGTACTCACTTCACAACGTATCCATTCATTTAAAAAAACAGAGGAGTGTTGTACGCTTACATGGATGTCACTACAAGAGCGCTGGTAGCGTATCTATAATGCTGGGTATGATTTCGGGGAGCCCCTTGGATCATTGGGTACGTTGGGTGGTGAAGTTATGATTTGGCTGTGTGGAGTGAAATAGATAGGCCGCTTTACATCTGTCTCTCCCTTTGTATTTAAAAACACAACTCACCACGTGCCCTTTTTCAGTTGGTATTCGGTCGTATAGAGGATGTTGGTATGGCTGTAGGATGTATGACAAGATTGATGTGTTGATAATGGGTTTTAGAGATATGAATAAGTTGATGTATGGGAATGATGAGAATCGGTGGGATAAGGGATGATAGTAGATTGATGTAGGTGTCCTTGAAATTAATCATAACAGTTCACAGTCATTAAAGTTACATTAAAAACCAATCTAGGAAATTAAATGTTTAAGAACAGAAACACATTACTCTTTTGTTGGTCGCTATTGTATTGACATGCTGAGTTGCTAATCCCTTTTTTTGACTGCTCTTTTTCTTGTTGTAACAGGTCCTCTGAGGAAGATTAAGTGCACAGGTGTTTTGAGAAAAATTTGAAGATGTAACAGGTCCCTTTGAGAAAATTTGAATGTAACAGGTCCCTTAGAAAATTTTTGAAAATGTTCATGCAGCTCCTTATACTGTTACAGGTTCACTGAGCTTGGACATTTGATGGAGTGTTGGTGCCCAAATCCTTGTAGAAACTTGATGAAATTCTGTTGAAGTAGCCCTCGTTGTCAATTTCTTTAACAGGTCCCTTCTGAATGTCTTAAATAGGTCCCATTACTGCTGGTGTTGGTAGCATAAATGTCTGAACAGAACAGGTCCCCCTTCAAAATGTTTATAACCAGGTCCCTCTGAGATAAAACAATGACAGAACAAATTACTTATTGAAGTCTGGAATGCTGGAACAAGCTGTTGTTGGAAATTTACAGTGAAAATATAGAATAAGAAATCTTGAAGAATTTACAAGGGAGAGATAAAAGTAACAAAATGTTGATGCCTCTCTCCCCGACTAAAAGTTTCACTTGTCCTCAAGTCATGATTCAGCTGAGAAATCAAACAGTGAACAAAAGAAAGAGAATTCATACCCGCCAACGAATTGGTTTTCAAGTAGGAATTCGGGGTTAGATTGTGCCAGATGCTGGTTTTCACATCTAACCCATGATTTTATTATTATTATTATTTATTTTTTTTAGTTTTTGTTTTATAAATTTTTTTTTTTTTTTTTTTCTTTTTGACTTTGAAATTGAAAGGAAATGAAACTAAGGCAGTGATACTGCAGCTGAGGGCTGCAGTATCTCAACCTCTCTTTGCTGAGATAGTGTATGGAGAAAATCTTGCTTGCTGATGGGCTTGGTGTACAGTTTCAGGCGATGACCATTGACTGTGAAGAAATGACCTTCTCCATCAATAGTTTTGAGCTTGACTGAACCATTGTCATAAGCCTGAATAATTTCATAGGGGCCCATCCAATGGGTGGTGAACTTGGCTTTATGATCCTTGAATTTTGAATCAAAAAGTAAAGCCCAGTCACCTTCCTTGAAGTGCTTCTTCTTAATGTGTGAATCATGCCATTGTTTCCTGTGTTTTTGCATGAGGATGGTGGTTTGTTCTGCTTGCTGCCTCATCTCATCCAGCTGGTTCAACTGCTGGATTCTTTCTTTTTGTGCTTGGTCCAAATCAATTTGTAAATCTGCAGCCAGTTTAAAAGTTTGTATTTGGAATTCAATAGGAAGCATGACCTCCTTACCGTACACTAATTGGTATGGTGTAAATCCTGTGGTATCTTTCCAAGTAATCCTGTAAGCCCAGAGTGCATCTTTGAGCTTTTCTTCCCAATTTTTCCGGTTCATTGGAACAGTTTTGGTAATGATCCCCTCCAAAGTTTTGTTTGTTGATTCCACCTGCCCATTGGCCTGTGGATGGTAAGGGGTACTTTTCCTATGCTTTATTTGGTACTTGTCTGTGATGTCCTTCATGAGCTTTGAGGTGAATTGAGTACCTTGATCAGTTACAATTTCCCTTGGTACTCCGTACCTCACAAAAATCTCCTCAAAAAGGAAATTGACTACTGTGTGTTCGGTTGCTCTCACCAGTGCTTTTGCTTCAGCCCACTTTGTGACGTAATCAGTACATACTAAGATGTACTTCTTACCATTGGAGGTTGGGTTAATGGGTCCTATGAAGTCCAGAGCCCACTTATCAAATGGCTCTAAGTGAACTTGGGTTTGAAGGGGCATCTCATCGATAGCTGTTGGTCTGCCCATTCTTTGGCAGCTGTCACAACTCTTTACATACTTCTTGGCATCCTTGAAAATGGATGGCCAGTAGTATCCAAGAGTAAGAACTTTGAAGGCTGTCCGCTTCGCTGCAAAATGCCCACCACACGGTTCATCATAGCAAGATTTTAAAATGTCAATTACCTCATCATTTCTTACACATCTCCTAATGATCATATCAAAACCAGTGTAAAATAAATCGCCATTAAGCCATGAATATCTAGCACTTTGTTTGATTAGTCTTTTCCTTTCCTTTGCAGTGAAGTGTGGAGGTGTCCTTCCTGTAGACAAATAATTTGCCAAATCAGCATACCAAGGAGTTACTATGGAAATTGCAAATAAGTTTTCATCCAGAAAAGAATCTTCAACTGGAACAACCTCACCTGGATTTTGCAGTCTAGAGAGAAAATCTGCCACCTGGTTCTCTTTGCCTGGTCTATCTAACACTGTGATGTTAAATTCCTGTAACAATAGTAACCATCTGGTAACTCTGCCACTAGTTATTGGCTTATTCATTAGATGTCGAATGGCAGAATGATCAGTATGTACAAAGACTTCATAACCAGTTATGTAATGTCGGAATTTATTCACAGCATAAATGATGGCAAGTGTTTCCTTCTCTGTAACTGTATAGTTTAACTCTGCAGGTGTTAGATTTTTACTAATGAAATAAATGGCATAAGTACAAGATTCCTCTTTTTGGCCTAATGATGCACCTACTGCAGTGTCAGATGCATCGGTAAAAATATGAAATGGTAAACTCCAATTAGGCCCTCTCAAGACTGGTGCGGTAGATAGTTTCTTTTTAAGTTGTTCGAATGCATGTTGACAGTTCTCAGTCCAGTTGAAAAGTACATCTTTGGTTAGAAGTTTAAACAAAGGTAAAGCTACCTTGCTAAAATGTTCAATGAATCTGCGGTAATAGCTTGCATACCCAAGAAAACTTCTTACCTCTCTCTGATTCTGTGGAATAGGAAAATCAACAATAATCTGGATCTTGGCTGGGTCAACCTGGATGCCTTGAAAAGAAATATAATGGCCCAACACTATCCCTTCATTTAACATCATAAAGCACTTTTCATTGCTGAGGGACAGGTTAGCTTCAATACATCTTTTCAAAACTCTCTCAAGATTTTCTAATGCATGTTCAAATGAATTGCCATATACTGAAAAATCATCCATATACACTTCAACACAATCATGAATTAAATCGGCGAAAATAGCTAACACAGCTCGCTGAAATGTAGCTGGGGCGTTACAAAGTCCAAATGGAAAAAAATTGTAGGCATAGGTGCCCCAAGGACAGGTGAATGTGGTTTTGTCTTGGTCTTCAGAGGCAATCCTGATCTGGTTGTAGCCACTGAAACCATCAAGAAAAGAAAATGATGATTTGCCAGCTAGGGTGTCTAACACTTGGTCAATAAATGGCAGTGGGAAGTAATCTTTGAGCGTTGCTTTATTCAGCTGTCTGTAATCAACACAGATGCGCCACTTACCATTTTTCTTCGGCATGATAACCAATGGGGATACCCACTGACTGTCAGATATAGGATATATAAAGTTGACTCTCAAAAGTTTTTGCAATTCCTCTCTGACAATGCCTTGGAGCATGGGGTTCATTCTTCTCTGGGGTTGCCTCACTGGTTTAATGGTGCTATCTGTGTAGATATGGTGAGTGCATGTGTCGGGGTGAATCCCATGCATGTCAGTGTAATCCCAAGCAAAGGCTTTTTGGTACTTCTTCAAGAGTCTAATCAATTTCTCTTGCTGAGATGAGTCTAGGTGGTTGCCTATGTTCAAAGTTTTCCCTGGACTGATCTCTATGACCTGACTCTGTGTATTGGTGATGGATTGAACTGGAAAGATGTCGTGAAATGTAGATTGCAAAGAGTGGATAGTGCATGTTTCTTGAAAGTTTTGAGCCAAAAGTACATCTGCAGCATTATATTGTTCATTTCTCAAATTTTCAGACACATCAAGTTGAGAAAGAAATAATTCTACCAAATCATTATTGTCTTCGTGGAAATCATAGATCTGGTCAATGCTAAAAACAGATTGTACTTCTTCTTTATCATTAAATTTATCATCAAGCCACAAGTTATGTGTTACTGCTAGTGATTGTGCCGATGGATAGAGGGTGAGTTGTTTTCTTTCGGTCCCTCTGGAAATGATCATGTTGCCTGATCGGCATCCGATGAATGCATCAGCAGTCGCTAACCATGGTCTACCTAGGATGATAGGGTGTCCTCCTAAATTGGATTTGGGTTGAAGGACTAGGAAATCCACTGGATACTCCCAAGAGTCCAGTGAGACAATGATGTCTTCCAAAATCCCTTCAGGAATGACTTTGGACCTATCAGCTAATTCAAGAACAATTGTGGTATGTTGCAAATTTATGAGCTGGAGTGTTCTCATGGTTTCAAGGGTCATGACATTGATTGCGGCTCCAAGATCTATCAAAGTGTTTGGAATCCGTATGTTGTTAATGATGGTGGTCACTTTGGGAATGCCAGGATCAACATACTTCTCCATGGAGATGGTATTGGTCATAAGGCCTGCTAAATTTCCTAAAACATGAATGGTCTGAGGATCAATCCTTTTCCTAGCAGGCTTCTTGAGACACATGTCTTTGATGGCTTTGGTATATATAGGAATGTCCTTTATAGCTTGCAGCAGTGGGATTTTTATGTAGACATTTTTAAGTTCATCCAAGACATCAAATTGTGGTGGAGGCAGTGGTGGTTTTACTTGGACCAATCGGTCTGGAAAAGGTGGATGCAGTGATTGCATCTGTTTATCTTTGGTATCACTGCTTGGTTTTGTTTTATTTGTCATTTCATTGTCTTTTTCTGAGTTTTCTTCTTGTTGATCTGTTATTGGAGAATCCTTTTGGAGCACCCTACCAGACCTCAGATTAATGTTTTGCAAAGGCAGTGTGGAGTATGAAGTTCCTTCCTCTACATTATAGGCTGGCCTCTCTGCTCTATTATTCGGATTTGGGACAGTTTGAGCAGGTATTTGAGTGGGTCTGGGAGGTTGTAGGTTAGTTGGAAATTGCAGTTGTGGTGCCTTTATTGGTGGAGGAGCAGGCAGTGCTTGTTGAGAAGGTTGGGGATGATAAACAACTTGCTGAGGGTGCTGCTGATATGTTTGAGAATGTGATGGATATGGCGTTGGTACTGTTGATATGGTTGTGAGTAAGGTGGGTATGATTGAGGATATGGATGATAGGATTGGGAATACTATTGAGACGGTCTCCATTGATTTTGTGGTTGGTTTTGATGCTGCCATGGCATGGGTACATTCCATGAGTTTTGTGCATACATCTGATCATTCATAGGAAATTGCAGATTTTGATTAGGAAACATACCTTGGGGTGCTTGCCTTGGCTGCCATGGTCGCTTTGCGCCCATGTAATACACGTTTTCCATCTCTGTACTGGCTGCCATATTATAGTTCTGCAAAATTTTAACTTTAGGACAGTTAAACATATCATGATGCTCAGTACAGAAAGCACAAACTTGGATATTTTCTAGAGGGCAGTCTTTTAATGCATGTTTCTTGCGGCATTTGGGGCAGAAAATAGCCATGATATTATCTTCTTCTTCCTGTTTCTTTTTCGCTTTTAAGGTATCAATTTGGTTCCCTAGAGTGCTCAACAAATCTGTTTTAAACTCTTCTAAAAGATTACCAATTTTAGCCTGGGTGACACTTGCAGAGGCAGTTTTTGTGACCCTTGATGACAAGGTTCTCTTTCCCATTTTAGCTTTACTCCTTGAATATTTTTCACACAGTTCAGCTATTTCTTCAAAGGGTAAGGCAGAAATGTCACCTTTTCCCATTAAGTTGAGATCATCCATGTATTCTTCCCGGATACCTTTCAAGAATATTGTGCGGACTAGATCAGGAGGCATTGTTCGGTGTTTAGATTTTTGCAAGTTGTAGACAAACCGTTCTAAATATTCTTCTAAGGTTTCATCCTCCTGCTGACTCATTCTAAAGATATCATCTTTAGAGTCTTTGGATCTGCAATAAGGCTGATATTTCCTTAGAAATATCCTCCTCATGCCATCCCAATCAACTATGGCATGCTCACCTAGCCCCATAAACCATTTTAAGGCTGATGCCTTTAATGTGGCTGGGAACAATCTAAGTCTATGAGCATCATCTGTATAGCCATAAGTTCGACATACAATGTCAAACTCGAACAAGAACGAGTCTGGATCCTCTGAAGCCATACCATAGAAATTGGGTAGCACGGATGGGGGTATATTTTTCATTTTGATCTCCTCATCCTCCTGTGGTTCTTGTATAGGGAATTTAAAAGTTGACTCCTCCTCCTCTTGGTGGGGTACTGATCCAGATCCTTCCTCAGCCATTCTAATTGGAAAAAGGAGAAAAGAAGATTGTTCAGTAACTGTACTACTTTTTCCTTGTGTGGAAGATCTAGGAAATGGTTGCTGCTGTGATTTATGTGCAAATAGAGTTTCCCTTTCAGCAAGAGTAAGTTGTTGTCCTGAATAAAATCTTTCTTTCAATGTTTGGATATCCTCCTCAGCTGGTGTTGTATTCCCTAGAGAGTCTGCTCCTGATGATGATGGGTTAGTTTTTAGATGGTGGGGGGTTTTTACAAATCTCCCTTGATTGTCTCTAAGTCTAGGCATAAATGAACATGATTTCTAACTATGTTTTTGTTTATTTTTGTGTATTGAATTTTTTTATTCTTTTTGTTTGAATCCTTTAAGTACGCCTCCCCGGCAACGACGCCAAAATGTAGTGTTCTAGCTAGGGTACTAGGCTAGACTATATTTAATATCGACCAGGGTGCGTAAGCTTAGAGGCATGCGTCTAAAGTATATAGACATAAAGGATTGTTGGCTAAGTGATTATGATGTAGGTCACAAGGCTTCTTTACGGAAGGCTGGGATATGTCACCTATCATTCAAACACTCAGATTATCCTACTAATATACCTGATTACAATGCTTGTCATTAGATGTATTTACCAAATTAAACACTGAACCTAAGCACTGTGTATGACTGTAACAACGATCTTAATCTTCTTACAAAGATATTACCTAGAAAACCCTTGTTCAGTAAACACACAGCATTCTATGATATTTACACTATATCAAACTATATAGAGATCATAAATGAATTGTGAAACAAAAACAGAGTTTATGATGGTGCTTTTAAAAGACACACAGGGATCAAATCCCTTACAGGACACACTTCCAGATCTCAGTGATGACTGTTCAGCATAACCATAAACGCAAACCAACCATAAGCGCAAACCATATACATTCAATGGAAATCAAAAGCTATGGAAATCGAAACCCAAGTAATTGTAACTGTTATGCAAACCATACAAAACCTATTGAAATCAAAATTGAATCAATACCACTGTGCAACCATACGATAACCGAAATGTAAATGAAATAAATGGATAGTATACCGATTGAACGCAGGGCCCGTCCGCGTTCCAGGGGTACACTGGCTTATAATCGACCGGCTACCAAATCAATGCACGAGACACACAAGTCGTAACTGTGAATAGGTCTTAGTATTAAACTTAAAAACTCTGTTCTGGAACGATTCAACGATTAAACATTAACCATTAACCGGACTGTATTTACATATGTATATCCACAGCCATGTCATTTCGACAATGAATGTACATTCGGCTGTTGCCGCTTTTATTACATCAAGCTTTTTCAAAATGTTTCTATCCTAAGTATTTTCAAAAAGAACAAAAACTAAATAAAAATAGAACGAGTTGTTGTTGCTGCTTTTGTCTTCCAGTGTTCCATGCTTTGACCTGAGTTGACCGCGCATATAGGAGGATCAATTCGGCTGGGAGATAGGTGTTTGTCCATGCTTGGAAATTCTGATTTTCATCCATGCCTTTCGTTCTAGCCCAACTGTTGCGCCACATGTCAAACGATAAGCTTATTACAGGATGTTGGAACTTCCTGTAACCATTTCATCAAAAACTTCTAATTCTTCAACATAAAATCCCTAAATCAATTTCTATGCAATTTAATAACTATAAGACTATTAATAATCAATTTTCAAGGATTTTAAGGGATATATGATGAAAAGTAATGGACAAATGATATGTTTTTGAGGAGGAAAAAGGGGTCTTGGGATGATACCAACAATGACAATGGAGAACATAGGATCTTGCAGGGTAAGAAGAAGGAAACATCAATTAGAATGGTGACAACTATGCAGGAAAAGCGTAGTCACATATTATTATGTGTGTTATTTGCAATGCATATTTCTAATGATAAAAGTAAGGATGTTGAGGATGTGGAGGTATTGAGAAGGTACCTAATCTTGAAACAATTTCAGGATGTGTTTCCAACAAAGATTTCAGAGTTGTCGCCTCACAGAGAAGTGGAATTTTCCATTGAGTTGGTACCAAGGGAAACATCAAAATCAAAGGCATCGTACAGGATGAGGACTTCAGAGTTAGTAGAGTTGAAGTTACAGTTGAAGGAAATTCTTGACAAGGGATACATTACGCCAAGTGTATCACCGTGGGGTGCACCGGTGTTGTTTTTGATGAATAAGGATGGTACTCTCAGGCTATGCATTGATTACAAGAAGTTGAATACGGTGACCATCAAGAACAAGTTTATGTTGTCGAGGATTGATGACTTGTTTGATCAATTGAAGGGAGAAACATTGTTCTCGAAGATTGATTTGAGATCAGGATATCATTAGGTATGCATCAAGGAAGAGGACATATACAAGACTGATTTCAGGACCAGGTATTTGAATGATGAGTTTTTCTAGTTCCATTTGGTTTGACTAATGATCCAGCTACCTTTATGTGCTTAATGAATAGTGTATTGCATCCTTATCTGGACAAGTTTGCTATTGTATTCATTGATAAAATAAATATATATTCTAAAAACGAGGAAGAGCATGTCGAGCACTCAGTAATATTGTTGAGATTACTGAGAGAGCATTAGTTGTAGAAAATCTTGTATATTCACAAGCTCATGCAATGTACTAAAGCATAAGACAAGAATCTACTTGTACTTTCAACCAGCGGAAGCCAATAGATCGATGAAAACAATATGAACAAGAAGAAGATAAATCAATGACACATAACACAATAAGTTTTCCTCGAGAAAGCCATTGCTCAAAACCCCACCTATCTGTATTGCATATATTAGAAATATGAGTGAAGATACAAAGCGTGTTCTCACTAGAACAATTCTGCACAAGTATGCTTAACTCTCTCAGCTCACAAGCTAGCTCTTGACCAACACTTCGCCAATTTTGTAGCTCTCTAAGCCCCTAATCTATTTCGTAATTCCTAGGATGAATAGCCCGTATTTAAATGGAATTCATGCTTCCAAAACTACACAATCCAAACATAGGATCAATCTCTGATGCATGCATGATATTTACACTCCAGTAAATAATACCACTGATAGTACATTGTCCCTGCACTCTAGTCTCAACTGGGTCTTTCTCTGAACTGACATGCATGAGTTTCTCATGAGGGAATCTTCAGTTAACTGGAGTAGCACTAGTGGATGCACTAGTGCACCAACTGATTGTTAGTCCTCTATTAGTTCCTCAAACAATTTGGAACTAATTTAACTTAACTCAGTAAACTGAGTGATCTAATTTCCAACTCAATTTAAACTCATACTAGACTCCTAAAACTTAGGGAGAACATATACACGACTTTAGAAAGACTTCCAACTCGAAATTCCTAAGCTAATTAAGTTAATTAAACTTAATTAACTATTTAGAAGTTTCTACGAGAATAGAATTCGATTTTAATTCTCAGTTTAATTCAAGGACAAATTAAACTAGAATTTCTTGTTGCCATTTCTCAACATTATTCATTGATGACATCTTCATATATTCTAAAAATGAGGAAGAGCATGCCAAGCACTTAGCAACAATGTTGAGATTACTGAGAGAGCATTAGTTGTATGCAAATCTTAACAGATGCAGTTTCTTTCATACATAGGTACATTACTTGGGACATGTTGTTTCCAAGGAAGGTATAATAGTGGATGCAGAGAAGATAAGAGCTATCTTGGAGTGAGTAGCTCCTAGAAATGTGGATGAGGTAAGGTCATTCATGAGGTTAGCAGGTTATTATAGGAGGTTCATCAAGAACACTCTTATTGCATATCTAATCACGTCATTGCAAGGGCAAGGTAAGAAATTTGAATGGCCAGAGGAATGTGCAGCCAGTTTTGAATAGTTGAAGCAATTGTTGATGAATGAACCAATATTAAAGATTGCAGATCCATACAAAGAGTTTTTGGTGTGCATGGATGTTTGCAAGAGAGTAATTGGTGGAGTCCTTATGCAGGAAGGACAAGTATTATGTTAGAGTCATGGAAACTGAATACAAAGTTAGTGAGTAGTTATAGAGTAGGTGCTACTGGGATCTCAATTGTTATTTGAGTAGTTTGACCAGGAGGTCAAACTAGGTTATCCTATAAGTCTCTGAATCGAGCTAAATTCGATCTTCAGACGATGACATTATCTGACACATTATCTTGAGTTGCTAGCGATCATCCATGCTTTGAAGATGTGGAGACACTGTTTTCTTGGCAGGCGATTCATCTTGATGAGTGATCACAGTGGATTGAAGTATCTATTTGATCAATCAAATTTGAATGCTAGGAATGCTAGATGGTTGGCCACGATTAGTGAGTTTGACTTTGGGATCAATTACATCAAGGGTAAGGAGAACAAGGTTGCATATGCTCTTATTAGGAGAGTACATGTGAATCACATAGCAGTTATGAGTTATTATGGGATAAAATTACAAGAACGGATCTTACAGGCAGGACAATAGGATGGTAGGTACATGGAGCTTATTCACAGGTTACAATAGGGTACAGGTGGTCAAGATGTGGACTATCGTCTTACCATAGATGGTTTGGTCAGATTTAGCGACAGTATATATGTGTCGAATGATAGTGAGCTCAAGAATACTATCTTGCGAGAGTTTCATGCAAAATTGTATTAAGGTCACCCAGGATACCAGAGGACATTGACAATGATGGAGAAGTTTTATTGTTGGCCGAATCTGAAGAAGGACGTGGCAAAGTTTATGGCTATATGTTTTGACTATCAACAGGGGAAGGCAGAGTGTAAGAATCTAGGTGGACTACTATAGCCGATTATGGTTCGGGAGTGGAAGTGCGAGGTCATTTCCATGGATTTCATCACAAGTTTGCTGAGGACATCTAAACAACATGATTCCATCATGGTTGTGGTGGACAGGTTGACAAAGGTATCACACTTCATTACAATGAAGTTTATGTATTCAACAAGTGATGTGGTACATCTATTCATTAGAGATGTAGTGAGGTTGCATGGTGTTCGAAGGAAGATTGTGTCATACATGGATGCTAAGATCACTTCCAAGTTATGGAAAGAGTTATTTGCAGGTTTGGTTAAATATTTGGCCTTCAGCACAACTTATCATCCATAGACATATGGACAGACACAGAGGGTCAACAGGATGTTGGAGGACAAGTTGAGGATGTGTGTGATTCATCAATAGAGGAGATGGGAGGAGTACCTTCCATTGGTTGAGTTTGCTTATAACAATGGGCATCAGGAGTCACTGAGGATGAGTCTACTCGAGGCACTATATGGGAAGAAGTGTAATACTCCCATCACTTCGAGTGATCCAGTGAACATGGTATTGATAGGGTCATACATGTTGGCATAGATGGAACAAGAAATGTAGGTTATTAAGGGGGATCTAAAGGAAACACGGGACATAAATAAAAGTTATGCAAATCGAAACAGGTTGTTTAAGGAGTTTCAGGCTGGGGAACATGTGTATTTGTGTGTCAAGCCCAAGAAGAGCTCCTTGAGGATTGGATCATGTGCCAAGATGGCACCTCAGTTTTTTGGACCTTTCAAGATTCTTGAGAGGATTGGACCAGTAGCCTATCAACATTCACTGCCTCCGATAGTGAAATTTTGTGATGTTTACATGTGTCATTGCTTCAGAAGTATGTTAAATATGTTAATCATGTGATTGATTGGTATGTATTACAAGTGGATCCAGATGGAGAAATCCAACCGGAACCTTAGTGTATATTGTAGAGAAAGATACCCATGCTCCGGAACCAAGCAATCGAGCATGCTAAAGTGCATTGGAAGCACTTTGGGCCTGATGAAGTTACATGGGAGGTGGTGGATCAGTTATAGGTTATGTATCATTCTCTATTCGTTGGTCGAGGGAATGTTTTTGGTATATGTTTTGGTATTATGTTTTGGTATATGTGCATATGTATATGGATGTAAATACTGCCATGAGTTGTGTTATAAAGCTCCAATAATCAGTATGGGTGTCATGTTGTTATGTGTCATGTCGGTTTGCTTCTCAGCAGGTTGGCCATTGTAAATATTGCATCGAGCTAAGTTATAAAGGTCCATGGGCAGTATGTTTTTCTTTCAACACTCTTGTTGGTTGTAGGTGTCATTGAACACCAAGGACAGTGTTCCCCCGGGGGGCTTCTATAATAGCGCCGGTCAAAATTCTATGTAAATAAAGTTAATGAAGGAAAAATAATAACCAAGGTCATGGGACACATATTCCAACCCGAGTGTTTGGAAAAACATCCTAATGTGGGTGTTCATTTGGTTTATTATGGCTAAAGGAAATTGGCAAAGGTAAAGGCTTTGGAAAGGCATGAGGCATTAATTGACATTTTATTTATGAAAATAATGGAAATTAGGAGAAAAGGAAGGTGAAAGGTCATAGGTTGCAGGTGAGGAGAAAAATGAAAGAAAATAATGGAAAATTGAATAAAATAGAGGTCTCATTAATAAAAAGGCTTATGAGGATTAGTTGGTACCTTTTTTCAGTTCAGTTTTGGATCTCTCTCTCTATTCTCTGTCTCTCACACTCTTGGTGTTGAAATATGGCAACAAGAATATTCCAATTTAATATGCCCTTGAATTAAATTGTGAATTAAAATCGAATTTAGTCTTAACGGCTACTTGGAAATAATTAATTAATTCATTTTGAATTAATTAGTTGGAGAAATTCAAGTTAAAAGTCTTTCTGAAGTCATGCAAGAGTTATCCCTTAAATTAAGGAGATAAGATTGAGTTATATTTGATTTGTAATTAGTTAACTCAATTTACTGAGTTAAGTCCAATTAAATTAGTTCCAAACTGTTTGAGGAACTAATGGTGAGTTAACAGTCAGTTGATGCATGCATGCACTCAACTAGTGCTACTCTAGTTAACTGAAGATTCCCTCATCATAAACTCATGCATGCCTATTCTGAGAAAGACCCAATTGAGATTGAAGTCAAGGATAGACTACTATTAGTTGCATGTGTTTTCTCAAAGAGAAAACTCATGCATGCAGTCAAGGATTTAATCCTTGAGGATTGCGCAGTTTTGAAGGTTATCATCCACTTGGCAAATGAGTTTTCCACTTGGTAAAGGAGAATCATCCACAAGGAACATTGCAAAGAAATAGGAGCTTGGAGGGAAGAGAGGAAGGTTGGAGAGAAGCCAAGATTGCCTGTGAGCATCTGTGACGATTGTACTGAGAGCTGGCTAGCTGTGAGAGCTAAGGCTTTGTATGATTCCTATGTATTTCCACATTGTATGATAATACAGATAGTGGGGTTTTTAGCTAAGGCTTTCCCCAAAGTATTTTCATGTGTATTGTGCAATTAATTCTTCTTCTTCTGGTTATATTGTTCAGCTCGATCTTTAAGCTTTTTCAAATTGATAGTAGAAGTAGGTTATAGTATTCTACTTTGATTTATATTGCATTATCGGGTTAACCTACACAATTTTTCTACATGGTATCAGAACTGGATTTGTAGAAATTTTCTACATGGTATTAGAGCTAGGTTTGCGGAAATTTTCTACATGGTATCAGAGCTGGATTTGTAGAGATTTTCTACATGGTATCAGAGTTGTGAACAATATACTGAGAAGAGAATTTGAAGTTTGAAGTTTGGGGTTGCAGGTTCGAATTCATATCATACTTCAAGGTTGGCCAATGGAATTCTATGGCTTGAGACTCGAGTATGCCTTGGAAGGTAGCTCAAATTACATAGCATGGAAAGATAGAATGGAGTTTGTATTAGAAGAAAATGGCTTGAAGGAATTCATTGATCAAGAAATCCCAAAGCCAACTTCAACTAATGCACAAGAGTTGGCTGAGTGGAAGAAGTGTGTGGCGAAGGCGAGATGGATCATCCTTGAGGGAGTTTGAGACCATATTGTCTCAAGTCTCCATGGGAAGGATACTCCATTTTCAATATGGAAGACTTTGAAGGACCTCTACCATAACAGTAGTGACCTGAGGAAATTGGCGCTCAAGGATAAGCTTCAAAGAATTAAGATGGAGAAGGGCAATACTATTTCCACATACCTCAACAAGCTCACCACCTGCAGAGATGAGCTTGGCAGTGTGGGAATAACTACTTTTGATGATAATATGGTGAGCCTCGTTGTCCTTGGCCTTCCAAAGAGTTGGAATAGCTACCAGGACTCTGTGAATGGAAGGGAGAAACTGTCGGATTGGGAACGATTGTGGTCGGATCTTATGCAGGAGGAGATCAGGAAGAGCATATGACATGGTTCTTCATCTAAGGATGATGATGAAGAAAATCTGGCCTTAGTATGTAAGGCAAGGAAAGGGAAGGGGAAGGCTTCCCATTTCAAATCGAATTCTTCTCATGGAGGGAAGAAGGGTGACATGTCTAAAGTTAGATACTTTAATTGTCACAAGATGGGACATTATGCGACTAATTTCCATCGAAGAAGTCCAAGAAGGGATCCTCGAAAGGATCGAAAGGTGAGGCATTAGCCTCTCAGTTTGAAATGGACTTTACCCTTATCGCATGCATGGTGTCATTGATGATGAGTTGTGTCTAGTATCTTGACAATGGAGCCTCATTCCACATGACCAGTGATAAAAGTTTATTCATTGCCTTAGAGGAGAAAGACCTCAAGATGCGCATAGAGATGGGTGACGACGGAAGGTATAGTGTTTCAAGAATGGGCACGGTTTCTTTTCAAAGGGAGTATGGAGCTCCTCTCACCTTGATAGATGTGATGTATGTGCCTGGACTGAAGAAGAACTTGGTATCAGTCGCGATGTTGGAGGACAAAGGCTAAGATGTTGTCTTCAGTAAAGGAAAGGCATTCCTAAGACACATAGCCATGGGTCAGACCAAGGGGATAGGGATTTGGGTGAAGAATCTCTATAAACTAGAGGTAGATGATTGTGCTTCATTGAGTATGAAAGTAGAATTGGTGCAAAGCCAACACATTGGCGAGTTGTGGCATAGGTGGTTGGGCCATTTGCATCATGGGGCTTTGAATATAATGCAGCAGATATCTGCAGGACTTCCCAAAGGTAAACTTGAGCAAGTTGACACATGCAAAGGTTGTACCTTGGGAAAGTACACTAAGTCTTCCTTTCATGATTGAGACAGTCTAGCAGAGGCTATCTTAGAGTGAGTTCATACTGATTTGCGTGGACCATTCTCGACGGCATCCACATCGAAGCAAAGGTATTATGTGATTTTAATTAATGACTATTCTCGTAAATGCTCGATTTATTTTATGTAGAAGAAGGACCAAACTTTCACAAAGTTTTGTGAGTTCAAAGCTTTGGTCGAGAAAGGGTCACGGAAGAAGATCAAGGCCTTGAGAAGCAACAACGGTGGAGAATATGTATCTCAAGAGTTTAAGGACTTATGTGCGGTGGAAGGAATTAAATGAGAGTTGATGGCACTTCATAACCCACAGCAGAATGGGGTGGCCGAGAGGAAGAACAGAACTATTGTAGGGGAAACATGGGCAATGTTGCATGACCAAGGCCTACCACTTCACTTGTGGGCCGAGGAATGCAACACAATGGTCTATTTGCATAATAGAATCCCACATCGCATACTTGGGAGGAAGACACCAGAGGAAGCTTTCTCCGGTAAGAGACCAGATGTGGGTCACTACAGGATCTTTGGCTCATTAGTATATTTCCATGTGACAAAGGATGCACGGAAGAAGCTTGAGCCGACAACAGAGTTGGGGATATTTTTGGGGTACACTGGTACACCTCACAACTATCAGGTGTACTTTACTACCAGTCGGAGCACAGTGGTTCACAGAGATCTCAAGTTTGATCAGCAAAAGGCCATGCGAGTTTCCCTTGAGAGGGAGGTCCAACTAAAAGTTGTGGAGGAACTATTAGTTCCTAAGGAGGTGGAGCCTCAGACTGATGCAGAGAAGCCACATGCAGAGGTTCCAGGAGTGGATACATCCACTCAAGCAGAGTCTTCCAAAGATGGACGGAAGCGCACAAGAGAAGCTGACAGATTGTTGGAGGATGCGAAAGATAATGTGGGAGCACCATCTTCTCAACGCAGACAGAGGAGGTCACCTGAGAGGTACACTGGATACATGGCCCTTGCTAGGGAATGTGTTGAGACTGAGCCATCTTCCTTTGAGGAAGCAGTGCAGCAGCCAATTTGGGTTGATGTTATGGTGGAGGAGTATGACCCCATAGTTCGTAACAGTGTTTGGGACGTGGTTCTGAGATCGGAGAACAAGTTAGTTGTGAGTTCCCATTGGATTTACAAGGTAAAGCAAGTTGCTGATGGTAGTGTGAAGAAGCATAAGGCAAGATTTGTTGCATGTGGCTTTTCACAGGTCGAGAGGATCATGTTGCTGCAGTATATTTCGACAGAGGAGCAAGATGCTGACATTTTGACAAAGGAATTGTCAAAGTGTAAATTTGAGTTCTATAGAGACAGGATTGGGGTGGCAGATAATCCCTTTCTTGTTGAGAGGGAGTGTTGAAATATGGCAACAAGAATATTCCAATTTAATTTGTCCTTGAATTAAATAATGAATTAAAATCGAATTTAATCTTAACAGCTACTTGGAAATAATTAATTAATTCATTTTGAATTAATTAGTTGGATAAATTCAAGTTAGAAGTCTTTCTGAAGTCATGCAAGAGTTATCCCTTAAATTAAGGAGATAAGATTGAGTTATATTTGAGTTGTAATTAGTTAACTCAGTTTACTGAGTTAATTCCAGTTAAATTAGTTCCGAACTGTTTGAGGAACTAATGGTGAGTTAACAGTCAGTTGATGCATGCATTCACTCAACTAGTGCTACTCTAGTTAACTGAATATTCCCTCATCAGAAACTAATGCATGTCTATTCTGAGAAAGACCCAGTTGAGATTAAAGTCAAGGACAATGTACTATCAGTTGCATGTGTTTTCTCAAAGAGAAAACTCATGCATGTAGTCAAGGATTTAATCCTTAAGGATTGTGCAGTTTTGAAGGTTATCATCCACTTGGTAAATGAGTTTTCCACTTGGTAAAGGAGAACCATCCACAAGGAACAACACAAGGAAATAGGATCCTGGAGGGCAGAGAGGAAGGCTGGAGAGAAGACAAGATTTCCTGTGAGCATCTGTGACGATTGTACTGAGAGTTGGCTAGTTGTGAGAGCTAAGGCTTTGTATGATTCCTATGTATTTCCACCTTGTATGATAATACAGATAGTGGGGTTTTTAGATGAGGCTTTCCCTAAAGTATTTTCATGTGTATTGTGCCATTGATTCTTCTTATTATAGTTATATTGTAAAACTCGATCTTTAAGCTTCCAAAAATTGATAGTAGAATTAGGTTATATTATTTTCTTTGATTTATATTGCATTATCAGGTTAACCTACGCAATTTTTCTACACTTGGACACTTAGAGTTTTCTTGCAACATTCTAGCATTGGATCAAGGAAAGAAAAGGAAGGGCCAAGAAGGCAAATGAAAGCAATGATAAAGCAAGGAAGAGCAACATCTAGTAACTACAACGAAATTATTTTTAGGTGTGACAATTCCCTTTAGCCTTGCCTTGCCATTTCTGGATAACCATGGTGTGATGGCTTCTCTTGTATTTGGTTGAGCTAGATTTCCAGATGGTTTCGAAATTGAGTGAGGTGGCCTCTGAAATACGTAACACAAGGCCTAGGAATCCCTCAACTGGACTGGGATTGCGGTAAATCTATATTTTGTGTGCCTTGGTGGACCTAGGAATCCTCGACCGGTGAATGGAGGGATATATGGTAAAGCCTAGAGGTGTGTACCCTTGATCAGGCCTAGGAATCCTTGACTAGTGAATGGTGAGACATATGGTAAAGCCTGGAGGGGAGATTCTTTATCAGGCCTAGGAATCCTTGACCATTGTATGGCGGGATATACGATCAATCTTAGAGATTAGGAGGCCGCAAAATTCCTCATGGTGTAGGTGGAGAAATCTGGTGGCATCCATGCTTGATCTAGGGGATCATAAAAGTGCTCGAAAACACTTGAAACCAGTTCCAGATCGTAGTGTTTTTCATCATGAATCCAACTCCACTTGAATTATTGAAAACCAATATTGTATGCTCAAGTTATGATGTTCTGATCGTTTGTCTCAAAAACTAAAAAATTTGCAAGGTTTCTAACTAGACTGTTGACTGGGAAGTTTGTACTTATTATGTTAGTATGCTGATGTACCTATAGGTCAAGGACCAATCATGCTTCGCCAAGTTTCATGTTGTTGTTCATCCAATTGTTTGATTTTGATTTGGTGGATGTTTGTTTGCGTGGACCAGTGAGAGGATGCCACGTGGACCAACTAAAGGATGCTTGGTGGCACCTTAGGGTTTTGTAAAATTTTATGGGGTCAGCCCGTAGGCCAGGTGAGATCGAACCCGCAACCTATCGACCAACATCACCAATTCTTAACACTGCATCGCACCTTTGTTACTTAACATATAAGGTTTGCATGTTTATGTTAAATATGAGTCAATGCGCAGTTGGGGGAAAGGGATGGGAACAAGCCCTAAGCCTGACCCCCTACCTTATGGAGATCATGTGATAGAAATGTCTGGAGGTAGGTGCAGAGTGGAGGGGTGGGCGGTTAGCCCGACCCCCGCCCACATGGGCTAACATAACCGAAGGCTGGGCCGAAATTCAGGTGCAAGAGTTATTGGTCAAATTAATCTTCCTAAAAATTACACCTTTTTTTGTGCGAATCTCATCGGCACCAGGTGAAATTGTCACCCAGCGGGCTACAGAAGCATGGAAAATATATGACAAATAGTTAGTTTTGATAGATTCTAGAACAGTTAGCAGAAAAACTTTGGAGAGCCATAACTTGATGACTTTTTTACCTTTTTGTGCCCAACCAGAGCCTAGATAGGGGTTTTTGGGTCTTCGGAAGTCACTGGTATCATTAGTTTTGCATTATGAGCATTACAAACCTTTGTAATTAAATATTTGAGCACATAATTGAAGAGTCTTAACATTGGAAGTTGGAAGCAAAGACATAGCCCAGGAGGGGTGAACTCTGTTATCAATTGTTTTTTGTGTTGTTGTGTATGGTTTATTTTTAAATTTCTATTTTCTGAAAATTGAGTTTTAAACACTAAAATTTATGTACTTTTGCAACTTGATCCATTGCCCATAAGACATAGATTTACTTGCAAATTTTCAATAAAACTTCAAGTTTTTAAATTCATATCAATTTGGTGTCATAGCCAAGGTTATTTTGAAGGATTGATTGTGTTTGCAAGTGTTTTTTTTTTATGCTTACTAGGTTAAAGCTGAAAAGAAGAGAAGGAGTGCTTGAAGAACCAAATCCTCAAATTGGTTCAAGGAAGTCACAAACACCTCAAACTTCACCAGTCATGGTACATGAATAAGGAAATGAGATTTTGTCTAAAAATGAGAGAGTTTTCAGAAAGGCTTTCTTTAAAATGTCTGAAATGGTGAAAGTTTTGTTTGGGGAAAGGAACACAAGGTTTCAAGGAGAGAGCTCAAATCCACCAAAAGATAATGGAGGAAATGGAAGTAAACCTCCACCTCTAGCTCCACCTTCTCCTCCTCCTTTGTAACACCCTCCTCTCACATCTACCCAAGTAACCGACCAATTGAGGTAAACATGTGACGAGAGGCTACTGTGATTGAATTTCAACCTCCTATGTGACCTTAAGGAAATGGAATCGATGGAAACACAACATACAAAACTTCCACATCAACTACAAGACCCCTTAGAACCATGCCAACACTTCAAGCAGCTTTCCCCAAGGTCCCACTGAAGCTTTTGATCACTTGACCTCTAGACACTCTCATGATATGGGCATGCCAGCATCCATGGACCTCTGGACGCTCTCACATGCCTGCAAGTTAACGTCTAAGGACCATTTTATCCAGTTTTGTGCCAGTGTCCCCAGGATTTGAGCCACTTTTTAAGGTCGCTACCCAAGATGGAATGACATCTTCAAAGTAGTAGAATAACAGGGAAACAATGTTGCAAAATCAATTAGTTGAAGAAGCTCTTAACCATACCCCTACTAGCCATGATAGACATTTCGTTGAACATATCACAAACATGTAATTTATAGGTGTAAACAACATATTTAAGCATAGGGATCTTGTACTTATCTTAGAATCACTAAGAACCATTGTTTCCTTATGTCATTTTTTGCATTATCACCTATTAAGCCATAGATACATTGTCCATTCATTTACAAGTAAAAACATGATGAGATCCATACATAGTTGCGGTCATAAAACATATACATAACCAACATAGTAGCAACACAAATACCATAAACATAGCACCCATAGAATCCACATATAAACCAATACATTTACACATGAAAACCAAATGGATTAATTTATCATTAATGAATGTAGAAACCAACCGGAGATGGGGCTACCACGTTCCACCCAACCATAGATTGGCTAAGACAAATCTTTCTTCAGCCAATCACCCTCATGCCATATTCCAAGCATGAATGTGGGACTCATAACCAACCGAAAAGAACCAAACAATCATGGATGCTTCCGGAGTTATCCACCTATACCGTGAGGAATTTAATTGCCTCCTAGTCTCTCAGGCTTTACCATAATCCACAGTCTGATCTAGGGATCACTAGGCCATACACCGAGACCCACTCTTCAGGATTTACCGTACATCCCATCCCGGGACTACTAGGGCCAACAAAGAGGAATATACCTCTTGGATTTACTGTATATCCCGCCATTCACCGACAAGGATTCCTAGGCACACAATCTTGGCTTTAACGCAACCCACTATCTGGCTTAGGGTTACTAGGCTTGTAGCATTATCGTGATCCATAGTTTGGTTTAGGGACCACTAGGCCATGTGTTTGTCATTTGGTAGATCCACCCAACTCGGCTTTGAATCCATCCAACAATGCAGCTCAACTGAAGTATGAGGACCCATCTCATCAAGGCTATCCGAAATGGAAAGACTAGGCTAAAAACATTGTCACACCTGGCGAAACCCATGCCATGACATAAAAAAACCACATACAACACCATGCATGCCAAATCTAGCAAGGATAATACACATACAAATCGATACCTTCAAATAATCCTATTATAGCTTCTTGATCCTACCTTCCTTGCTTGATCTTCACTTCCTCTTGCCTTCTTTGCCTTTCTTGATCCAATGCCCAAGTGCTGCAAGAAAACTATAAGTGTCCAAGAGTGAGAGAGAGAGAGAACAATGAGAGAGCTCCAAAACTGAACTGACAAAAGGTTCCTAACTAATCCTCGGAAGCCTTTGTATTAATGAGGCCACTATTTCCTTCATTTTCCATTATTTTCCTTCAATTTCCTCCTCACATGCAACTTGTGACCTTTCACCTCCCTTTTCTCCTAATTTCAATTCTTCTCATAAATAAATGTGCCAAAAATTCCATTTTTCCTTTCTAAAGCCTTAGTAATTTCCTTTGCCAATTTCCTTAGCCATAATAAACCAAATTAACACCCCCTAGGATGTCTTGCTCAACATTAAGCTTGGAATAAGTGTCCTATCAATCGTGGTTATTATTTTTAACTTTTATTACATGGAATTTTCACTAGGGTTGTTACAAACCCCCCCCCCCCCCCTTGAGGGACACCTTACTTGGTGTTCAATCACACATATACCATAGCAAAACCGTTGGAAAGAAAACATACTGCTCATGGAGCTTTATAACATAGCTTGATGCAGTATCTATAGTGATCACCCTGCTGAATGCAAACCAACATGATAACATAATAACATGATACCCATATCACTTATTGGAGCTTTATAACATAGATCATGGTGTTATTTACATCCATATACATATGTGAATATACCAAAACATCAACAAAACATGTACCAAAACATACTAAAGACATGTACTACAACACCATACCAAAACTGCTTTGCTTCAACTAGAAAACAAGGAAGGATACATAGCTCGTATATGATCTGCCATCTCCCATGTATCTTCATCAGGCCCAAAGTGCTTCCACTGCACTTTAACTTGCTCAATTTCTCAATTCCAGCATGTGAGAACCTTTTTCTGCAATGTACACTGAGGCTTCAACTGGAATTCTCCATCTGGTTCCACCGGCAATACAAAGCAGTCAATCACATTACCGACATCTTTAACATACTTCTTAAGCAATGACATATGGAAAACATCATGGACTTTCACTATCAGAGGCAGTGCAAGTCGATAGGCTACTGGTCCAATCCTATCAATAATGTCGAAGGGTCCATAAAACCGTGGTGCTAGCTTAGCACGTGATCCAATCTGCAAGGAGCTCTTCTTTGGTTTGATGCGCAAGTACACTTGTTCCCCAACTTGGAACTCCTTGAACAACCTGCTTTGATCTACATAGATCTTCTGCCTATATTGTGTTGCCTTTAGATTCTTCTTTATAAACTGCACCTCTTTTTCCATGTTCACCAACATGTCTGGTCCAATCAACACCCTTTTAACTAGATCGCTCCAACTAATGGGAGTATTACAACTTCACTGATACAATGCCTCGAAAGGACTCATCCCCAATTACTCATGATAACCATTTTTGTATGCGAATTCAACCAAGGGAAGATACTCCTCCCACTTCCATTGCTGATGCATCACATACATTCTCAACATGTCCTCCAATATACTGTTGACCCTCTCTGTCTATCCATCAGTCTGCGGATGCTAAGTTGTATTGAAAGCCAACTTTGTGCCCAAACCTACAAACATCTCCTTCCAAAACTTGGAAGTGAACTTTTCATCCCTGTTAGACACAATCTTCTTTGGAACACCATGCAATTTGACCACATCTCTGATGAATGCATGTTGTCCTCAACAACCCTGTGATGAGTTCCATGGAAATTACCTCTCATTTCGATTCTAGAATCACAATCGGCTGTAGCAGTCCACCTGGGTGCTTACACTCTGCTTTCACACGTTAACAACCAAAACACCTAGCCACAAACTCTACTACATCCCTCTTCAGGTTCAACCAATAATAAAATCTTTCACTAATGTCAGTGTCTTCTGATAACCTAGGTGACCCGAATATGGTTTCGCATGAAACTCCCTCAAAATCACCCTCTTGAGCTCACTGTTGTATGGCACATATATCCTATCTCTAAATCTAACCAGTCCATTTGCTGTAAGGCAATAGTCCACATTCCATGCACCTGCACTTGTACCTGTACCACTAACTGTACCTATACTATCACTTGTACATGTACATGTATATGTACCTGTACTATCACCTATACATGTACTTGTACTATCACATGTACATGTACCAGTACCTGTTATCACTCCAGGAAACTCTCCGAGGTTGTAAATCGGAGATGCCTGGTAACATATGATCTTTAATATTGTTCTCTGAACTATTGGAATAAATGATGGTTTAGATCAAGCTAGATAACCATTTCAACTATGTTTTTACCCAAGACATGCATGAACACCCCCAATAACATAAGGCTTTAGACTGCTAATGCTCAATAGCTGGTAGATTTAATGGATAGATGGAGAACACTGACTATGTCAGCAGATTGCATACATGAACCTATATGAATGGCTAGCTACAGGCAGCAAATGGACTTATTGACTATACTGGCATATGCATATATAATCACACATATAAATGGCTAGCCATAGGCAGCAGAGAAGCTTGCAAATCTAATGTATCAAAGCAGAGATAAGATGACAGTTATCTGGCCTTAAGCACGCAGAAAACTTGAACAAATTGTTCGAGTGCAAGCATAGAATAGGAGAGAAATGGACATTAAACATGTAACATCAAAAGAAACTTGTATTACTAAAAATGAAGATGAGAAGCTTGACTAGCAAAGTCTCATGAGTCTCCAGAAGTTGAACCCTTGTTACATGTAGTTTTCTACCTTTTATAGGCCCTTTACAATGCTCCTGAGCTTTCTAGAAGGCTCAGAGTCTTAGACTTGTCTGATCTGTCCCTTAACTGTTTGATTCCCTCAATAGGTAGGCATGGCTCGGAGGTTTTCCTCTTCTGATAGAGGAATGACCATATTCAGATATTTTGGGCAGCCTGTTGTGATGCCTGGGAGCTCTCTCGTGCCAAATATGCCCCATTATGTTTGTTAGGATGATTGCTGCACTGGCACGACTGTTAATGTTCCATGATTTTGTTTGATTTGGGTTGAGGCATGCAGTGGCCCTTCTCCTTCCCTTTCCGGGCTCTATTTGCCGGTCGCTGTCTTTTTGTCGAATCCTTCTTCTAGTATGTAACATGATTGCAAGACTCCTCTAAGGATGGCTTGTCACCTGAACCCGCAATGGAGTGGCTATCGTGCCTTTGAAATCCCTGTATTGGTCCCTTTTAGATGATAGTCGTGAATGTTTTGCTGTTGTTGTGGCTGTTCGGGTCATAAACAGCGAAAAACACTGCAGTACTGCTGAATCCCGCCCATCGTTGTCCTTTTTAGACTTCAAAGGTCCATAAACATGACCAATTCCTTTATCGAGTCTGCCCTTCACGTCGTTGTCGCATGTCACACTACCCTAAGGTTCCTTCGTATTTTGTTTATATAACGAAAATGCACCGAAAACCATTGAAAACGGCTTTAGCGCGAACCTGAAATAACATGCAATAGAGTGTTATATAACCGTCAGGTCCGGCTATCGCATCGCAAATACGTATGTGCCCTCTAGCCCTTGGTGAAGCACTGCATGCGATCCGTCAATTTGCGATCCTCCGATGCAAGTGGGTGCTCTGAAAGTGATCCTTCATCGTTGATCGCAAATCACAGTCACACTTGATCGATGTTTACCCTGCTAGCTTACCTTTGCCGATGCGATCTGATCGCAATCGCATATCACTATATGTAAAGGGCCTGCCCCCTGGCCTTCTCGATCTGCGATCCGTCGATTAGATCTGGGCCATTGATCGGTGAGATCGAACGACTATCGTGCATCCATTGTTTAAGCCTACGCCTGTGGGTTTTTTTGTGGTTTTAGAGTGTTTTAGGCCTCCCGATAGTGTATTTCCGCCCTTCCAAGGGTTCTCCTCTTGTGATGGTTTTGACTTTGAATGATCCTCAAGAGGATTTTGAAGACTTTTTGGGCATACTTGGATCCTTTTTTATCCCTTTTTCAGCAGAGCTAATACTAGCTCCTTTTGGGGATGAAAGCCTCCCCGTGAGGTTTCAAGAATCACAGATCAATGCCTTTCCTGTGAAAAAAAAATTAAATCTTCACCCTAGTGTTCCATTGGGCATGGAGTCTATTTTGCAAAAGAAAGAGAAAAAATAAAAACTGGAAAAACATATTTACAATGACAAGGCTTTAAAGCCTTAAACGAAAAAAGGTTTTAAGAACCGCCCATTTACTAGGCCATCAAAAATTGCTTCTCCTTCCATGCTCTTCAGCATGAAGGTATTGTTCCCTTGGACCTGAGAAATGATAAAAGGCCCTATCCAGAAAGCATCAAACTTCCCATGGTTTCCTTTCTTTTCTTTTAGTGCATCCCACTTCAGAGCCAAGTCTCCAACCTGAAAATTATCTGTTTTTGTCCTTTTGTCAAAAACTTCTTTGATCTTTTTCTGATGTACTGCAGCCTTCTCAACCAGCTGTTCTCTGATTTGATGTACCTCTGCCAAATCAGTGATCCTTTTTTCCATGTCTTCTTCCTCATTCTGTTCTTGTTGCAGGAACTTTGCCACATGGAGAGTCAACTAAATTGGGAACACGGCCTCAATGCCATATACCAACTTGAATGGAGAATTTCCTGTGGATCTTTTAATGGTCACTCTATCAACCCAAAGTGCATATTTGAGATTAGAATCCCAATTCTTTTAGTTGTCCTCCAACAGCTTCTTAATTATCCTTATAAGACTTTTGTTGGAAGATTCTGCTAGACCATTTCCTTGAGGGTAGTATGAGGTGGAATGAACAATTTTAATGCCCACTGAGTTACACATTTCCACCAATTCTTTTGCTTTGAAGGCTGCTACATTATCTGTGACTAATTTATGTAGACAACCAAATCTGGTGAAGATATGCTCAACAAAAAAACTTCATGACCACATTATGATCAACCTTTCTAGTAGGGATTGCTTCAATCCACTTAGTAAAATAATCAGTGGCTACTAATATCCATCTGTGCTGGCCACTGGAATGTGGATTGATTTCTCCAATGAAATCCAAGCCCCACTGCTGAAAAGGTCCTTTTTCATGTACTGGTTTTAAGGGCAGGGACTTCAATTGCTATTTCCCTTCGAATCTTTGGCACCTGTCACAAGATTTAACAAATGAAAAGACATTATAAAATAAGGTGGGCCAATAGTACCCAGCTCTGAGGATCTTGTGGGCTATAGTTTTCCAGTAATGATGTCCTCCACACATGCTGGAATGAAACTGCTGCATAACTTCCATTGATTGTTCTTTGTCCAGACACCTCAAAAGCATTCCAGATGGGTCCCTCCAATAGAGTAGATTTTCATGGATGCAATATTTCATTGCCCTGAGTTTAACAGTTCTGGCCTGACTTTGAGTAAGGCCTGGACGGATTTCTAGCTTCAGCAAGAAATTAATTATTGTAGAATACCAATCACAAGAAGCTAGATTCTCTATCAATGACTGCTTTTCTTTTGGTTCAGCTGCTTCCTCTTCTTCTGTTTGGCCATTCTCTGAATTCGAACACATGAGGTTCATGTCCAATGTTTTGCAATTTTCTTCAGCTAATAATCTGGCAAGACCCTGACCTCTGACAAGCTTAGTGGGCTTCAGTTCTATATTAAATTCGATTAACTTCGCGATCCATTTAGCCCTTCTTCCATCAGCATCATGTTGTGTCAAGACATCTTTTATTGCAGCAGAGGGTACATATGCAACTATTTTGGAATGCAGAATATAAACTCTGAAAGCTTTCAAAGACTTGATAAGAGCGTATGCTTGTTTCTCAATAATATCATACCTCAGCGCAACATCCCTTAAGGTTTTACTGAAAAATGCCACTGGATGCTCTGAGCCTTCTTCATCTGCTTGCAATAAGACTGCTGCAAGGGTGTCGTCAGAGGCAAAAGAAAATATGTGGAATTCCTTGCTGTAATATGGACTGATTAAAGTGGGAGCCTCCATAATTGCCTTTTTAATGGACTCAAATGATTTTCTTGCTACACCATTCCATTTGATCTCTGACCCCTTCTTCAACATAGAGGTAATATGCTTCACAAGTTCTGCAAAATTTTGGATAAACCTCCTTACAAAATTAATCTTGCCTAGAAAGGACTGGATGTCCTTCTTCGATCTTGGGACAAACAAGGTCTGTATCGCTTTTACTTTTTCTGGGTCAATTCGGACACCTGCTGCAGAAAAAATATGTCCCAACAACATGCCTTCTTCTAAAGCAAACTGTGACTTCTTAGGATTTACTAATATCCCAAACCTTTTGCACTTCAAAAACACTTTCTTCAAATGTTGCACATGGTCTTGATGGCTGCTGGAGTATACTGTTATATCATCAAGGTAGATAAGGACAAATTTATCCTTCTCTCCCACAAATGCTATATCCATAGCTCTCTGAAAGGTGGCTCTACCATTCATCAACCCAAAAGGCATCTTGGAATACATAAAGGTGCCCCAAGAAGTGGTAAATGCAGTCTTCTCCTGATCATCTAGATGCACATCAACCTGATTATACCCTGAAAATCCATCCAGGAAAGACATCACTTTGGCTCCTGAGAGCTTCTGCAGCAAGTGCTCCATCTTGGGTAGAAGATAATCGTTTTTCTTGGAGCATTTATTTAAGTTTCTGAAATCAACGCAAAGTCTGATTTCTCCACTTTTCTTCCTTACCACTACTAGGTTGGCTACCCACTTGGAATATCTGAGAGGGACTATGATTTTGGTAGCTAGCAACTTTTTTATTTCTTTTTCAATCAGAGGGAGGAGCATAGGATTTATTGGTCTCGGCTTCTGTTTGAAAGGTTTGGTGTCTTTCTCTAGAGGGATTTTATGTTGGATGATCTTCTTGTCATATGTTTTCATGTCGCCATATTCCCAGGAAAAGACGTCAGCAAATTGCTTCATTAAATTACAATACTCAGCACTTTGGTCAGCAGACAGATGGGCAGACAGATTTATGTATCTTGGCTGACCTGGACTCCCTACATCATGCTTACAGACTGCAGACTGATCTTCATTTTGGGCAGCCTTATAGGGTACATCGTTTTGGTCAAACAGTGTTTCTAGAGGAATTAGACCCTTAGGAATATGATTGCTGGGAAGCTGGACAATGCTATCTTTGCCAATTTTGTTTCTAAGTCGGGATTGGGGGGTCTCTTGCAAGGCTTCATTTTCTTGGTCAATTTTCATTTTGGAAAATTCATCAATGACTTGCAGAAACCTATTTATCTCATCATCATCATCAAAAACTTTCCAATGCTGGACATTATTAGGCAAGGATGGTCTATATTTCATATGGACTTCATAAACTAGTCTGGGAGGCATGGGGGGGATAAATAGACTAGCAGACACAGCAAGGGAATCAACAAGCTAATTTTTGGCTCTAGGAATATATGAAATACAGAAATAATCAAAAGAATCTCTGATCCTCCATACCTCATCTTTGTATGCTTTCAGCCTTGGGTGCTTTGCTTGAAATGTTTTATTTACTTGCTGAATGATCAAATCAGCATCTCCAAATACCTTCAGATTCTAGATTCATCTGTCTTTTCTTGCATTAAGGCCCAGTATCAGAGCTTCATACTCTGCTATATTATTGGTGACTTGGAAGGCCAGCTTAAAAAATATTTGTGTGCTTTCTTGTTTTGGAGATATCAGCACCACCCCTGCTCCTGCAGTCTCCCTGGAACATGCTCCATCAAAGGACATCTTCCAAACCTGATTTGCTTGCTCCCCCTCAGCCTGAACAATTTGTTTCTTGAGTTGCAACGAGGCCTTCTGAGATTCTTCAATTTGGAGGATACATGCTCCAAAATCAGTGTCCACCGCATAAATGGGATGATTAGAAGGATTCTTTTCATCACTGATGATATATGCCAGTTGTGCTTCTCTATACAATCTCCTACTTTCTCCTCCGAAAACTGGGACAGTGGCATAAGATAAGCCATTCTGCAACTAGTCTCTTAATCCACCCTCTGGACAACAACATGCCAAACATAGGAGGGACATATGCCACCACAATATCCATCATTATGCTCTTCATGGGCAGCTGGGTTAGGGTAATGGATAAATCTTTAATCGATCCCAGACATTTCACCTTTCTTGAATAAAATGAGAATAGGTCATGATATGGTCTGGTGATGTCAAGGCCTAACTCTTCCATGACAGTTTTAGGCATTAGATTGTGACTGGCACCTGTATCTAGCAGGCAGTTGTGGAGAATTTTGTCATGAATGGTCAAGGAGACATAAAAAGATGGAGAATTATCATTGGTAGGTTCAGTCATTGGACTTAGCACAATTGCAGGCCTATTGTCTTGCAAATTGAAAAAGTCAGTGGAGGTTTCTGTGGCTTTCAGCTCAAGAGCTTCGAGGACAGGCTTTCTAAACACTTCACTCTTTACAAGTTCTAACAAAGGTACATATATTTTCAACTTTTGGACTTCTGATTCAAAACTAAAAGGAGAAGGGGACTTGTCAGGACCTCTAACCTCTTGAGCTGGTGCTTTGAGGATGAGTGGGTCGATTGTTGTTCTTTTCTGTCTGGTATTCAGTGACTCAGTTTGGACAACAACTTTTTGGGCAGGATTCTCCTTGGCATTGTTTGCTTGTGACCTTAAATTATATCTTTGTTGTTCACCAGTTTGCAGAATAGCTTCCCTATCCCACTCTAAATTGTCTTGGTCCTGCAGCAATGATTCTTCATATGCGGCCAATGTCAAAAATGCAGCACTGCCTTTATCTTCCATGCAATGAATTTCATCCTCATCTTCGAACTGCTCCGCCTCCATGACTAAATTTTGGAAAGGAGCCTTAACCTTTTGATCTTCATTTGTTTCTTTACCTCTCTGAATGATTTGCAATTGTTCGTTTTTTCTTCTAAATGGATTCGGATTTCTTGGAGCAAATGTGCCTGGGAGCCTTGTCTTCCCAGAGTTCTGCTCGACCTCCAGCTTAGATAATTTAGTAGCCAATGACTCGATCATCCTAGTCATTTTATCAAATTTGGGATCGGAAGATGAGGCAGAGGAAGAAGAAGCCTCACCTCTCTGCCTCCTTCTGTCAGCATGACTTCTGAGTTTTTCTGCAGCCATAATATTAGATTCTACTTCTAGGGCTGCATCCTGCATGTCAGCCAGAGTAGCGCATCTTCTTTCTCTCAATAGCAAACATAAATCAGAGTCAAAGGCACTGGCATAAGCAAGTTTTGCAGAGGTGGGGGTAGGCTTTACCTCAGCTGGTATCTTACTATACATACGATTGAATCTTTTATTAAAATCAGGCAGTGATTCCCCATTTTCCCTCTTCAGGTTTCCAAACTCAGTATGGTAGTATAGCAAGTCTTTTTTATCTCCCCAGTGTTTCAAAAATGCATCATCTAGGGCTTCAATATCAGCAATAGATCTAGGTGCCAGTTCTCTGAACCATTTTCTAGCCTCTCCATCGAGGCTCTGGACAAAAACTCTCATCCACACATCATTTTCACTAATATCCAGGTTATCAGCATAACTGTAAAAAGATTCAAGGTGTTCTTCAGCTGTTACCCCCTCTGTACCAGTGAACTTAGGCATGTATTTCTGGTACTCTCCTGCAGGCATGGCGTTCAAAGGAACAGGCAAGACCAGGGGTCCATACCTAGCAGCTATGATTCTTTCCATCTTTGTGGGTGCTTGCTGGCCCGCCATGACTGGGGTAGGTGGAAGGATACTGGTAGATTGAATAGTGGGGAACAATGAAATGGATGACAGAGACAAGGGAATATGATGGACTGTATGGGAGACTCTCTTTGGATTGAGATCCAAAGGGGAACTAAAAGATAAAGGAGCTTTATGAATCTCTGAAGGTGATTCTTCACTAGCAATACTAGGCTCTAATTCTTCAAACTGCGTATTCTCGACTATAACCTTCTCTTGCAGAGATGCATAAGATTTCTTAGGCTTACCTGATCCTGATGCTCCTTTCTGTGATGTTTTCTTCGACTTGAAAATCTTCTCAGGGTCAGGCACTGGTTCGGCTGGTGATTTCTGAGGATTTCTTCGAGTATGCCTCACAAACTGAGCCAGGACTATGATGTGGAGTCACCAAAGGTTGGTCTTCCTCCAGTTGAGTCGCCAGATAGATGATTACAATCAGAAATGTACCCAGACTTTGTCTATCATCAAAATCTGGAACTGTGTCATTCTCCCAGGGAAGCTAAGCTTCAATATCGATCCCCGGCAACGGCGCCAATTTTGTTATCACTCTAGGAAACTCTCCGAGGTTGTAAATCAGAGATGCCCGGTAACATATGATCTTTAATATTGTTCTCTGAACTATTGGAATAAATGATGGTTTGGATCAAGCCAGATAACCATTTCAACTATGTTTTTACCCAAGACATGCATGAACACCCCCAATAACACAAGGATTTAGACTGCTAATGCTCAATAGTTGGTAGATTTAATGGATAGATGGAGAACACTGACTATGCCAGCAGATTGCATACATGAACCTATATGAATGGCTAGCTATATGCAGTAATGAACTTACTGACTATACTGGCAGATGCATATATAATCACACATATAAATGGCTAGCCATAGGCAGCAGAGAAGCTTGCAAATCTAATGTATCAAAGCAGAGATAAGATGACAGTTATCTAGCCTTAAGCACGCAGAAAACCCAAACAAATTGTTCAAGTGCAAGCATAGAACAGGAGAGAAATGGGCATTAAACATGTAACAACAAAAGAAGCTTGTATTACTAAAAATGAAGATGAGAATCTTGAGTAGCAAAGTCTCATGAGTCTCTAGAAGTTGAACCCTTGTTACATGTAGTTTTCTACCTTTTATAGGCCCTTTACAATGCTCCTGAGATTTCTAGAAGGCTTGGAGTCTTAGACTTGTCTGATCTGTCCCTTAACCGTTTGATTCACTCAATAGGTAGGCATGGCTCTGAGGTTTTCCTCTTCTGACAGAGGAATGACCATATTCAGATATTTTGGGCAGTCTGTTGTGATGCCTGGGAGCTCTCTCGTGCCAAAGATGCCCCATTGTGTTTGTTAGGATGACTGCTGCACTGGCAAGACTGTTAATGTTCCATGATTTCGTTTGATTTGGGTTGAGGTGTGCAGTGGCCCTTCTCCTTCCCTTTCCGGGCTCTGTTTGCCGGCCACTGTCTTTCTGTTGAATCCTTCTTCTGGTATGTAACATGACTGCAAGACTCCTCTAAGGATGGCTTGCAACCTGAACCTGCAATGGAGTGGCTATCGTGCCTATGAAATCCTTGTACCAGTCCCTTTTAGATGATAGCCGTGAATGTTTTTCTGTTGTTGTGGTTGTTCGGGTCATAAACAACGAAAACGCTGCAGTATTGCTGAATCCCGCCCATTGTTGTCCTTTTCGGACTTCAAAGGTCCATAAACATGACCCATTCCTTATCGGGTCCACCTTTCACGTCGGTGTCGCATGTCGCACTTCCCCAAGGTTCCTTCTTATTTTGTTTATACAACAAAAATGCACCGAAAACCATTGAAAACGGCTTTAGCGCAGACCTGAAATAACATGCAATAGAGTGTTATATAACCGTCGGGTTTGGCTATCACATTGCAAATATGTATGTGCCCTCTAGCCCTTGGTGAAGCGCCACATGAGATCCGCTGATTTGCGATCCTGCGATGCGAAGTGGGCGCTCCGATAGCGATCCTTCATTGCTGGTTGCAAATCGTAGTTGCACTTGATCCATGTTTACCCTGCCAGCTTACCTCTGTCGATGCGATATTGCGATGTGATCTGATCGCAATCGCATATCACTATATGTAAAGGCCGTGCCCCCTGGCCTTCCTGATCTGCGATCCGCCAATTAGATCTGGGCCATTGATCGGTGAGATTGAACAACTGTCGTGCATCCATTGTTTAAGCCTACGCCTGTGGGTTTTTTTGTGGTTTTAGAGTGTTTTAGGCCTCCCGATAGTGTATTTCCGCCCTTCCAAGGGCTATCCTCTTGCGATGGTTTTGACTTTGAATGATCCTCAAGAGGATTTTTAAGACTTTTGGGGCATACTTGGATCCTTTTTTATCCCTTTGTCAGCAGAGCTAACAGCACCCTGCTGCAACCTGTGCATAATCTCCATATATCTGACATCCTACTCACCTGCCTGCAATATCCTATCTTCTAAATATGTCCCATAGGAGCTCATATCTACTAAGTGATTTACCTGTATCTTCCTGCTAAGAGCATCTGCCACCTTGTTCTCCTTTTCTTTGGTGTACCTGATCTCGAAATCAAACTCACTGATCATGGCCAACCATCTAGCCTGCCTGGCATTCAGATTCAACTGATCAAACAAATACCTCATCCCAATATGATCACTCATCGGTACAAACCTCCTGCCAAGAAGATAGTGCCTCCACATCTTCAAGGCATGTATGATCGTTGCTTACTCAAGACCATGCGTCAAGTAGTTATGCTCGTGCTCTTTCAGTTTCCGCGACTCATAGGACACCACCTGTCCATCCTGCATCAGGACCCCACCAAGTCCCCTCTTGCAAGCATTTGTACAAAATACAAACTCCTTGTCTGGATCTGTAATCTTTAACATTGGAGCATGTGTCAACAATTGCTTAAGTTGCTCAAAACTAGCCTCACACTCCTCTGTCCATTCAAACTTCTTACCTTTCCTTTGTAGTGATGTGATAGGATAAGCAATCTGTGAGAAGTTCCTGATGAACTTCCTATAATAGCCTGCCAACCCCATGAAAGATCTCACCTCATCCACATTCTTAAGAGATACCCACTCCATGATGGTCCTTATCTTTTCTTGATCTAGTGCAACTCCCTCCTTGGAAACAACATGTCCCAAGTAGTGCACCTCAGTATGAAAGAAACTACACTTGATGAGCTTAGCATACAACTGATGGTCTCTCAACAACCTCAACGCTGCTGCTAAATACTCGACATACTCTTCCTTATTTTTAGAATATGACAATATGTCATCCATGAACACAATAACAAACTTATCCAAATACGGACGCAACACACTATTCATCAAGCACATAAATGTAGTTGGAGCATTAGTCAAACCGAATGGAACTACAACAAACTCATAATGCCCATATGTGGTTCAGAAAGTTGTCTTGTAAATGTCCTCCTCTTTTATGCGTACCTGATGATATCCGAATACTAGATCAATCTTCAAGAGCACTAATGCTCCCTTCAATTGATCAACCAAGTCATCAATCCTCGGCAAAGGATACCTGTTCTTGATGGTCACTTTGTTCAACTACCTGTAATCAATGCACAATCTGAGAGTACCCTATTTCTTCTTTATAAACAATATCGGTGCGCCCAAGGTGATACACTTAGCCTAATGTATCCCATGTCCAACATTTCCTTTAACTACAACTTCAACTCAACCAAATATGGTGTGTTCATCCTGTAAGGTGCCTTTGATGCTGGAGCTACCCCTGGCACTAACTCAATAGAAAATTCTACCTCCTAATGAGGTGGAAACTCAGTAATGTCCTCAGGAAATACATCCTGGAACTGTTGTAGAACTAGGTACCTTCTCAACAAATCCTCAACTTCCTTAATCTTGTCACTAGAAATGTGTACTATAAATAACATACACCCTTTCCTACAACTACACTTTTCCTGCATAGTTGTCACCATCCTAACTGATGTGGATTATTCTTACCCTGTGTTGACAGCACTGGAAATACTTCAACCAAGGGGATCTCCCTGATATGAAATCCCAACTAGACCTCACAACGTTTGGTGTAGGAGTCCCATCTAGTATAAAGGTCCAGTTTCCATTTACTTAGAGATCTGCCTTGGCTCTGGTTGTCAACACATGAGAGTGTTATGTTGGTATCTTCAAAAATTAAGGTAAGTGTGCTTTGTGACTGCATAATGTAACTTGTGTCTAGGTTCTCTTACTACAAAGGGGGAGAGTAAAGTGAGCCTCTAAATGAGAGGTAGTAGTACCACCCACGAAAAGACACAAGTGAACTAGAAAGGTTTGTCTAGCACCCAGCAGAATAGTCAACAACGGATGCGATGGTCATTAAAACCGAATTGAAGGTGACAAAACATACACCATCCAATAGAGTAGTCCACACAGATGTGACAGTCGTTAAAACTGAAGTGAAGGGGACAACACATACACCACCCAATAGAGTAGTCCACACAGATGTGATGGTCGTTATACCTAGAAAACAAAGATGGTTGACGAGTATCCCGCGGAGTAGTCCACAAGGATGTGACAACGGTGATAACCAATACACAAAGGTGGTATGTCTAGTATCCCACGGAGTAGTCCACAGGGATGAGACAACGGTGATAACCAATACAACACATTCCCAAAAATGTAAGTACTAAAACAACCGAAGTAGTTCAACTATATTAGTATAGGTGAAACAAACATGCATTAAAAATGTCGAAAGAATAGATTTACAAACATCTACAAAACATGCATGAAAATGTGTTGGCCTTAACAGGCTTCTGAGTGAAGAAAAAGTTGCAAGACACAACTGTACACCATACATCACTAGTCCTAGTAGTGGGACATTGGAGCCACTCCTCGCTCCTCAAAGAATTGATTGTCTACTCTCAAGGCTATGTGGGAGGAGCCAAGGTGAAAAGTCCTTGCTCATACAATGGGAGGGGTATATATAGCCAAGGGTGATGCTTGACCCTTGTGACTCTTGGACTACCCTCATGACCGTTGAACTTCCTATGACTTTTCAACTAACATGACTCTTCAACTTCTTGTGTGCATCCATTGGAATTTCACTTTACATTACATTCAGTTACAACAGATATGGCCCATAGTGGTGATGTGGCCTTGACAACTCATGACACAACTTGACACGACACTGTTGACATGTACTAGTTGGCTGTGGTGTCCATGTCAAGTTGTTGTGCTGCTAAGTGATGGATGTACTCTCGGGTGTGCTTTATCTTCTCCTCTGTATGGCTTGAGGCTATGGGGTATTGATGGTCTTGGTATTTCAATATGGTTCCATGCATGTGTTCCTTTCACCTGCTGCTTCTTTCGTTCATCTAGATGTAGGTAAGTCTTATAGCATGTGCGCTCCTTCTTCATATCGTTCGTCATCTTACCATGATCTATCAGTGTACCCGTTCCTGCGATTCACTCATGATGGGACGACATCAAATCCAAAACCTCATAGTCTAACATGATGCATAGTATTTTCTGTGTTCCAAGCCCAAGACAGATAACAAGTTGGGAAGAGGGCCCAATAACCACGCACTGTGCAGTTCCAGGTGACAAGGAAGGGGGACTAGTCACTGAGACTGCGTAGAGCATAACTTAGGCTTGCACGGTCTTCATTGTTCGGGAAAACTGTGCAGAGGCCATTGGGAGGCATAATTGTGCAGTTAAGGACACCAATGGCAGTTGTAAGGTGGGAACTTGAGAGACACCTCTGCATAGTTTCCAGAGGGAAGACAAGGCAGGACAACAAAGGGACCAGAGGACAGTTCTACGCATTTTTTGAGAGCAGTGAGTCCCAACTTAAGGAAGTCACTAGGAGGACATCTTTGCACAATTTTTGGGATCAGTGCAGGCTCAAGTCTCTGTGCAATGCGGGGTTCCAACAAGCATGAGGGAGGCTCGATGACTTCTCATGCGAGTGCGTAGTTCAGATAGGTAATGAGGCAGCTTCTGCACAGTTTTGGGAAGGAAGACAAGTTGCTCACCTCTGGGATTGCACAGTGCAACTGACTGGGAGGACAAATTCAATAATTTCGCAGTTCCATACAATAGACCAGCACCATTTAGGGCTAATACTACACAGTGTAGCTTAGTCAAGGTTCGGGGAAGTGAAGTTGTTCCGTCGATATATTTTCAAGAAAATGGCTAAGTGTGAGAGACAAGTGAACTTGTGATGACTCGACATTGTGATCACACACTTAGTGTACTTCGACAACATGACAACACTGACCACCATGAAAACATGGCAAAGCATGACCCTCTGTGGGACTGTCTAGATCTGAAAGCGACAAGTGCCAGTCTTGAGATAGACCTTTGAACGACTATGACAACACTTGTGTGACAGTGCTTACAACTTTGTGTGTGAGTGCGACGGGTCTTCACATAGCTAAGACAACCCAAACACACAAAGGCAAACCTTAGAAATCACTAGAACAAGATCGTAAGCATGGAAAAGCAATCAACATGCCAAAAGACAACAGTTGGTTAAGCAAGCAACAGGGAGCAAGACATGTAGAGGAAACACATGGAATGACATCTAGTGCTTGAAACTATGCACAACATTGAAGACATAATGATATGAAGGTGATAATAAGTCCTTCAAGCTACACTAAGAGGTGTATTTCAAAATATGTGCTTTGTTTTTCATACCTGCCCTCCAAGGGTTGTGCATCAGATGGAGTCTTCATGCGATCCTAATATTCTATCATAACTTGGGTTCCTTGGTCTTCTTATCTTCCCCCTCAGCTCGTTAAGAGTCCTCTAGCATTTCATCCTTCTTATGATCACTGAAAGACACATCTGCGTATTTTCAGTGGGCAGTGACTACTGCGGGATGAGGCCCTGGGAGGAAACATCTGCACAGTTTTAAGATGCAAGGCAAACTAGGCAGTTGAGATGTCTGAGGGAAAAAATGTGTAGTTCATGGAGACAATGGGTTCTGGATGAGGGAAGGACACTGGAGGAAACCACTGCGTAGTTTTGAATGATAAGGGAGGTTGGGCAGATTTCCCCTTGAAGCAAAACAAACTTCCCTTTGCATGACAAGCAATAACCCCCATGCCCGAATATGACACATACTATGTAAAGATAAAAGTGTGAGTGACTCTTAAGATCGAAAAGGGGAGCTTGAGATCATCAGCTTACCAAATAAGTGACTAAGGAGCGAAAGATAACAAGATCCACAGTAGGTTCTAAAATTTGAGTACATACCAAAATTTTGGAGGGTGTTGCAGCCACTACAACACCCTATAAGACTCTTGGTTCCCCATTGCCATCAACACACTCAATGGCTTTGTCATAACAATCCACTTTGGTCCTATGAAGATACAACTAATCAATGCCCAAAAACATATTGTATGATCCCAATGGTAATACCTTCAGATGTGTTGCGATAGGAATACCATTCAAATCAAATGTATAATCTCTTACCCAATGATGAAGTAGCTTTTTTGTACCTGTAGCCAATTGCACTAACCGAGATTCCGCATGTAATTCCTTACTCAAGCCACACTTATCCACCAATTTAGGACTAAAATAGATATAAATAGATCCAAGGTCAATCAAAATAGGAAAAACTTGATCACAAAACTTACTGTCCCTCTCAATGATAGATGCATGATGCTCTGCCCGTCTGTTGTCCACAACTGCATAAATACAAGGAATACTCTGCCCCACATCGCCAACAATTTGTGCCTCCTGTGCACTGTACATCTTAGGCCTACCACCTTGATTCCGCGGACAATCTCTCCTAAGGTGTTCCTCACCACATTTCCAACACTCCAACTTTCTAGTACCATTACCTCTATGTTGTTGCTGTGATCCATGTCCTAGTCTAGCTACATTAAACTTCTTTTGAGGTGCCACATTTTCCTTCTCCTCTATATTTTGAGGTCTTGCTCTCTTTGGCTACCATTTACCTTTACCTTTTTCTTTTACTTTCCATACTTGCTGAGATTCATTCTTACACTTTGACTGTTCATAACAATGCTTCAATTTCCCAATAACTTCCTCAAGTGATCGAGGCTCATCGTACTCAATCTGATCTCTAAATGCTAATGGAAAACCACTGATAAATCGCTGAAATTTAGCCTTCTCATCTGTGAGATACGATGCATACCTCAATAGCTCCAAAAACTTGGTTGTGTACTCTTCATCTGTCATTGACCCCATCTTGAGCTCAAATAACTCTTTGGCCTTACTGTCGTAGTACCTTTTTGACAAGTATTTCTTCCTGAAAATACTCTTGAACTCATGACAACTCAAGTCATCCATCCTGATGTCTCTGAAGCGCTTCATGTCTTCCCACCAAATGTCGGCTTTACCTTTCAAGCTGAAGATAACGATTCTGACCTTCATGTTATTTGTGTACTCATGCAAATCAAAGAATTTTTTCATCCCAAGTATCAAGGCCTCTACATCTTCCAACTTCTTCACATCTCCATCAAAATTAGGTGGTTTTGATTTCTTAAATTCATCTGGAAAGTATCCCCTATCACTCATCCTGTAAGGATGATAACGACGACGATCATGATGCCTGTCAGAAACAGAACTAGAATAGTACCTGTACTCATCACCCCTCCGATCCGGAGTGTCCAACAACCTACCATCTCTCAGTGTGTTACCTCTATTCAACCTATGTCTACTAGGAGACCTACTGCCATATGCCCCATTAGTTCTATCCTCCGTCCCATGGATGATTTGAAGTGGCCCTTTTCACTGCAGTTCTGAAAAACTTTGAAGGAGTATTGCATTAACCTCTACTTGTTTCTCTTGTGCTTGTATGATCCTGTCATTGTCTACCTTACAACTCATTATCCCTTCCTTCAGACTTCTCAACATGTCTTCCAAATCAAAAGAGTGCCTACCACACTGCTCATCTGATTCATAAGGATATTCTTTGTAGTCTACCATCTTGCGTTTAATTTTGACCTTTTTCCTACAAAGCTTAATGTGTCAGATAAACGAAATCATAACAAACCAACTTACCTTAGTATAATTTGGGGAGGTTACCTCATCTGCAAGATCATTCAAATCAGTGTGATACATGTATAACATAATCATGACAACATATATACATATACAAAAAAGTGCATCAACATATAAACATCATTCTAGTTAGAGTCTAGTCATCAATGCATGACCATATCGACTACACATACCATGACCTCATGCATGACAATAAAAACCATTGCGCCATTGCACACATGGCCACATGCAAACATCAACATGCATAAGCAATGCATAATCAACCATACACATGCATGAATGCATGTAATCAAGCATAAGCGAACAATACTTGTAGCCAAACCTACAGGCTACAAGAATGATACATGTAAACAAACATATGAGAATGTAACCAAGCATGCAAAATGATACATGTAAGCAACATCTAGCAACATGTAACCATTCATACACTCATGATGATGCACTTCACAATGAAAACATCAACTTCCACATGACTACATCACCACAACCATGATTAACATTATGCAATGCAACAAGCTCATGGAATGCAAGTGTAAGAGACACACATGCAACTGACATGCATGCATGACCAACACACAACCCATGCAGTCTGAGGGGTGAACCATGCTCTGATACCACTCTCTAACACCATCCTCCCACATCTACCTAAGTAACCGGCCAACCGGGGTAAACATGTGATGATAGGCTTCTGTGATTGGATTAAACCTCCTATGTGACCTTAAGGAAATGGAATAGATCAAAACGCAACATAAAAAATTTCCACATCAACTATAAGGCCCCTAAGAACCATGCCAACACTTCAGGCAGCTTGCCCTTGGGTCCCACTGAATTTTTTGATCACTTGAGCTCTGAACACTCTCATGTTATGGGCATGCCAGTGTCTGGGGACCTTTGGACGCTCTCATGCTATGGGCATGCCAACATCTAGGGACCTATGGATGCTCTCATAGGCTTACAATCCAATGTCCAGGGACATTTTTGTCTAGTTTTGTGCCAGTGTCCCCGGGATTTGAGCCACTTTTTCAGACCCAAATCCCAGTCACTGACCATAATGAAATGACATCTTCAAAGTAGTAGAATAACATGGAAACAGTGATGCAAAATAAATTAGTTGAACAAGCCCTGAACCGGACCCCTACTAACCATGACAGGCATTTTTTCAAACATATCACAAATATGTAATCTACAGGTGTAAATAAAAAATTTAAGCATAGGGATCTCGTACTTATCTTAGAATCGCTAAGAACCATTGTTCCCTCATGTCATTTGTTGCATTATCATCTAATAGGTCATAGATACATTTTCCATTCATTTAAAAGTAAAAACATGATGAGATCCATATATAGTTGTGGTCATAAAACATATACATAACCAACATAGTAACAACATAAATACCATAAATATATCAGCCATAGAATCCACATATAAACCAATACATTTACACATGAAAACCAAAGGGATGAATTTCTCATTAATGAATGTAGAAACCAATTGGGGATGGGACTACCACGTTCCACTCGACCATAGATTGGCTAAGCCAAATCTCTCTTCAGCCAATCACCCCCGTGCCATATTCCAAGCATGAATGTGGGACTCATAACCAACTGAAAAGAACCAAACAAGCATGGATGCTACCAGAGTTCTCCACCTACATTGTGAGGAATTTGAGTGCCTCCTAGTCTCTCAGGCTTTACCGTAATCCATAGTCTGATCCAGGGATCAGTAGGCCCTCGAGATCCACTCTCTAGGCTTTACCATACATCCCATCCCCAGATTACTAGGCCCAACAGAGAGAAATCCACCTCTTGGATTTACCGTATATCCTGTCATTCACAAGAAAGGATTATTAGGCTCACTGAGGCACACAATCCTGGATTTACAGCAACCCACAATATGGCTCAGGGGTTACTAGGCCAGTGGCTTTACCATGATCCATAGTCCGGTTTAGGGACCACTAGGCCGTGTGTTTATCATTTCGAAGATCCACCACACTCGACTTCGAATCCATCTGACAATACAACTCAACCGAAGTATGAGGACCTATCTCATCAAGGCTATCAGGAAATGGCAAGGTTAGGCTGAAAAACATTGTCACACTTGGCAAAACCCATTCCATGACAAAAAAAAAACCACATGCAACGCCATGCATGCCAAATCTAGCAAGGAAAATACACATGCAAATCAATACCTGCAAAGAATCATGTTGTAGCTGCTTGATCATGCTTTCCTTGCTTGATCTTCACTTCCTCTTGCCTTCTTTACCTTTCTTGATCCAATGCCCAAGTGCACCAAGAAAACTCTAAGTGTCTAAGAGAGAGAGAGAGAGAGAGAGAGAGAGAGAGAGAGAGAGCTCCAAAATTGAACTAACAAAAGGTTCCTAATTGATCTAGAGAAGTATTTTCATTAATGAGGCCTATGTTTCCTTCATTTTACATTATGTTCCTTCATTTTCCTCCTCACATGCAACCTGTGACCTTTCACCTCCCTTTTCTCATAATTTCCATTATTCTCATAAATAAATGTGCCAAAAATGCCATTTTTCCTTTCCAAAGTCTTATCCATTAGTTTTGCATTCTGAGGAATGGAAGCCTATGTAATTACATATTTGAGCACATAATTGAAGAGGCCCAACATTGGAAGATGGACCCAGAGACATAGCCCACGAGGGGTGAACTTCGTTATCAATTATTGTTCTGTGTTGTTGTGTATGGTTTATTTGTCTCTATTTATTTTCTACAAATTGAGTATTGAACACTAAAATTTATGTACTTTTGCAACTTGAATAAATTTACTTGCAAATTTTCAATAAACCTTCAAAATTTTAAATTCAAATCAATATTTGTTTAGGGCCTAGTGATCTAGTGGGAATTGTGATATCTCTTGAAGAAACCTGGTTTGGTTTGATTTTGAGTCCCACATTCATGCTTGGAATATGGCACGGGGGTGATTGATTGAAAGAAATATTTGGTTTAGCTAATCTATGGTTGGGTGGTTCTTGGAAGTCCAAAACCTGGTTGGTTTTTGTACTCATTAGTAAGAGCTCCTTCTCTTTGGTATTTCATGTGTTAATGTACTGGCTTATATGTGGATTATATGATTGTGATATCCTTGTTATTTTTGTTGGTTATATGCAAGTTATGAGTATGTTTTATGACAAACTTGATATACGACTCTCCTCATGTTTTGATTAGTAATTGAAATTACAATGAATATATGACCTAATAGATGATAATGTAGCTATTGTGATATGACAACAATGCTCCTTTGCGAATCTCGGATAAGTATGAGACCCCAATGCTTAGATATGTTGTTATGACCTATAGATTGCATATTTGTGACATGTTTGATGAAATGTCTATCATGGCTAGTAGGGGTCTAGTCAAATCATTGATCAAGTGTTTGCATTAGTACATTTTCTCCAATGTTAGTTATCATTTCTAAAATTTTCATGAAGTTCTGGGCAGTGGCCTCAGTCTTGGCCTAGAAAACGTGGCACATAATTCGGGGTCGATGGCATGCCCTTGCTATGGTAGTGACTGGAAGGCTTTGGTTGCATGCATGCCTTTCCATGGGAGCATCTGAGGCTCTAAGACAATGAAAAGCTAAGTTGTCTCAAGGGTTAAGCACCTTGAGGGGTTGGTTACTTCCTGAAGGGTTTGTAGCTCCCGAGAAAGGTCGGTTTGGTTGTGTTTGTTGGTTCCACCTCCTTAACTATACTTGGGGAGTTGAATCACATAATAGTAGCCTCTCGTCACATGTTTACCCCAGTGGACCGGTTAGCTTAGGTAAATGTGGGAGGAGGGTGTTACACTTGGTTATCCAGATTTTCTTCCAAAGGGGCTCGTGAGGTATTCCTAAGAAATGCCTACTGATTTATAAACCCACCTTAATTTGCCATCATCTTCAGTAAATGAGATTCTTTTATCTTGCAAATGTTGTTGAAGAGTAGGTCAGTTACGAGTCGTGCTATCTGTAGGCTAATTATTCTTAGTTTTCCATTATTGCCACTAGGATTGAGGATTGGTTTCTCTCCAAAAATCTGCAACTATCACCGCTCCTTTATATGTGGTATAATCTCTAAGGTAATGAATCCCTACTTCCCGGTCTAAACGTGGCAGTTGTTGTTGTGATTCATCCCAAATTCTAGCAGTGTTTCCATTCTGGATCTCCCAAAAAATATGATTTTGCACTAAAGCCTTGTTTTCCTTGGCCAAATTCCAAATGGATGAGCATGTGGGGAACATAGATGAATGGATTATCACCACTTGAAAGTTGCCATCGCCATACTTTTGGTCCCAAATTTTCTTCCAAAGTTCTGGTCGTCCTTGCACCCATCTCTACCAAAGCATTAATCCCATTACTTTGTTTTTAAAGTTTTATTGCAATTTTTATTTTTTTTTATAATTTTTCTATTTTATAGGCTATTTTTGTTTTTTTTTTCAAATCTTTATGCTTGGTTTTTCTTTTTTGCTTTATGTTTTTATAATTATTTTATGTTTGAATTTTTTTATTTTTTTTTAATTTCTTTGCCCTTTTTTATTTTACAATTTTTTAATGATTTGTTTTATTTTATTTTCTATTTAATTTTAATTCTTTTAATTCTTGTTTTGTTTTGCTTTAATTTTTATTTATTTTGTTATTTTTTTATTTTTTTGTTGTTGCACGGGTTGTGTCGATGGTTGACTAGTAACCCGACCCCACTATGTGTCAATTTGGTAGTTAATTTTTAAGTGTTTGTTACAAAGATTGAGTCCGCCCGCATTGTACATCAATTTGATGGTTGATTTTTAAGTTTTCATTGCAACGGGTCAAGTTTGCCCCCACTGCGTGTCAATTTATTGGTTGATTTTTACGTTTTTTTGCAATTTGTCAAGTTTTATTTGATTAAGATTTTAAAAGAACTATATGTTTAACATTTAAAAAAATTACTCTTGGTATAACAACTATTTGATTAATATATTCATTTTAAAGATTTTTTTTAATCATGATATTTGGTTTTGAAATATGTTGAAAATTTAAGGTTTTTTATGATCATGATATTCGTTTTTAATTCCATGGTTGAAAATTGTTGAAATTTTAAGGTTTTTCAAAGTCATGATAATTTATCTTTAACGCCACGGTTGAAAAATATTAAAATTTTAAGGTTTTCCGGAGTCATGATATATATATATATATATATATATATATATATTTTAACTCTATGGTTGAAAATTGTTGGAATTTTTTGGTTTTCTGGAGTCATGATATTTTTTCTTCGTTACCATAAAAAACTATTAGAACTTTAAGGTTTTTCGATGTCATGATAATTTACTTTTAATGTCAATGCTTAAAAATTTGGAATTTTAACAGACAAAAAAATCCGTTGATGCAACATCAACACTTTTCAATTTCAGGGTGCTTTTTCATGTTTATTACTAAAAAAATTAAATTTTAATGCCATTATAAAAAAAATGAATTTTAATCCAGGAAAAAATAAGTGTTGATGCAACATCAACACTTTTAGTTTTTGGGGTATTTTTTCATATTTATTGCACAAAAGATTTGGTTTTTAATGTCATTGCTAAAAAAAGTTTGGAATTTTAATCGGGAGAAAAAGTACTGATGCAACATTAACACTTTTTATTTTTGGGGTATTCTCTTATGTTTTTTGTGCAAAAATAGGGATATTTTGGGCTGGAGTTCTCGTTTTGAGGTTACAATCCTCATTAATTTGGTAACTTTGCTTTCAATATTCACATTCTCAACTTCACACCTCATTGCTACAAGGTGGTAACATATATTGTATGAACGTTTTAAGCACTCATATATTCTCCACATTTTGAGATTCAGATCTCATTGCTACAAAGTTGTAACATATATTGTGTAAATAATCTAAACACTCACATACATAAAGGAGGCACCACTTACCTAACAAATATTTTACACATTTTGCGCCTGCATTCAAAATGAGCTTATCTGCCAACACCTTATGCTCACACCTAGTACATAGTTGGTAGAAGCTTCTACACCATCCTCGCTCTAGGAGACACCGTGAACAAACTGTGTAATATGCCACCATACAACTCCGAGAAAAAATCACACACATCATGCAACTAGTAGAACGACCACTGTATAGCTTAGAGAAGAAGTTGTTGACATGATGCAAATAACAAAACGATCACCCAAGACAACAATATGAACAAAATTGTTTTATAACGAGCTCCCCCAAAAAGTAATCAAACATGCATTGACAATGTGCATGGTAAACACTGTAATGCCCCACTTAAATCTTATCCTACAAATTTTGTTAATATTTACATTATCTGAAGATATTGAGAAATATTGGTTTAATATAAATTTATGATTTCCATTATTCAAATTCCCCACTTACCTTCTCAAATTGAATATTATGTAGGATATGGTCTCCTTCCATTATTTCAAAATATATGTAATCATGTCACATTCCCCAATGTACCCTCACATTTACTTGGGAGAAGACATAGTCCTCTCCATCTTATCATCAATATATATTTATTCATTTCACATTCCCCAATGTACCCTCACATTTACTAAGGAGAAGACATAGTCCTCTCCATGTAAGTACATTTCACATTCCCCAATGTACCCTCACATTTACTTGGGAGAAGACATAGTCCTCTCCATCTTATCATCAATATATATTTATTCATTTCACATTCCCCAATGTACCCTCACATTTACTAAGGAGAAGACATGGTCCTCTCCATGTAATTACACTTCACATTCCCAAATGTACTTTTCAGGTTTACTTGGGAGAAGACATGATCATTTCCCATTAAATTCTCAATTTTATATTCATGTCACAATTCCAAATGTACTCCTAACTTACTTGGGAGAAGAGAAGTCAACTAAGGATGGATGAGAAGTTAATAACATTAATGAGAGGTGGTTGAGGAAAGAGGGTATAAAAGGGAAGGGGGAAGGAAGAAAAGGGGGGGTTGGAGTCTTGCTTAGGATTGTGGGGGGTTGGTTGTGATTGTTTGGCCTTGTTATGATTTTGGGAGACCTTGGAAACCTGTGGAGGTTTCTTGGGTTTGAGAGGAGGAAAGTATCATTATCTAGTTTTGCACATTCTTATTGAGGACACACTATATCTGGTTGGACTTGGGCACGGAGGGCTAGGGAACCTGTGGAGGTTTCCTGGGCTAGGAATTTGTTTCCTAGTTGGCTGGGAGGCAAATCCGGTTGGGTCGGTCAGAAGGAGCGTTCAACTGGAGCTATAAGACAAAGGTATCATCATCAACCGTCGGAACAGGTATTTTTCATGGACTACTCTTGTCAAGTTGATATCAATGGAATGCTCACCTTAACCTATGTTGCTTACGATAAAATGATAAGATGTTAAATGTTTAAAGCTATGTGAGAAGACCAACAAGTTCTTTTATTTTTAACTTTTAAACCAGCGGGAAAATAGATATATTAGTGTATAATAGGTTGAGGCTCTCATAATAGAAAACATGCCTTTACACATGGTATCAGAGCTTTGGTTCAAAATCTGGACCCAAAGCCCACTAAACCCCAATTAAGAGTGTTGTTAAGTATTGCTCCAATATAAATTTCTCTAATTTTACCATTCTCCTCTCCTTGTAAGAAGAAAAACTCTAGCTATTCTCGCTTCCAATGTAACATTTCTGAAATTTTATGTATTCTCCTCTCCCGATAAAAATAAAAACTCTAGCTATTCTCGCTTTCTACATGTAACATTTCTTGCATTAAGGGTTCCCTGTATTATGAGTGCAAATAAGTTTACCGTATAATAATTACTAATTTGGAAATAAATACATGGGGTGTCTTTCTCGTCCCCTCAGTTGAAGAATGGAATTGGCATAGACAATCCTACCTTGTGCAACCTCCAACTTAGCAGAATTTCATCACATACTTAAAAAGGAAGAGCATGTAAATATTCATGCACACTCTAACATCAACATCAATGGCGATGCCTATCTCATCCATTGTCGTAGCCCAACTGTAGCTTCCACTACCATTAAATGCAAAACCACTGACAAACAGAAACAGAAACAGAAGCCAAACGCCGTTATTGATACTTACGAAGGTGTGGCTTCATATTTGCAAGCTTGTACACATATTCAGATTTGGGTTTCATGGAAATATTTTCTTGCTAAGCAAACTAATAAACCTCTATACAAAGTCGACCGCATGAATTATGCACGACTGGTTTTTGAAAATTCCCCTAAACGGGACTGTGTTTTATGGAATGTGCCCATCAGAGGGTACGCCATGAATGGACCCTGTGAGGAAGCCCTCCTACTCTATTCCCAAATGCGGCAGAAAGGCATACAACCCGATGAACTCATTCTTCCCTTTATTCTGAAGGGGATGAAGGTTCATCATTTTATAATAAGAGCCGGATTGGATTGCAATCTATTTGTGGGGAATGCCCTTCTTGCTCTATATGCAAAATGTGGAAGTATAGAGAACGCACGCCAAGTGTTTAACAAAATGTGTGAGAGAGATTTGGTGTCATGGAACTCTATGATTGTTGGATATTCTCAGAATGGACATGCCTATGAGGCATTGACGCTTTTCCATCAAATGCTGCTAGAGGAGGTGGTACCGTGTCCCGTTACTATGGTTAGTGTTCTCCGAGCATGTACATAGGTCGAAGCTCTTCAACGAGGTAAGTGTGTGCATAGTTACATGATTAGAAATGAGATTGAGATCAACATCTTTGTAGATACCTCCCTCACAGATCTCTATTCAAAATGTGGTCATATTGCTTCACATGTTAAATCCTGAAATGCTTCAAGGAAATTATACTCTAGGTGCTTTTTTTAATATTTACATTTAGCATAGGCTAAACTATACTGATTGTCAGCTTTGACATTGCAGAAAGCATTACTTTGTTTGACTCCTTCCCACAGATTACTTTTATTTTTTTCTTGCAACTGTTCTCCCCATCTTTCAGCTGCCAAAGATGGTTCCTTCTGTCCTGTTATCATGCCATGTAAATCTGTAAGGTTGAGGACTTTATTCAGGATATAATACAAAAGAATTCAAGTTTCACTCCAGCCGCTGGACATCGGAAATATTCAACAGAAAGGTTTAGGATTGTTACCAAAATTAGTATAAAAACAATGATGGATATCTCCTGCTTTAAATCTGATAGACATCATTCCGAAATTACAGCTTTGGAAAAACTTTAGAGTGTTTTGTTTCATAGCAGTGAAATCAATTTTCTGTTTTCACAATAATCCTCATATTTTTCCTTTACCTTTCATGTTATTATCATATCTTGTTATCGAGTACCGTTTGTATCTTGGGTAGTTTGATAAGATTCATGGGTCAACCAAGCTTAGGTATTCTGTTCTTAGCTTTGTAAAAAATTGCAATATGTTATGCCATTCACCCTTTATTTGATTTGTCCTAAAAATGGGCAAAACTTGATATTTTGAATCCATATTACGATTGATTCGGGAGGTAACTTTAAATATAGCCAATACATATTCAGTTCTTTTCATTTGTCATTTACAGTGGATATAAACTTTCCCATTTGTTTGAGGGTAAGTGCACATATGTATCAGAAAATACCCATTGTTGCATTTTCCAGGGGAAAAGGGTTCTAGGCTTCATATTTATCTTAACCAAGATTTTGCCATCCCATATTTTGATTTCTGAGGGTTTCCTCCAAACGCTTTTATGAAATTTATTGTTTATGTGCTACAGAATCTCCTCTGCATTACTCGGTTTATTTCATGCTTTTGTGTCTCTGCAGCTTGTCTGAATCTCTTCATTAACATTTCTGCTTTAGTTGAGAATTCCTGTTATGTTATCACTTATAACTACTTCTGTAATTCCATTCAAAATTAAATGCCATACATTTTACAATTTAGAATTTAAATGCCTTCATTATTGCCTGGGTCTCTGCCCAACATTTAAGATGTTTACATTACGAAATCTTTTCTAACACTTTTTGAAACGTGATTTTTGACAGCTAATGAACATAATTTTTGCTGCTAAGAGTTGAGCCTTGTGACATTTTTTTGAAAAAAAATTGAGATTACTAAATATGTTTTCTAACCACACTGGTAATCTGACAACCATCAAAAGGATACTCATGATGTCATCTACCTATATGTTTATACTGATAGGCTTTATAGTATCAATTTTGTCAAAATATATTATGTTCAAGATATGCCTGTTTTGTTGTTTTGGTAAAGGGGAGGATTTCAGTTACTTCATTGTAAGATAGGACAATTTCAGTGTTGTCAGTTCAGTTATTGATTTCCTTAGTCTGACAGATTGGCAGTCTTGCTCCTCATGTTATTTCAGGGTGCTGCATTTTTTAATTCAACAGGACATGTAAGGTCCAATTTTTTTTACTAATCTATTGTCCAGGACTTATTGAGGATGTGTGACTACCACATAGCTTGGTTTCCCTCTGTGGATAGATAGCATTTGAGCGATATGGTTTATAATTTTTGTTTGATTATGTGATATCATCGGATTAGGGATGGTAGTACTTTAAAGTGAAAAATGATATTCTTCCAATTTTGAATCTAATGTAGTTGACAAAGACAAGTGAAAGATGCAATGGTTGATTTCCATTTGACACGAGGGGTAGTCTTTCCAAGTTAATTTTTTCAAAGCTACCATGGCCACGACTGGGGTCAGAGTATTATCAGTTCTATTGAAGTGGGGTCCTGTAGTGGTTTTATTAGAATTGAACTGGTATCCTGACAATATTTTCTTCGTGCAACAATGGAGACATCTGACTAAACCACATCTGTTTCTTTAGGATTTGAATTGTAACATCATTTTGATTGGCATGCTTGTGAGTGCTGTAAGCAGTACCTTGCAGATTCACAACATGAATGGACAACTAAACATATAATGGTGTGTGCACTTTTTGTTGTCGTGAGTACTAAATTACATGGTGGAACATGGAGTAAAAGGGAAAGGAGAAAAATAAAAAAATTATTCTTGTTTTTTTTTATCCTGCTAGCATGTCAGTGACTTGTGGGGATTAGCCTGTCTAAGAAACCAAACCCAAGGGCATCTAAGCTGTCAAAATCACCCAGGGATTGCACATGATCTGGTTGATGCCAACTTTTGACATGACTAGATTTTAGGTGTCTCCTCCCAGCTACCGCAGAGTTTTGAACCTGAGTCACGTTACAAAATTTCTAAAATTGTCTATGGACATTTGGCAGCATTTGTGGCAAGAAAAGGTTTAGAGGGAATTCTCGGTACTGCATTTTTCAGGCCATTTTATCTTTTCTTAAACTAATGTAGAAGAATATAAAGTTGAAAATCCATATATTTTAAAGAAAGGTTCAAGTCTAGTTAGTGCATTGCTTTGCTTTTGTATAGTAAAAGGCTAAAAAGGGTATTGAATGCATCCCCAAGTAAGAAGCAAAGAAGGCAGAGGGACTACAGGTCACTTTCCTTGTTGCGCTGGGCAGTCTAGTAAGTTTTTGGAGTCCTAAAGCTTGTTTATGCACTATAGGCTGCCAGCTAATAGGACTTGATCTTTCTTGGCAGATACCAACACTTGGGCACAACCAGAATTCTCTGCATGTACCCAGAGTTTAAATTGGGTACCATAAAATAGCATAGACCTTTTTGCTTTGAGCTGGAGTTCAAACAGAATCTTTTATTCAGTGGGCAAACTTTAGGCAAAATTCTCTGTTGTGATATGTCGAGGTTATTATAACCTTAGCAATGGCAGCAGTAGTCTAAGTAATATTAATGATGGTTGAAAGTTCTTAGAGTGTTTGAAAATGAGTGTCTTAGTTTAATAAAATATGAAGATATTTATGTTGAAAGATTTAGTTCGTTATTCTGATGGGTTGGAAGCTACTTTTGAAAAATACATGGGGTATAAAGTTATAAACTACCTCTTAAGAAGGTAAAATTTACATTGGGCATGGAAAATTAATAGCATAATGGTTTCCCTCGGAAGAGGAAAGAAGAATGACCAAGCTGGAGAATGGAGCAAAGGAATCACTTTCTCTGAACATGAATTTCAACAAGTAAATATGGAATGGGGGCCATGCAAGTTAAGAGCACAGAGTAAACATTCATGATCGATTCCGGATAATTTGTATTTGTTCCTATGTAAATCTGGGCACAGTACGAATTAGGCTTCGGTAGGCATCCCTTAGTTATTTGGCATGTTGTCATGGAGATGTGGGGTAATGTGTGCTTATGAGATACTTCTTCTGGTTTTATGTGGAATGATAATATCACTTTTAGCATTCTTTATTAAATCATTTTTATTGGCAGGCAACCAATTCTGCGTATGAGAGGTTTATAGATTTAGGGTAAATATAATACGAGATGTGGCTCTGTGAAATGAACTATTTTGTCTCATAATCCCTTCATGATTCAACACCTTCATTTTGCTCTCTTATGGCTATTACAGTGGTCATTGCTCTCTTGCACTTTGGAAACTTCTAATTATAACTGGAGATTTGCCATGACGATTGAAGGATTGCAATGCCTTAAAGGTTGTTCCTAACATGTGGCACCATAGTATGGGAAATTTATTTTCTTTGGTTGTTAAAATATATCTGGTTCAAATATGGTAGGTGCCTAGATTTCAAGGGCTGGCAAATTGGTCAGTCTGTTTATACATTGTATATAGCCTAAGATATATGCTTCTCACGTAGTTTTCAAGAGGGGTGGCAAATCACTCAAGAAATCAATGGTGTTTCACTGTGAAAGACTATCTAGGATTTTATTTAGTTCTTTTGTGGGCAACCTGTGCTTTTGTTCAAATTTGAATGTATGTTGTGGCTTCAACATTAGAGCATATATGATCTAGTCACTAGGCTTCTTGGCTAACTTGATTTGGATAGAAGTATTATTTTCTTTTTAACGGAAATAAAGATTCATAACGATAATTTAAAAACAGCCTCAGCTTTAGGCATATAATTTACAGAGCGATATGGGTTACTCAAAATTCCTTGAGATTATTAAACAAATCCAAGTTGCAGGAAATGTGTAGTATAGGGTTGTATCATTCATTAAACACATGTCGTATAGCCCTGAAATGTGTTTTCAGCTGAACAAACATGACTAGGAAATGCATTTCGTACAATTGGAAATGCTCACTATCAGAAACGCATTTGCAGATTGTATTGGCATTATTATAACCAAAATGGTTTTGCTGATTTTTTTTTTACTCAATTTTCACCCTGATAACAAATAATTTTAAATTTTTAAAATAAAATTGATAGAAGGGAAAGAGAGAAAATGTCAATTTTTACTCAAATTTTTATCACTATTGTTCATTGAATCCCAGATTATTGGACAATTGAAGTTAGCACAACTTATTTATTGCATCGTAATTGAAATATATTAGCACTAAAAATTAAAATTATTAAACTAAGTCTCGGATTACTTTATGAAACTGTACAACTTAACCAAAGATGGTCAAATTTAGACTTACCAGAACCTTTAAAAATGACTGACATTGATTTGAAGGCAAATGCTTCCTCTATGAATTTTAAGCGATGAGCATCCACAACCTATCAAGAGTTGGGACAACATTTACAGTGTATATTGTTCGCATATACCACCCCTCCTAAGAGAATGACCTTGAGGCTCAACCACTGAACAAACAATTGCCTCCTTGTGGGGTGAACTGAACCCTTTGGGAAACAACCACATGATGTAGGAGGGATCTCGAGCCCAAGTCTCCACTGCCCCACTCTCAGTGTCCCAGCTCACCTCTCATGGTTATTGACGGAAACCTTAATACAATGCAGTTGGCGATAACTACAAACTTATGGATATATGATAAATTAGCTCCATTTTCATGGATATATGATAAGATCTAAATTTATTAGAGGATGAACCTGTGGGGAGCTATTTCTCTGTTGCCTATGTTAATGATTTTGTAATTGTCTAATAGTAGAGGCTAAATTTGCAATTAGACTTCTAATATTCACTCTTAAAGGTATTTTACTTGTCATCGAGGATATAAGGTTTGCCCTTCAAAACAAAAGAGTGCCATATTTAAGTTATGGAAATATTATTTCTTGATAAACACAGGGTTTGGTGATTAATGTATGTTTCTATCTGGCATAAGTTCATCTTTATAGTTCTCTAAGCACTAATGATATTGATGGTGGCGTTTGTGATGTTCTCTGTTTCGTATAGCTCAGATGTTATCTCTGAACTTTTGAATGTTGCATTAGATTGTAATGCTTGTAAAATTTGGAATTCTTATGGTGCCATTAGAATTTGATCTTGGACAAATTTTCATAGATGTTGAAATTAATGATATAGGATTTGGCTTTTATTTTCTTATATTGGGAATTAACCAATATAATTGGAATGGAAGTTTCTGTTCTGTTTTCCTACTGCTGTCCTACATTTTATATCTCTGTTGTTCCCATAATGCACCCATTTCAATGTTCCTAAACATCACTAGTTGGGTAGAGGAGCATTTTTCTATATGTGGATCTACGAAGACCAAGTTTGTGGATTTTTCTATTTGACAAATGCTGATGCAAAAAAAAAAAAAAAAAAGAGAAAAAAAAAAGAAAAACAAACAAACAAACAAACTCTTCATGCAGACGCAACTTCACATAGACCAATATATCTCTGATTTTTTTAAAAGAAAAATTATCTTATGTAAACTAGATTTTAATATCTCCCAAAAGAAAATAAAAAAATAAAAATCCTCTGGTGCCTAATAAGCTACTCCAAGAGTCATTCAGAAACCCTGGAATGCAGTCAATGAAACTTAAAGTTAGCCCTAACAAAAAATGTTAACGGGCTTCTTTGCCAATCCAGTCAATCTATAAATTTGATATTTGTTTTACATGTTGTAGCCGTCATTACAAAGTGGTATTAAGTTTAGATTCCATGCTATTCTTTTCCTTTATTTTTAAGAAAGGCCTGTTATTGCAACTCATTCCATAACAGTGCATCTCTATTTAGTAATAATTTTTTTTGTTTGTTTGTTGGACACCCTGGAAATCTGACACTACAAAGTGATGTTTATGAAATTGGAGTAGTTCTTCTCGAGCTACTAATCGGTCGCAGACCTCTAGACTTAAACCAATCCCTGACTAATAAGAACCTTGTATCATAGGTACATTGTTACAATTCTCTGTTTATAAGCAGTTTGTTTCCCTTCCCTGTTTGAACTGATGGAAGACATTGCCTATAGTGTCGAGAAACCCTAGATTATATGTATGCCTGTGGTGTTAGGAAAACCTAGATGGCCTAAAAGATCTTTTTATTTTGATCTTCCTATATTAACACATGTGCTCTTATAACAACTTGTGCAGACTTCCCAACCATTGGCAAGAATGTGGGTATCTAATAAGCGGAGTTACCTTTAAGCCTTGAGCATTGCCAACCCAAAATTAACATATTGAATCAGTAGATGAATGATGAATCCAATGCAGAGCATAGACACAAATTTTTAATGTATTGAAAAAAAAAAGTAGTCCTTGCTAATTATTGTGCAGTACTTCTTTGATTTAGGAATCTAGGATCTTTGTCATTAACAATAGCATAATCCTTCTCAATTATTTTGTTTTTGTTCATTTGATCTAGGATCTCTGCTAGTAACTTTCCTTAGTTTCCTACTCTCTGTATCCTAGCATTGCGACTAGCTAGCATAGCAAAATATCTCTTGGTCCATTCAAATTTAGATTATGTGATTTTCATTGGATGGCAATTTCTTAGGTCAGGAACAAATTGAAGGAAAAGAGAAAGCTAAAAAAAAAAAGTTATAGATTCAGGGGTGAATAAAGATTCATATAGCATGGAATCTATGTCATAGATCTTGACGTATTAAAGAAATTATATGCATGAAACTTATACTAGCGCCTTCTAGTGGAATTGATAGTGCACTAATCTGTTGCTTGCCAATATTTTGGTTGGTACCACCTTATAGCATATCTGAGTTCAAATGCTATTTTCCATGGTGGACAGTTGAATCTGTTTCAACTCTAAATGTTATCAAGGGGTTTCACAAGGTTGTCACATGATAATCTGTGATGCCCATTTTGACTTAGATAGCTACCCATGCTAGGGCTCTACTTTGTAGTTCCATGTTATCATTTATGAACATTATGTAATATTGATGCATTGGTTGGACACGTGAAACTACTTATATGAATTAGTTGATAGATTGATATTAATGATAGAAATGGTTGATGTATGGACTACATGTATGACTCACTTAGTGATGGACTATCTAGTGCGTAACTTATCAGAATTACTTTGGTTCATATATAGCTCAAGTGGATATGATTTATTTAAATGAATGACTTAGCGAGAATTCTTAGATTGACACATGGATACTAGACTTAGTAATGTGATGATTATATGTCTTGTTGTTATATAAATGCACGAATGAGAGGCTAACCCGCAGGGGAAAAGAACTATGTGATAGCCAAGAGGGAAGGATGAGACCTCTCATGAGGAAGGTATAATGTACATTATTTTACTTCATTGGTATCTACTTGATATGCACTTTTATGACACGAGAAAAAAAAATGCAAATGACAGGTGGCAAGACGACCTGACTAGATTATTCGATGACAAGTCCAACCAGCTCTGTAGTGTGGTCCATGCTCTGAAGGAGGGGTGGAGGTGTTTCCCACCGTGTATCCTCCGAAACCTGGAATCGTGGGGAGGACAGCTGAACGCTCCCCCTAGACGTGTGATGACGATTGCCAGATTCCTGCTGGGGAAAGTTTGGTCGAGGTATTCGACGCTTCCACCATGTCGGTTTTATCAGTGGTCAGTACGACTTTTGCCACTGATAAGGCAACAGAGGACGGATAGGGCGGGAACGGAAGTAGGCCAGGGTGGATAGGAAGATATAGATCAGTTGGAGACTCTTGATGGGAAGTAATGTCATTGTCTGACTTATCGAATTTTAATGCTATAACTCTCTCTGGTTTGCTATGCTTTCAAACTCCTTGTATCTTTTCATTCTAACTTCGGGACGAAGTTTTCTGAAGGAGGGGTGTATGTAATGCCCCACTTAAATCTTATCCTACAAATTTTGTTAATATTTACATTATCTGAAGATATTGAGGAATATTGGTTTAATATAAATTTATGATTTCCATTATTCAAATTCCCCACTTACCTTCTCAAATTGAATATTATGTAGGATATGGTCTCCTTCCATTATTTCAAAATATATGTAATCATGTCACATTCCCCAATGTACCCTCACATTTACTTGGGAGAAGACATAGTCCTCTCCATCTTATCATCAATATATATTTATTCATTTCACATTCCCCAATGTACCCTCACATTTACTAAGGAGAAGACATGGTCCTCTCCATGTAAGTACATTTCACATTCCCCAATGTACCCTCACATTTACTTGGGAGAAGACATAGTACTCTCCATCTTATCATCAATATATATTTATTCGTTTCACATTCCCCAATGTACCCTCACATTTACTAAGGAGAAGACATGGTCCTCTCCATGTAATTACACTTCACATTCCCAAATGCACTTTTCAGATTTACTTGGGAGAAGACATGATCCTTTCCCATTAAATTCTCAATTTTATATTCATGTCACAATTCCAAATGTACTCCTAGCTTACTTGGGAGAAGAGAAGTCAACTAAGGATGGATGAGAAGTTAATAACATTAATGAGAGGTGGTTGAGGAAAGAGGGTATAAAAGGGAAGGGGGAAGGAAGAAAAGGGGCGGTTGGAGCCTTGCTTAGGATTGTGGGGGGTTGGTTGTGATTGTTTGGCCTTGTTATGATTTTGGGAGACCTTGGAAACCTGTGGAGGTTTCTTGGGTTTGAGAGGAGGAAAGTATCATTATCTAGTTTTGCACATTCTTCTTGAGGACACACTATATCTGGTTGGACTTGGGCACGGAGGGCTAGGGAACATGTGGAGGTTTCCTGGGCTAGGAATTTGTTTCCTAGTTGGCTGGGAGGCAAATCCGGTTGGGTCGGTCAGAAGGAGCGTTCAGCTGGAGCTATAAGACAAAGGTATCATCATCAACCGCCAGAACATGTATTTTTCATGGACTACTCTTGTCAAGTTGATATCAATGGAATGCTCACCTTAACTTATGTTGCTTATGATAAAATGATAAGATGTTAAATGTTTAAAGCTATGTGAGAAGACCAACAAGTTCTTTTATTTTTAACTTTTAAACCAACGGGAAAATAGATCTATTAGTGTATAATAGGTTGAGGCTCTCATAATAGAAAACAGGCCCTTACAAACACTTGGCCAATGCACCTACGAGCAAAATAAGTAGAATTAATGGTTGCAATTATCACATTACCTTTTAAAATTTCATAATATGTATTACATACTAACTAACGATGATATCTTATTTTGAACACCTGACCAATGCACCTACAGAGAAAATAAATAAAATTAATGCTTACAATCATCACATTACCTTTTAAAATTTCATGATATGTTTTAGATACTAACTAATAACTATAGTTAATGATATGTTGTAAATAATAAGTAATCATGTATAATGATCACGATTATACTTTCCTTTTAAAAGTCCCGTACATTATAGCTATTGTCTACTTGTATCTTTTGTTAATGACATCTATATGTATTTCAAACAAAATGTACAATGAAATCATACAACATCGTCTGTAGATGTAATTCCAGTTCATGATAGATCATTCAAAAATCATGGGTCAAATTTTCAACTAATGTCGTTTCAAAAAGAAAAAAGTCACAAAAGCTTGACAAATTAATCCATAATCAAGGTCTATTGGCTGTGAGGCAATTGCTATAGTCTCTGACAAAGGCATGGACTATTTATTTTAATAGCCACTGCTAAGCAACCATGAGAAGTTATGATCCAAAGTTCCCGCTTAAAGTTCAAACACTTTCATGTATCCATTTTTTTTTTTTGTTATTGCTCCACAAACGCATTCCCTCTACACACCTGTTCTCCCGCGCATACCCCTTGTTCCACAAATCCTTTACTCCACACACATTCCTGACTCCATATACTTGTTGTTCTTCATAGCTGAATGTGTAAAAGTTTAAAATGAAAAAATATGTTAACTATTGCAACAACTTTTGATTTCCCAATTATTTGTGTAGTTTTTTATTTTAAAGTTTCTGACTAAAGTTAAAATAATTTCATGTGTGTGGGAACAAGTTTTCGTTCTTGCTCCGCACACACATACCCATTGTACATTTGTTCTCCTGCACATACCCCTTGTTCCACATATCCTGTACTCAACACACATCCATGGTGCCATACACCTATTATTCCGCATAGCTGAATGTGAAAGTTTAAAATGAAAAAAATTATGTTAACTCTTGCAACAAATTTGGATTTCCTAATTATTTGTGTAGTTTTATTTATTTATTTTAAAGTTAATATAATTTCATGTATGCATAAAAAAAATATGTTCTTGTTCCACACACACATTCTCTTGCACATACCCCGCCCCCCCACGTTCCACACATCCTTTACTATGCACGCATCGTTATCTTCATACACCTGTTGTTCCGCATAGCTACATGTGTAAAAGTTTAATTGAAAAAAAATGTTAACTATCACAACAATTTTTTGATTTCCCAATTATTTGTGTAGTTTTATATTTTAGAGTTTTAGCTTAGAGTTAAAATAATTTCTTGTGTGCAGAACAAAAGTTTATATTCTTGTTCCATATATGCATTCCCTCTACACACCCATTCTCCCACACATAGCCCCATGTTTCGCACACATCTTTGACTCCATACACATGTTGTTCCACATAACTGAATGTGTACAAGTTAAAATAAAAAAGAAGATGTTAATTGTTTCAACTTTTGATTTCCCAAATAATTATGCAATATTTTATTTTTAAGGTTCTGCATAAAGTTAAAATAATTTCATGTGTGTGGAAAAAGTTTTTTTTCTTGCTCCACATACACATTCCCTTTGCTCACCCGTTCTCCCGCACATATCCCTTGTTCCATATATCATTTACTTTGCACACATCACCAACTCCATACACTTGTTGTTCTACATAGTTGAATGTGTAAAAGTTTAAAATGAAAAAACATGTTAATTGTTACAACAAATTTTGATTTCCTAATTATTTGTAAGGCTTTTTATTTAAAACTTTCAGCTTAAAGTTAAAATAATTTCATGTGTGCGGAAAATAGTTTGTGTTCTTGCTCCGCACACGCATTCCCTCTACACATTCGTTCTCCTACACATCACCACCTCCATACATCTGTTGTTCCACAACTAAATGTGTAAAAGTTTAAAATGAAAAAATATGTTAACTGCAACAACAAATTTTGATTTTCCAATTATTTGTGCAGTTTTTTTTTTTTGCTTAAAATTAAAATAATTTCATGTGTGTGGAAAAAAAATATGTTCTTGTTCCACACAAGCATTCCCTCTATACACTCGTTCTCCCACACGTTCCGCATATCCTTTACTCCACACACATGTCCGACTCCATACACTTGTTCTTCCACATAGCTCAATGTGTAAAAGTTTAAAATGAAAATTAAAGTTTCTACTTAAAGTTGAAATAATTTCTTGTGTGCCTAAAAAAATATTTATTCTTGCTCAGTACACACATTTCGTTTGCACACTCATTCACTTGCATAACTAACCATGATTACAGAGGCCTGCTCCAACTTCCCTTCCCCCCTCGCTTGTGTTAGTGTGAGTGTCAGTGTCAGAGCACTCAAACAGAATGGCTATTTAGAAAATCATTTTTTTTTTAATTATTTGTCAAGCATTGAAAAGAACATAAATTAATCACCCTCCACCAAGGGAATTATGTCACATTAAGATTCTTTCAACCCATGGAAAGTTAGAAATAAAATTTTCAAAAACTAGGAAAATATTTTTTAATTTATAGAAAAATGCACATGTTCAACATTTTCCAAAAATTTTGATTAAAATTTCAAAAACTTAAAAAAGTAATCCACAATCAAGAGACTAATGACCACAAGGTGATCGCTGCACAAACACAACTAAAGACATAAGAATTATATTACAAACATACAAACCATCTTTGTAGCAATAATATTCCTTACTTCAACATTTCTTATAGCTTTAAGATTCTACAATTCTTCTTTATTTTAATTGTGTAACTTATCAAGTATAGTAATTTATAAGTTGATTAATCTTCAAGGTAATATAATAACATGTTTATTCACTTTAATATTAACATTAAAATAACATGTTTATTCACTTTAATATTAACATTATTGAATGTTTGTTGTGTAATATCACATTATTATAATTGGTTTTGGATATTTTTTTAATTATATTTTATTAAAAGTGTAATGTACATATTATCAAATTGCTAATTAACAATAATAACAAAATAAATAAAATAATAAAAAATAAAAATAAGAATATAACTAATTAATAAATAATAAAAATAAAATAATAAAGTAAAATTTATAATAAATACACAAAATTATCTAATAAAAGTAATAATAGCAAAAATAAATTTATGGAAGAAAATCAAAATAATAAAAAATTAAAAAATAAAATAATTAAAATATATTATATGAATAATAACAAAATAAATAAAATAATAAAAAATAAAAATAAGAATAATAACTAATTAATAAATAATAAAAATAAAATAATAAAGTAAAATTTATAATAAATACACAAAATTATCTAATAAAAGTAATAATAGCAAAAATAAATTTATGGAAGAAAATCAAAATAATTAAAAATTAAAAAATAAAATAATTAAAATATATGGTAGGAATAATAACAAAATAAATAAAATAATAAAAAATAAAAATAAGAATAATAACTAATTAATCAATAATAAAAATAAAATAATAAAGTAAAATTTATAATAAATACACAAAATTATCTAATAAAAGTAATAATAGCAAAAATAAATTTATGGAAGAAAATCAAAATAATAAAAAATTAAAAAATAAAATAATTAAAATATATTATAGGAAAAAAAACAGCCTAGTGAAGAAAAAGTAAAAAAAATATATATTATCAAATAAAAAATAATAACAATAGTAAAATAAATAAAACAATAGATAATATAAATGAGAATAATAATTAATTAATCAATAAAGTAATAAATAATAAAGTGAAATTAATGATAAATAAATTTTTAAAAAAACTATTTTATAAAAATAAATAAAAGAATAAAAATAATAAGAATAAATTTAGGAAAAAAAATCAAAATAATAAATAACAAAAAAATAAAATAAGCAAGAAAAAGGAAAATAATAGTTAAATTAGGAGAAACTTTACAAAAATAGAAATTGATGATGACATGGATTATGTGCATGAAAATTTCTTTTTAGAATAAGTTGTTCTATTCACTTAATGCATGATAAGGAAAATTAATGATAAAGAAATTAAAAAAACTATTTTATAAAAATAAATAAAAGAGTAAAAACAATAGGAATAAATTTAGGGACAACAATTAAAATAATAAGTAACAAAAAAGTAAAATAAGTAACAGTAAATTATGAGAACAAAAGCCAATAATGGTTAAATTAGGAGAAACTTTACATTAAATAGAAATTGATGATGACATGGATTATATGCATGAAAATTTCTTTTTAATTTTGGAATAAATTGTTCTATTTATTTAATGCATGATAAGGAGTCCCTCAAACATTATTTTCCTAAGATAATTCTAGGATAATTGAGATTTATTAGCAACAGTAGTTGATTAAAGGTTCAAGATGGTTAGTTGTAAAAACACAGTGCAACTTAACTTACTAGGCACAAAGTTATCCCCAACAAGTTATCCTAGTTGTAAAAAGACATAGGGCAACTCAACTTACTGTTATGCACAAAGTTATCCCAACACATTGGTTGAGCTCAAATAGATCAAAGTAACACAAGAATTTGGAAATTTCTGGTAAGCCAAATTCTTTATTATCAAGATAAGATTTTATTACTCATTACTCTAGTAAATTATATACTAATTAATTGGAAATTTTCTTATATTTAATATTTATTGGTCTTAAGCTTTTATAAATAATTTATTAAATGAAATTACTATTTTAATATTCGACTCTTACTAGCACAATCTGTTGAGAAAAAGTTTTGTTCGTAAAACAACTTGTGTTCAAATAAATACGGAAAATATATCTAACTTAAAAAAAAATTAATATTTTTAGGATTTAAAAAAATGTAATATCAATTTATTTTGAATTTATCACAAAATGGGTGGTATCAAAATAATCAAATAACTTCACATGAGTCCATGACGCGCTGGTGGGGGCGGTAGGCTTTCGCTCCCCCAGCCATGATGGATTCCTGCCGATGCCGATGCCGCGTGCTGCTGCAACATTTGATTCTATGATGACGTATATGTTCTGATGTGTTCCGATGTTAACGTATTCTGCTGGCTTCGGCGATATTGTATGATGAAATCTGTGTAATTGTTCAGCGAAAATTAGCTCCCCAAAGAGAAAAAAAAAAAAAAAAAAAAAACTATTTCTCAATATTATTTTGATTAAGATATTTACTCCCCTTTACTCAAATTTTTACACCAAATTAATTTACACTTTGGAAGTAATCTTACCAATATTATTTTGATTAAGATATTTACTCCCCTTTACTCAAATTTTTACACCAAATTAATTTACACTTTGGAAGTAATCTTACACGTAGACGCTACCACGTACATTGTCAACGTCAACGAGCTTTCCGGGTAACCTAACAAAATAATTTGATCGACACCATTCAACTTGCACAATAATATCCAACCTAAATAATAATATTCTTGAGGGGATATTCGTGTCCAAATTATGACAGGGTGAGGTTCGATCCGTGGTCCGCCCGATGCCAAATAACATGCTTCATCGGTTTTTCATCAGACAAAATAACTTCAAATTGAATTAAACACGTAGTTTCAAGCACAAGAATCACGTTCTTGGCTTATCAATATCTATAAGTGCAGTGTGGGCAGAGTGGGGAGTGTGCAAAGCAGATCCACTTCCGGAAAATCCACTTGCCTATTCTTTCAGTCTTTCAGGTAACCCATTGCTGTCTAGATTGGGCATTGCGTTATGATTTGAACTTATTAATTTGCACATTTAATTTGGAATTCGGTGCGTGACACTCAGATCTTAATGTACATTATGATTAGAACTTATTAGTATGCAATTTTGATATGGACTTCAGTGCATGACATTCAGATCTGAATGTACAATCTTGTGACTGCACAGTATCTGTATTAGATATGCCATTCAATGAAACAGACCAGAAAGGAAAACTATAGAAAGGGCCTATATGTATTATAATTGGAATGAAGCTATTTCAGCAGAGGATTTGCTGGTGTATTCTTGTATTGTGATGCTGCTTTAATTAATTTATCATCCATTTTGAGCTCTGACAATGCTTCTATTCGACACTTCTTCTGAGATTTTTTGAAGATGGGAGTTTGGCATAATAGGTGGCTTTTGCCAATTGATGTTTATAAGTTGAATTTTTGTATTCTTTTCTTCATAATAAAATAGATGTCTGGCACAAATGACTGGCACAAATGGCTAGTACAAGAATGTGTTTTTTGCTACTGGAAATGTATTCAGTTAACAAGGGGATACTTTTTATTTTTTAACCTAATTTTGATTTTGTGCTGACGAAGTTCAGGGCTCACAGCTTAATTCTGTGTTTATAAGGCTTTCCATTCTCACATTGGCTTAGGAGATCTGATCTGGAAGCTTATGAATCTCGCATCATGGTTATTCATTCGGTTATCCATTTAGACTTATACCTTGGCTTAGGAGTTCGGATCTGGAGGTTTATAAATTTGGCATCATGGTGATTCATTTAAATTTATAATATGCTTTGTTAGTAGATTTCTGGAGCTGAATTGTGTAAATAGGGTGAAAAATCCAACGTTTTGGACAGACGCTTTCTGTCCATCCTCAGAGACCAAAAAGCTTCACAATTCAGCTCTAGAAAACTATTTAAGCTTCTTTTGTCCTGAGAATGGGTAGAATGTTTGCAAGAAACTTAACACTTTTCAGCTCAGCTCCAAAAACCTATCTATAATATAAATAGCTGTGAATCTGCATTCAAACATTTTTCTTTCGTCTTCAGATAAGATAAGATAATTATATTTATGTCCAATTAATGACCACAAAGTAGGTCAAAGAGACTGTTGAGTACACTGATGTATATACAAAGTGGGAGAACTAAACAGTCTCCTATAAAAGATACAATGCATGAAGTAAATCAAAGATACAATGCATGAAGTAAATCAACATCTGGCCCTAGTGGAGAAGATCTGGGAGCTAATAGGTCTAATGATCAGATCCATCTCTCCTAACATCTGAGGCTGAATGAATAACACCGAAGAAACTCAACAAACTCTGTTGGCCTGATGAAGATCCGATGGCAAGTGCAGACTGTCCACTAAATCATATCTTGGAGGGGTTCACACGCTGCTGAACGCTGGAGGACCTAGTCTGTTTCCTAGGAACGGATCTGAGACGGAGCTGCAGCTGAGATCTCGTGTGGCAGGGTGAGGTGTCACGGATCCTCACTGATCTGGAGTCTGGATACGTACTGGTATCAATCGATCTCTTGGTGCCCCTGTCTGAAGGTAGTACCCTGAAAAATGTCGTGATCCTCTGTGTGGGGTCTGGTTTGATTGGACGCTGAAGAATATGCGCTCGGAACCTAAGAGCCCCTACATATATAGGGCCAAACATCTCAGATCCAGGTACCTAAAAAAGTCAGTGAGGGTTCGAGAATCTCTGAACAAGCAATGAAACCTTCCTCTGATCTTGTAGTACACAGGGCATCCAACGATGAAGTGCACCTTGGTCTCCACTTCCGGTAAATGACATCCCTCGCAGAGTCTGTCTAGTCTATCCACCTATTAGTCTGTCTCTACCCGAAGTCTATGAGAACCTACTCTGAACTGGCCTAGAAGAATGTGAAGAGCATGTATCGAGTGGTGAAACGTATACTAGGATCGAAAAATGAACCCGTCTCTCAACTCCAAAAAGTGCTCAGCATAGAAGGCCATCTTTGAGCGCAACCCTCGTGGAGGACTGAACCAGGGAATTGAGTTAGTGTAAATGTCAAACCCATTCTATGAGGCTATTATCCACTGAGATCGAGTTACTTCAGGGAAGCTGATGATACAATTAATACATGGTTCATTCTAAAAGGCAACGCCACTGAGATCGAGTTACTTCATGGGCGCTGATGATACAATTAATACATGGTTCATTCTAAAAGGCAACGCCACTGAGATCGAGTTACTTCATGGGCGCTGATGATACAATTAATACATGGTTCATTCTAAAAGGCAATGCCCTATGCTGGAGGATCTCTAATGAGATTTCTATTATTTGTTGGTATTTTGACTGCGTTAGCCTTTGGATGTTATCTCGTCACAGATGACGGATTTTTCTAATTAGCATGTAGTTCAACAATGCGTATGCATCATCTTTCAAATAATTGGTTTTTTGTTTTTTTAAATAGCATTTTCAAATCCTAACTTTTCATATAACTCGGAGGTTAGGCGTTGTTTTTAAGTAGTTTGTTTTGATTTTTAATTATTTAATTTTAAATTATCATGAGATTCTATGAAAATTTGTTTCATTTGTTTTAGTCATGATGCTTTTGACATTATTGAAATGATAAATTAAATTATAAATTTTGCTGTTTAAATTATCATAAAGACACATATTTTATATATAGACACACACAGAGGCACAGTCCTCTACCTTGGGCACACATCTTTTATATATATAGACACACAGAGGCACACGGAGGCACAGTCCTCTACCTTGGGCACAGTGACGCCCCTTGTGATTCCCCTGAAATTTGGGGCTCTCTCGATTCCCATGTCACAGCATCCACGAAACTTGGAGCATTGGTACATGGTATTTCCATACTCTCTTACTCTACTTGTATATTTTTCAACTTTAGAGGGAGATGGCTGAAGCATCATCTCCTCAGGTCAAGAATTCAAGGGCTTTGTGTAAGGACACAATTTTGCCTGGACTGTCAATTTATCGTTGGAATCTAGCCAGATTTTTTTTAAGAAATCTGACTGTGGGAGTGACTGTGGGAGTGTTTAAATCGTTTTTGACAGCGAAAATAGATTAGCACAATCAAGAAATCCTGAATTTGACAGATCTGACCTGGATTTTCAAAGATTTCTGCCCAATTTTCTCGAAATCAGGTAGGAATTTCTATTGTTTTCTGAACTAACAAAAACGTGGCCTGTTTAGACTACGCGTTTGTGAATGGGGTCAAATCTCAAGAACAATCACCCATAGCTTGGAGGGAGGAATGGGTGGTTTTTCCAGATTATGTAGGAGGAATGGGTTGTTTTTGCAGGTTATGTAGGGATGAACTCCTATATTTGACTAGTCAGTAGCATGCCCTAACGCGACTTGCTTCATTCCGGTTTTAAATATGATTGAAAATTCTATGTTGTCAATATGAAATTTTACTAAGTCATGCAGAATTTGTAGGGATCATTGTGGTTCTAGAGATAATTAAAAATTCTATGTTGTCAATATGAAATTTTACTAAGTCATGCAGAATTTGTAGGGATCACTGTGGTTCTAGAGATAATTAAAACTTCTATGTTGTCAATACGAAATTCTACATAAGTCATGAAGAGTTTGCAGGGTTCCCTATGAATATCGGAATATCCATGACAAAAATAGGAGGTTATTAAATAACACATCATTCTATTGATATCTCGCGGAAGCTTTAGTTTTCACTTTTCCCTCCCTGAAGTTTCCATTAAATGGACCTTTTTTAATAATAATAGTCGCTTTGAAGCCTGAAATGAAAATCGTTTTCTTCACATACAACAGACCCTGAGAGATAGAGCATTGCTTTGGTGTTTTCAATATCAAATCGAAAATGCTATCGCATGGCTTAGGTGTAAACAATCAAATGAGATAGCCGAATTACCGGATCGGACCCCTTTTTTGTACAGCTAGTTCAGGGTCAGTTCGGGTAAAATTGCCACAGATAAGTTATAACCATGTAAGTAAAGCTCCTTTTGTCCAGGTACTGTTTAGCCTTGGTGATAGGTTTTATGCCGTGTGTGCATGGTTGACGTTAGAGGTCTGGTCTCATTTCCATTGGTTGGTGAACATGATATACTTGGATCAACCCTGCTTTCTCATAGTTTATTTAGAATAAAGTTGTTGGGGTTTTCTTATCAGTGGCAGTGAGTTGTGTTCACAGTTGACATACTCACTTTGCAAAAATTGTTGATAAATTTAGGAGTGGCAACTACTTGCTGATTTTTGCTTCAGTTTGCAACTCAGGTTCCTTCAAGATCCTAACACCCGTTGTAACAGTGCAGGGTTTTTTAAACCTCTACTGAGATGGATTGTAGAAAGCCAGGCGTGCTTGCTTTGTTTGATGTTGATGGCACACTCACCCCTGCAAGAAAGGTATTTCTGTTTACAGTATTGTTTTATTATTTTAGTATGTGATTCAAGACTAAATTCGATGTAAAATATTGCTAGTTAAAGGGTGTCTACATCAACTAATTCAAATAATCAAATTCAACCAAATGGTAAAAGGTCGATGTTCAATCTTGATTACGTCTTGCAAAATAAATGTTTTATAACACAATTTGGCTAAGAATGTTTTTCACAGCCAGAGCTAGGGTCAGAATCCTCCAACTCAGAACTCTTCATAGATAATGACATCAAAGCATTCAAAATAAAAACAAAAAGCACACACGCAATCCTTAATATTTGGAATCTGATAATCTGAATAATAAACAGGCTTTGTAAGTTTATGCTGATTTAAGAACACCACAAAATCAGATATCTGGTTCGCAATTGTGCATACCCAAGGCCTTTGAAGTTATTTTGTCAAAATGTCTGCAACATATGAAGAATAACGAGACACTATGAAATGCCATACTAATTCTAATTATCTATTTACCTCAGAGCCTATTTCAAATTCACATATCTAGTATTTGATTGCGTTTCCACTATTGAGCAAATAGTAAGATGATTTGTTCAAAATGGTAAAGTTAAGGAATCATCAATGCTGGAAAAGTTTTATTGGGATTTGTCTTGTAGAATGCCAGTATTGAGATGCAGAAGGGAAACAAGCCTTTAATCCACATATTGCTGGCGTCAACCATCTTTTCATCATGTATGGATTTTGCATGGATGAATTTAAAATTGCAGAAAATCTTTTCCAATCATGATTAGAATTTTGCAGGTCATAGGAAATAACAGACATAAATAGGTGAAATTTCATATGCTGGTAACATCAAGTAGTGAAATTTCAAATGGTGATAAGAGAGCTCATTCATCATGCATTCATGAACCGTTGTGAAGGAGTTTTTTAATTATTTGAATGGGAGGTAGTGATACTGCCATCATTCCAAGTTCCAACTCTTGTTTGAGTTTCTTGAAGATAAACCAATTGACTGGCATAAACGGAAGAAAGGTTGAGAAATTTGCTTATTATCCTATTCTAGTATGCTATCTGCAAAGATTACATCCGGGTTGGTGTAAGACTTTCCTCTTCTGAGCACGTCTCTTGCACTTGATTTTATTTTGTTCTAGAGAGGCAGTCTTTCTAGCATTCTTTTTTTTTGAGAAACTGAATTCGGATATTCCACAGTGTTCATCTTTTATTTGTCGACGTTTCGAGTCTAGACCAAGACTCATCATCAGGACTCGAAACGTCGACAAATAAAAGATGAACACTGTGGAATATCCGAATTCAGTTTCTCAAAAACCACACCACAGAAATCTACAAACCATTCGTTTTTTTTATTGACTTGCATAATCTAATTTATGTCTTTCAGTTAAAATTACTCTCTGAGTTCTTGCTTTTACTGCTGAGGCAATTCTCTTCCCATCTATTCCATTTTTACACCTAATCCAGGCCTCCAATGCCTTTATCTCACGTGCTTGAAGCTTCTGAATTGTTGTGACTTGTTAGGGGAATCTTTATTCTTCAGTTTTTCCCACCCAATTAACTTTATGAATTACTGAATCTGCCAAGGGATTACATGAACTGATTTACTGAAATGTAGGCTCTGACTCCATAGTCTAGACATATGAAAGTGTACACACACACACATGCACATGAGAAAATGTGAAAAATGGCAGAAATTCTAAGCTACACTTTCCATGCATTTTATCATTGTTATATTTATTATGGTTCTAATTAGTCTTTGATGTATTCATTTTTTGAACAGGGTGTTTCCCAAGAAATGTTAGAATTTATGCAAGAATTACGTAAGGTACATCATTATAAATTTATAATTCGTTATTATGTTAAGCCTTCTCTTTTTGGCACTGGACCAACAAATATCGACGCATTGTAAATTTTCTGAAGTTGCAAAATCTAGAAGGCAATAACATGAGTATACTGACTACTGTTATAATTTAACATATATTGAACTATACTACACTTTTATGGTGATCAGGTTGTAGCAGTGGGAGTTGTAGGTGGCTCAGATCTTGCAAAAATAACTGAGCAGCTTGGAAAAACTGGTTTGTTTTGTTATTCCTGGATCTCTCAAAAATAAGAAAACAACGGGAAAAGAGATTATGGAGAATAAGAAGCATAAGAAATAAATGCAACTTCTTACCATATGAAAGAACACATTTATGAAAGCATTGACAATTTGCACTTTCTATGTTCATGTTTCTCTTATCCCGGCCAGGAGATAACAAATTTATATTTTTATTGGTTGAGACCGAAAGGGAGGACAGGAATTTCATTGTATCCAACACTTAAGGTTCCCTGTTCCCCGTCTGTAACAAATCTGCAAGACCAAAATGACTGTAGAACCACAAACATTACATTTTTATTAAGCTCATCCAACCGAAGCTCATGAACTAGAGCTGCAGATACGATTGAGAAAAGCATTCAGCATATTAACGTTGTGATATCATATGGATAGATATATCTCCTTGGTTAGATGGATAGTCGAAGATTAAGTGGATATTCATTATACTGTATGGAAAGATTAATCTTGATTGTTCAATTGAGCAGCCTGTTCTTAACATAGATGTATTTGTCTTCTTTAATTGTTAGTTTTTGAACTTTCCTGAGTCAAAGTATTCCCATTGTTAATTGATGTTGCCTATGACGACACCTAGGGTTTATTTTCTTCAGGAGATGTTTTCTGGAATATAATCGCTTTACAAGATTTATGGGTGCTATTTTGGCCTTGGCAGTTATCTCCGACTATGATTATGTATTTTCAGAGAATGGCCTTGTTGCTCACAAAGGTAGCAAAATGATTGGTAATCAGGTATTTTTCCTGTGGCCCACTATCAGGTTTATGTTATGACAGTACAAAAACATAATCGAAGAGTATATCTGTTATCGTTTATAAGTTTGAATTAGAAGATATCTGGAACATTAGACATCTATATTTATGTCTGTTCAAACTTCATCCTTCTTTCTTAGCACTGCAGATATTTTTAGTGTGAGATCATCAGTAGTTGTAAACTTTGGTGCTTTATTTCTCTATAGTCATTGACAAAGCATGTAAGTCTTTCTGTTTTCATATGATAGATTGCATCTCTGCAAAATTGCGCGATGCATATCTCTTCACAAACTTTTCCATGAATACTAATTTGTGTAGGAAATTTAGAGTCAAATGAACTAAAAGGCTGTAGCAATTTGTACTACAATGTTATGAAGACAAATTTGAGAGCTTCAAAGACTGAATGACATGATTTTTTTTTCTTTGTAGTTAATATGTCTTATCCTAATTAGAATATATGTAGAACAGCAAAATTATGAAAATATGTCAAAAACGAAAGTAAAGGTATCTTCCTTGGTGCTACTAAATCTGAGAGAAGATTCTGAGTATGCAAAGACATCAACATTCTTGGCCTAGTCCCTTAGCCTGAAGCTGAAGATTACTCCTTCCTGCCAAATCTAAGTAAGAAAGGAGCAGAGCTTGTGAAAGATACACTTACATCTTAGCTTCAGAGAGGGTACAAGGGAGAAACTCTGGAGGCAACTCCAAAAGTCCATGAAAACTGAAATAAATTGTTTAGAGTCACCCAAAAATGCAGCCCACCAGTGGATATTCCCCTCGAAGATAGAAGGAGCCTGTCGCCAAACCTGCTGCCAACAACCTCTGGCAACTCGGCACTCCCAAAAAATGTGCTTAGGAGACTCTATTTTGCCACATATTTGACACTGGTCAGAAACCTATACCTGTGCTGCAGAGTCAAAGATGATTCCAGTACTGTCTTTCTAGCACACTGTTGTAAATTGGTGGACCTTATAATAGTTATAAATAGGCAATGAATGTGGGTGGCTAAAATTACAATGGACTTAAGACAAGAGCATTAATGAAACTGAGAACAGATAAGATAAGCTAGTAAATGAGGGACTTATTTGAAGTTCAATTTATTGCAAGGCTTGACGAGACAGAATGTCTAGCCTAAACATATAAACATGTTGATGTGGTGTTCATTGTTAGCGGAAACAGAATACTCAGAGCAAAACATATGGAATGTAGCTGCAGAAGCAAATAAACAGAGCAATATAGATGAAAATATAGCTGCAAAAAGTAACTTAACCGAACCAGAATTGGAAATTAACAGCAGTAAACAAAACTTTAGTGATATTCAGAACTAGATGCAATGTCCACTAGCCTCTTCAAGGGGGAAACCTCCTACATGAGCAGAGCTCCAAATACAAAAATATTTACTTAACTGATGAGTGTTGAATCTTGATACATCAGCATCAGCAAAAACATGGCGAGGCTCCAGAAAACATCTTCTTGGAAACATCGGTGGAAAAATTCGCAAACTGCAACAAACATTGAAAAATACAAAATATATTCGTTAAAATAAAATTTAAACATATAAAGCAACAACAACATCATATAAACACATTGGCATTGAAATATGGAGAAAGGACTGATATAGTGGATGCCAAATTAAAATGATACATCAAAGTCGATATTGAATCATGAAACCTGATAGCTGTCATATCAAGGACTCAAAAGTGGAGAACCAATACAAAATGACATCACATATATAAATTGTTAAATTTCCATGAAACTTTGCAACTACTTAGATGAATAACTGAAAACTGAAAGTAGTTAACTTTCACCAAGATATAGAGCCTCTTAACAACTTATATGCAAAGGTTGCTTGGGAGTGGGAGCGGGGAGCGACATTTTCAAAAGCTCCCGGGTCGGGAGCGAATTTTATATAATATATATTTTATATATTTTGATGCATATATGTAAACAAAAGCATGTAGAATGATGAATTAGTTATGGAAAGCATAAAAATATGGATTAAACCATATAACATCAATCATCTGGTAGTTACAATTGTTGACACCTAATCTTCATGATTGGGGGAATTTTGTGTAAATAAATAAATTAGGAATGTGAACAGTCATCGGGAGATGAACTGAACAATCACTCCTATTGTATATAACAGTGACCTACCTATGGAATAATAGACGAATCAGTTTTACTGCATTTGGAGAGTTACTGCCTGGTCTGACATGGTATCAGAGCCAGCTCCATTTTTGGCATAGTCTTGTAACTCCCTTCTGCTAGTTTCATGTAGTCTGTCCACTGTTGGGCTCTCTGTCCCTCTGTTCCCTCCACAGTGACTGCCACTGTCTAAACGCTGCACATAGACCAGTCCGCCCAGTCCGCCCTCTAACAGTTCGCACGATTTTTTTTTTTGCATGATTGTAACGTCTCTCAGTCTTCCAGAAGTGGAGCAGGAGTCGCCCATTCGACTCTGAAATGTTTCTTTTGCAACTTCATCTTCTTACTTTTGAGATTTTTTCATATCCGCTGGTGCTTTCATAGCTGCTCTGTATCATAGACGCTGTGACAACTTTTGGAGGTATTGGAGCAGTTAGCCGGATTCAGCTCGCCTCTGTCTTACCAAGAAATTTTCTTTGCCCCGCGTTGTGGTATCGTGACCATCCCAGGCTTTCAACTGGGAGGAGGAACCCACGCAGGATCTTCAATACCGACCTGCTTTCTTATCTCCATAAGCCCTGCCGGCTCAAGCCAGTATTCCATGGCCCCTTCGGCATTATGACGCGCCTGATACCCACCACTGGAATACTCTGGGAGTAAGGGACGTCAAACATCGGAGGGCGTTTTCTTTTCCTTTGCGTGTTGAAGCTTACTGCCCGTCCTGCATTGAATACTCCCATGTCTCCAATATGCTTTCGAACTTCTTCTCTTAGCACAGGCCGTAAGATTGGCTTGCCCGGAGCTGCTTTCTTTTCATGACCAGTGCCTTATAATCCACGCTCACCACCCCTTATTGATCGTGAGAAGACTTGTCCATTGTTAATAGAGCCTATGGAGGCGTTTTATCTGGTTCAGCTGTACGTGACCGAATTATTAGAGCATTTTTGGTCGAAGAATAGAAGATTGTCAAGAAGGTTTTGAAGATGCAAAAGTCTAGAAGCTGTTCACATATTTACGCAGTTGTAATAAGGCTGTTTGGTGTGGTATTTACGCTGATTGTATTAATGCTATTTTGGAACGCTGATATGATTAATACCATATGTATTTTTAACGCTGTCCCATAAGTTTTTAAGGCTGTTCCATATTTTTTAAAGCTGCCATATGTTCTAACGCTGTCAAGCACTTTGGAAGGAAGTCTTGCTGTGTGGCCTAAGCAACAACTATAGAATATAGATGTTTAATGTTTTGTTTAAAACATTCTCAGATTACATGAGATGTCTGCCATCAGAGCTTGAAATTGTAATGCCGTTGCTGCTCCAACTTTGTAGAGCTCGTGGTGAATGATGGATTATTGACTGTGATATGAATTAAACAACCAAAATTGTTTCCCACAGAAATTTTTGAGTACAATTTCACTGTATATAAGCAGAAGTATTTTTTTTTTATCAGCAGAAGTATTTTTTTACAGAATGCATTCAATCATCTCTATGGTAGGAATAGTTCTTACTGGCAAGGAGAACTATCCTGAATGGTCCCGGATGATAAAACACACCCTCATCTTCAATGAATTGTGGAAAGGAGTGTGTGTCGAAGAAGGAGACAATGACCCAGTACAACCTACCTCAGACAAAGATCTCGTCATTTGGGAAAACAAGAACAGCAAAGCCTATGCATTAATCGCAACATCTGTGAATGAAGAGGTGAGTCGCCATATTTCATCATATTCAACTGCCTTTGAAGGTTTACAAAAGCTGAAAGAACTCTATGACTCACATTTTGCACTTGAAGTTGTTTAGCTCATGATTAAACTCTTCACTCTTGAACTGAAAAATAATGATCCTCTTGCTCTTGCATCTGAAGTAAAATCTATAATGCATGATATCAAATCCACTAAGGTTGAGCTGGATATCCCTCTTATTGCTTTTCTCAAGGCACTCTATCCTACTTACTCCAATTATCTTGAATCTTTACAAGCAAATGGAAATCTTAAAGATATAACCTTTGACTCTCTTGTGAAAAGGTTTGCTGAAAGAGAGAAAGCCTTTGGAAAGAAGACAACCCTTGAATCTTCTGAAGAGACTGTGTGCCTTGCTCATAAAGAAAAGCATCCTGCTCAAGATTCTACAAGAGGAAGAGGTGGACGAAGAGGAAGAGGAAGATACTTCAGAGGCAGGGGGGGCAGACATTCTCAAGGAGAAAAGGCAGACTTACATTGCATTCGCTGCAAAAGAAATGGATCACATGATGCCTCTACATGCAAGCTACCATGGGACAAAATTGAGCAGAAAAGAAACCAACAGAAAAGTAAAACTGATGATATAGACAAAGGTAAAGCACCTGAATCCGCTCACTATATTGAGGCACAATGTAACATTGGAGTAAATGAAGATTTGTTTAATGCTTCACTTGCTTCTTCGAAAAATGATTGGTTGCTTGATTCAGGAGCAACCTGTCATATGACTCATAGAAAAGAATTTTTTGAAGATTTCACTGATAATGTTGACGGAGCAGTATACTTTGCAGATCAGTCAAAAATCAAGCCATCAGGGCTTGGCAAAATCAGGCTTAAACTGCCTGGTCTTCCAGACTTTCTTCAGGATCATGTTCTATATCTCCCACAGCTCAAGAGAAACTTGTTGTCCTTGGTCCACATCCGCCAGCAAGGTCACTCCATTCATATGTTTGATGGCAAACTTGAGGTAAGAAAAGCTTCTGACCACTCACTTGTCATGAGGGGAATAGAAGAAGAAAGGCTTCTCAAACTGCAAGGAACCTCTGCTCATGCACAACATTTCTCATATATTTCTCATCATGAAGAAGGTACACTTCCATCAAGTTTATTATGGCATGTTAGATTTGGACATTTAAACTATGACAGTCTCTGCTTATTGAAGAAAAATGGTGTTGTTGGTTTGCCTACAATTCCTAGGAAACATAAGCAACGTGATGCTTGCATTCTAGGAAAGCATAGCAAACAGTCTTTTCATGATTCACATTCAAGAGCACATAGGAAGCTTGAACTCATTCATTCAGATTTATGTGGTCCAATGCCTGTTCCTTCTGCAAATGGAAATAAATATATCATGACATTTATTGATGATTACACCAGAATGTGTTGGGTTTATTTATTGAAGAACAAATCTGATGCTTTTCAAACATTCAAGAATTTTCATAAATGGATTGAAAATGATGCACAATCTCATATTGGGTCTATTTTCACTGATAATGGAAAAGAATATACATCAAATGAATTTGAAAACTATCTTCGCCAACATGGGATCAAACATCAAACAACTGTGCCTTATAATCCTCAACAGAATGGTGTAGCTGAAAGAATGAATAGAACAATCTTGAATATGGTACGATCCATGCTTTTCTTAAAAAATGTAAAGATAATGTTTTGGGCTGATGCTGTTCTATGTGCTGCATATATAAAGAATAGATGTCCATCTAATGCTATAAGAAACAAGACTCCTTATTAATTGTGGTATGGACATGTTCCTTCGGTAAAACATCTCAGGATCTTTGGTTCCACCTGTTATGCTTTAATACCAAAGGTACATAGAAACAAACTTGGTGCTAGAAGTCGTAAGTGTATCTTCCTGGGGTATTCAAACACCTCTAAAGCATACTGCCTTTACGATGAAGTAAATAAAAAGTTTGTTGTATCTAGAGATGTAATTTTTCTTGAATCATCCAAATCTGACAATGTTGTTGAGCGGCAACTTGATCACTTGGATAGATTTGCTAAAACAAAAATCATTTCAAGAATTTGATAATCAGATTCCACATCTTGAAGGGGGGATTCCTATTCTAGATCAACATATGGAATCTTCTTCTGAAGAACTCTCTCCCCCAGATGAAACTCCAACAATGGATGATGCTTTAAGTGATGTAATTGATAGAATTGGGAGACTCAATCTTGATTCAGTCCTAACTCAATCAACAGAGCAGCCTGGACCATCTCAGAAAGGTCCCCCAAAGTGGCTGACAAAGACACTTGAAAGTGTTCATCCTGATGAAATTGGAAAAACAGGAACCAGAAATTCAAACCGACAAAATGGAGGTGATGTAGATGACTCTAATTCACCTGTTGATATGGATGTTTCTTATGATTGTGAATTGAACTTGTCTACAGATTTTGAACCAACTTCCTTCAAAGAAGCTGCTTCTCATGATAAATGGAAAGAAGCGATGCAAAAGGAGTATGATGCCCTCATAAAGAACGACACTTGGAAGCTGGTTGATCCTCCATTTGGAACCAAACCAATTGGCTGCAAGTGGGTCTACAAGAACAAGTACAAAGCTGACGGCTCACTTGACAAACACAAAGCTAGGCTTGTGGCAAAAGGTTTTGCACAGAAGGAAGGGGTCGATTATGATGAAACTTTTGCCCCCACAACAAAATGGGCCACCATCCGGACACTCTTTGCACTAGCAGCTCAGAATGGTTGGAAAGTCCATCAAATGGATGTAAAAACTACCTTCTTGAATGGAGATCTAAAAGAGAATGTTTTTATGTCCCAGCCTGAAGGATTTGCTGTGAAAGGACATGAACATAAAGTATGCAAACTTGTGAAGTCCTTGTATGGCCTCAAACAAGCACCGCGAGCCTGGTATGAAAAACTAACTGAGCATCTTCTGAAACTCAACTTCAATCATTTTGATCTTGATGATGCAACTTTATTTGTCAAGAAAGTTGGAAAAACAGTTGTATATCTTGTGGTATATGTAGATGATCTTTTAATGACAGGGAACAATGAAAACTACATTGCATCCATAAAGAAGGAATCGGGGAAAAGTTTTGAAATGATTGATTTGGGCTATGTTCATTACTATCTTGGCATTGAAGTAACCCAACATCCAAAATCCATATTTCTTTCTCAAAAGAAATACATTGGAGATTTGTTAAACAGATTTGGCATGATAGAGTGCAATCCTCTTTCTACTCCAATGGAACAAAACTTAAAGCTCACATCTATTGAAGGAAAGGAATTTGAGGATGCAACAAAGTATAGACAACTTGTAGGAAGTCTCATCTACCTCACTACTACCAGACCAGACATTTCATTTGCTGTTGGAATCCTCTCCAAGTTTATGCAAAAGCCTTGTGAGGGACATTGGTCTGCTGCAAAAAGAGTTCTAAGGTACTTGAAGGGAACTCAAGACCTTGGAATCAAGCATACACAGGTGGATGACTTTAGCTTGATTGAATACTCTTATTCAGACTTCGATGGAGACAAAGAAACTGGGGTATCTACTTCAGGATATGCTATGAGTCTTGGATCAGGAGCTGTCTCATGGAGATCACGCAAACAATCAGTTCCAGCAAATTCCACAACAGAAGCAGAATACGTGGCAACAGCTGAAGCAATGAAAGAAATTGTGTGGCTCAGGAAAATTCTTGAAGATTTGCAGGTAAAACAAGTACAATCAACTCCACTCATGATTGACAACACCTCTGCAATAAAGTTGGCCAAGAACCCAAAGTTCCATGATCGAACAAAGCATATCAATACTAAATATCATCTGATTCGACATCATGTTGAGGCCAAAACAATCCATCTCCATCATTGTTCCACAAATGAGCAAATTGCAGACATCTTCACCAAAGCACTTGGAAGGGAAAAGCTTGAACGATTCAGAATGATGCTTGGACTCACCAACATCCCTTCAGATTAAGGGGGGGAATGTTGACACCTAATCTTCATGATTGGGAGAATTTTGTGTAAATAAATAAATTAGGAATGTGAACAGTCATCGGGAGATGAACTGAACAATCACTCCTATTGTATATAACAGTGACCTACCTATGGAATAACAGACGAATCAACTTCACTGCATTTGGAGAGTTACTGCCTGGTCTGACAACAATCCTCATCAACCACAGGTCCACAAGTTACAAGTTTCATTTATATAGCATGTAAGGGTGCACATAACCAAAATAGCATCACGTGCAATTCATCTCTGAATTGAAAATACACCAACAAACAGGCTCTAGATGGCCTCTAGCATCCAAAAAAATCATGCTACAACACATACCTACATATCATCAAAATCATTGCCTATCTTGGGATATTTGTCATTAGTATTACCCTCTAAGCATTAACATGAGATAGAAAAAACGTAGCATGTCAACTCAAAATTTTGTTTGAGTGATAGTTACATTTTTTGTAGGTTCATGATAGAGGATTCGAAAAACAATGTCACTAACATCGAGGCATATAGAGGGATTGACGCTTTTGATTAAATATGAGTTCCATACCCTAGTACATGACAAAATCCAATGGAAACATTGCAATTCCCCCAATCCTAAAATCCTGAACACTGATAAGTCTACTGGATTTTGAGTGAGATCTAAAAATCTACTTTCTCCATATGAAATCTAATGAGTTCAGAACCACTGTCAAATATCTTGAGTCATTTCATGGTAATGTTAAAAATTTAAGTAAAAGAGAATGTCACTTTTACTTTAAGAATTTAACATTACCATGAATTGCATATCAATACTAGGGCCATAGGCTTGATCATTAGGCAGGTCCCGCGGATGTGGTCCAATGGTTAGGTGGGGAGATTTAGTCCCTACTCGTCTCATGGTCCAATCTCAGGCAAGACTATGTATGCCTGAGAGCTGCTCCAGGCACGATTTCTTCAATTGAAAAAAGAAGGCTTGATCATTAGGCTGCCCCACTCAAAATTTCTTGTTTCTTTGAAAAAGATTGCATTTGGAAAGTTTGTAAAAAAATTATTTTGCGAAAAAAGCTAGGGAGCAATTTTTTTTAGGGAGCGCTTGGGAGCGGATTCGATGGGGGAAGGGGGGGCGCGGTGCACTCCTCCGCAACCTTGCTTATAAGCAGTGGAATAAAGACACGTAGATAAAAACACATCACACAAATTGACACATTTTTTTTACAAGAGACCCAACAGGGAAAAACCTACTTGGTTGATGTGGCTATTTTATTGATTGTCCTTGGAGAAATTGAATCTATTACAAAGAAATCTGTCTCTCTTATGAAAGTGTTCTGCTTCTCACACAAATATCAGCTAATACAATTGATCTTGGCCTTCCTTGATCATAACTTGATCTCGGTTCCTGCACACAATTGACTCTATGCTTCCTCCTTGACTTGCTTTGCAAAGCCTGCTATCTTGCTTCAATTTGCTTCTCTTTCCTTGTGCACTTGAGCCTCCTTATTCGTTCCGCTAATCTCCTATTCTCTAGTGCACCTCTGGCCTAATTTCTTAGCACACTTGGGCCTACAAAATAGGAGATCTTGTAGCGCACTTGGCCCCTATTTCTATGTGCACTTCAAATCCTATTATTTAGGACCTCGACTCCACACACCTGTGCACAATCAATTCCCCTAAATTCTAGCACACTTGTGCTCCTATTTTTTTAGGACATAATTCCTGTGCTCCACAATCAGGACTTTCTCTCTCACAATCTCCTGAGCTTGCTTTGTCTCACAACCTTGTGCACAAAATAGTGTAAATTACTTGCGCCTTTGTCTTTCCTTTATAGATTCGATCCATGCTAAGTTAGGCAAATACAGATTTAGAACTTGAGTTGTGCTAGCGAGTTAATTGAGAGTGTTACTCGCTCTCTTTCCAATCAACATTGGAGTTGTTAACTTGTGCTCTCCCCAATCAACACTGGAGATTAACTCGTTCTTCCTTCAATCAAGACTGAAGACTAACTTGCTCTAACTAAACTTGTAACTACAGTCTATTTCTCTGGAGAAAGTGTTTTGCTTTTCACACAAATATCAACTAATACAATTGATCTTGGCCTTCCTTGATCACAACTTGATCTCAGTTCCTGCACACAATTGACCCTCTGCTTCCTCCTTGACTTGCTCTGCAAAGCCTGCTATCTTGCTTCAATTTTCTCCTCTTTCCTTGCACACTTGAGCCTCCTTATTCATTCTGCTAATCTCCTATTCTCTAGTGCACCTCTGGCCCTATTTCTTAGCACACTTGGGCCTATATCCTTGCGTTACAAAAACTCCTATTTTGTAGCGCACTTGGCCCCTATTTCTATGCGTGCTTCAAATCCTATTATTTAGGACCCCAATTCCACACACCTGTGCACAATCAATGCCCCTAAATTCTAGCACACTTGTGCTCCTATTCTTTAGGACATAATTCCTGTGCTCCACAATCCATGACTTTCTCTCTCTCAATCTCCTGAGCTTGCTTTGTCTCACAACTTTGTGCACAAAACAATGTAAATTACTTGTGCCTTTGTCTTCCCTTTATAGATTTAGTCCATGCTAAGTTAGGAAAGTACACATTTAGAACTTGAGTTGTGATAGCGAGTTAATTGAGAGTGTTACTCGCTCTCTTTCCAATCAACATTGGAGTTGTTAACTCGTGCTCTCTTCAATCAACATTGGAGATTAACTCGTTCTTCCTTCAATCAAGACTAAAGACTAACTCGCTCTAACTGAACTTGTAACTGCAGTTTGTCTCTCTTAAGAAAGTGTTCTGCTTCTCACACAAATATCATTTAATACAATTGATCTTGGCCTTCCTTAATCACAACTTGATCTCGGTTCCCGCACACAATTGACCCTCTACTTACTCCTTGACTTGCTCTGCAAAGCTTGCTGTCTTGCTTCAATTTTCTCCTCTTTCCTTGCGCACTTGAGCCTCCTTATTCCTTCCGCTAATCTCCTATTCTCTAGTGTACCTCTTGCCCAATTTCTTAGAACACTTGGGCCTATATCCTTGCGCACAAAATCTCCTATTTTGTAGCGCACTTGGCCCCTATTTCTATGCGCATTTCAACTCCTATTATTTGGGACCCCAACTCCACACACCTGCGCACAATCAATGCCCCTAAATTCTAGCACACTTGTGCTCCTATTCTTTAGGACATAATCCCTGTGCTCCATTATCAAGACTTTCTCTCTAACAATCTCCTAAGCTTGCTTTGTCTCACAACCTTGTGCACAAAACAATGTAAATTACTTGTGCCTTTGTCTTTCCTTTATAGATTCGATCCATGCTAAGTTAGGCAAGTACAAATTTAGAACTTGAGTTGTGATTGCGAGTTAATTAAGAGTGTTACTCGCTCTCTTTCCAATCAACATTGGAGTTGTTAACTCGTGCTCTCTCCAATCAACACTGGAGATTAATTCGTTCTTCCTTCAATCAAGACTAAAGACTAACTCGCTCTAACTGAACTTGTAACTGCCAACCAATCCTGTAGTCAAATTGATGAAGACTTCCACTTAACTGAAGCTCCAACTCTATGCATGCTAACTTGATGATTATTGTCGTAAACTAGAAATAAACTCACCATCACTTAAGTCTAACTCATGGGGACAATTTGTGGTCTTCACTACCTAAGGCACAAGCTAGAGGACCTTGTTTGCTACATTTTCAACATAAATGTATCTCACCATCATGAGGTAGATGTACAATGACAAAGAAACAAAACTAGCAGCTAACTACCTAATATCAATGCCTTCTCCCCCTTTTATGGGAAAAGGTCATGGGCTATTTGTCAAGCCTGCCCCTAACAATAGAAAGTTGTGGCCCTGGACCAAATGTCTAATGGTGACTTATGGGTGTAGAACTATGTTCATCAATTTGTGTAGTAGGTGGTGTTGATGCTAGCACATCACCCTCCATGATGTCTTTAAGGTCCACCTCTTTCTCTTATCGTTGTTCCTCCTCTAACTATGTGTGTGCCTCTCAAATGATAGGCACCTTAGAATCCATACTCCACTTAGAAAATACATCAATATTGTCTAAGGAGATGACATCCAAATCTGGTGTTCTCCCATTTGCCTCATGCATAGTCAGAGACTGTAATGGACATGCACGAAGTCGTTGAGACATGAGAACTCCAACTTGTAACAGGGTCATAAAAAATTTAGAGCCTTGAGGGTCATAATATAGAGTCATAAATTACAATAAATGTAATTGCTTTGTTGAAGTTCTAAGTTCTAACCTATTGCATTTATTTGAGTGTATTTTATATTTTTCAAATACATTCCAATTGCACTCACATCCCAAAGTGCTACAGGATTGACTAAATATTCTAATGGCAAATTTCTATAAATTTCATGCTCTTGCACCATATTTTCACCACCAAACCTACAACAAATAAGAAAGAAAGAGAACTAAATTACATTTGATTACAATGGAAAGAGAAAAGTAAATAAACATAATTAAACTTTCAAATAAACAGATAATTGAATTTCAAAAATCTAAAGTTTTAAGTTAGAATGACTTACGTGGTATCAAATTGGTCCTTTCACGAACACCATCATCAAGGCCCAATAGTTCAGTGTGTTGATTTTTGTAGCATCGGTTGTGTTCTAGGCTCTAGCCACGAAATTTGGTGGAGAGGCTAGAATACATGTATTCTCTAAAACCCAGAAATCATTTTTGGAAATTGCACCTAGAGACGACTTAATTAAAATAATTAATCTTTTTTTAATGGTGCCTAAATCTAAACATAGGACAACTGATTAATTAAAGGGTATTAATTAAGTCATGGTGAAAATCTTCTAGAAGAAGACATGGATCGATTTCTAGTTAATCTTAGCCATCGGTTATGTTTCAATCTTGGCTATTGAAGCCTCAACGAGAGATGGAGGTTTGAGAACACACTTGAGAGGCAAGGAATTTGATTTTGCTAGGAAATCAAACTCCAGAGTAGCAGAAGTCATTTGCTGGAGGTGATTTAGTAAAGTCGAAGCAGTGAGAGAGGGGCAGGGATAGTAAGGTTGGAAGGAAGTTTCTCTAGTTCGGTGAGTGGATAGCAGAGACTAAGGAGAATTCAAAATTCAGTGCCAAAAGCCGGAATGGGAGCCCGGAGGCCAGAAGGATCTATTTTCCAGATAATAGCTGATCAATTAGCAAGAGGGACGCTAGTCCAAGTTGTGGGACGCAGATCTGCGTAGGTTGATGCAGAGGCAACAAGGGGCAGCTCATCTTGAGCCAAGGTCAGTGCCAGATCATTGGTGGGAGTGAGATTTTTCTCACTAGATATTCTATTAGTCATTTCTCTGTATGGATTGCTAGGTTTGAGCATACGTAGATTTGTACTTAGATTTACTACTGCATAATAATAAAACCCTTAGCTGCTGCACCGGATTCCCAAATTGGGTTTTCCGGGGACATTGGTCCAAAAATAACAGTGTTATTTATGTGTGTGTGATTCTATTCTTCCAGCATCATTTTTCTTCTGCTGTAATGTATTTGTGAAGGTTGCAGTGTATTAGTTTCGATATTTTCTTTTGACAAGGTCGGATAGTGATTATATTTCCAAAAAAGGATGAGATGGAGCGTGGTCCTATTACATTTGGTGAAGATAATATTCAAGCTGTAAAAGTGTACTGGGAATGCAGTCCCTACTTCTATGTTTGAAATCCAAAATTCTATATATTCCTATATCTATCTTGGCATACTGCCTTACATACTGGCCTGCAAGTAATATAAATTTACAAAAAATTTTGTGATTTGTTGTTTTTCATGGTTTATGAACTGACTGTTCCTGGGAGGAATGCTGCTTCTTGCCTTGATGGATTGAGTTTTCTCCATCCTGGCTCAGGGTAGTGGATTTAATATATGCTACTGCTTCCTCCAAGTGCAAACATTTGTTCTTGAGTGCTAATATCTCCGCTTTGTGGCTTTCCATGCTTCTCTTTTGATGACTCAACTCCATTTTCATTCCGTCTTGATGTCTTGCAGAGCATCTAGGAATCTATTGATCATAAATTTATTTTCCTTACATGTTACACATCCGTCGTTCCTTGCAACTTTCTCGATGGGATTGAATTCCATCTTAATCACTTCCTTCTCTGAGTTCATGAGGTAGTTGTTTTTCCTTTTGCTGTTGCGAATCCTGTGACTTCTGTTACTTAGAGTGTTCCTTCTAATACCTTTGCTTTGCGCTGTTCTATTGAGTTTCGGGATTGGAATGGCTACTGTATTTGAGGTATGCTGCCCTTTCTGTGAAGAATAATAGAAAACAGAGTAGAGGCTAACTGACAATGCTTTGATGGGTAGGGAGTTCAGAGATGCACGATGTGTGTGGCACAGGGAGCTATGAAACCGCTTGGAAGAGCCTACAATGTGCCTACTGATAACTGTGAGAAATGGAGTATATTGAGTGTAATGGTGTAAGAGAGGACGATGGAGGAGCGGGTATGGCGAGCTTTTCGAATGCTTTTTTGACTGTGATTTGATGCAAGTCTTCTGATGGGGGTTATTCAGAAAGAGGATGCTGGGAGAAGAGTTCGGATGTTGGCTCAGGAGGGGAGATTTCACAGGAGGGATTTCAAATGCACTGTGCGATAACTTGGACATAGCTATTACGATTCAATTCGTACTAACACAGCGAGAAGTAGTGTTGCAAGGCTTAGACTTTAAGGGAGGGGAGATGCTTCGGTACCTGTTTAGGATGAGACATTTTACTGCGCGATTCATGGGAGTTGGATCACAATCGTCCTTGGTCTTCGAACTGGATAAGGATTCTGATTTCCCCTAGATTTTTTGATTGATATCCCGTGAATTCCATTTGATGTTTCCTGCAAAGATATCTTCTTGTTGATTTTTTGTTGTCCTTTTGAGAGTGTTTTGGGATTTTTCACTCTTTTTTTTAATGAGAAAATATTGCCTCATGAAATTGATTTGGTCTATGGAATTGAACTGTGGTATATCTCTTTATTTTCCCGAGTGGTTCCTTCTGTTCTTTCCACTGTTTTGTTTGCAAATTTGTCAGCTAATTGATTATGTTCTCTCAGAACATGTTTAAAAGTCACCACCCTTGAGCCTTCCAGATTTGTTCTTAGCCTCTTATATATTCTGTTTATGGCTAAATTGTTGGAGCTTCTATTCCTAGCCATTGCCTCTATAATAATAGTTGAATCTCTTATTATGATTGGGTCTCGAATAACTCTCTTTTTAATTATTCTTGATCCCATTAACAAATTGTATGCTTCAGCTTTGTTGTTTGATGTTTTTCCTAGGCCCCATTCATATGTGACTATTTCTTTTCCATCAGGATCGATTATAATTACTTCTGCCCCTGCTTTCCCAGGATTGTTTTTAGATGCCCCATCAAAGAAGAGACTGTATCTTTTTTGTTTTTTTTCCAATTTGCTAATTCTTCTTCATTTAGCCTAATTTTCCAACTCTGAGCTGAAGGAGTTTTCTTATGTCCTTTTTTCCAATTGTTTTTTGTTATTAATTTCCTGATCCAGTCCTTCTCCTCTTGCTGAAGGATGTTATAGTCCATTGCTGTAGTCCCTTTTGTGTTTAAGATTTCAGATGTTAAACCCCAAGTTTTGGATAAAATTTTCCCTATTCTTGGGGTCTGGTCTTTGAAGATACTTTTGTTTCTTGTTAACCATATTTGCCAGCACAAGATTGCTAGAAGGCATTTCCAGAACCTCTTAATTGTCACCTTGTTCTTTGTTGAATAGGGGTATGCTTTTTCCCAAGCTTGATAAAAGTCCAAAAAGAGATTTGCAAAATTTAAGTTGATTTCCAAAGGGCTTGAGAGCTGTTTCCAGCATTCTTTTGCTATCTTGCAGTCCTGGAATAGGTGCTGGATGGTCTCTTCTTCCTTCAGGCACATAGGACACCTAGATGGACCATGGAAGTCTTTTTTTTGGAGATTTTCAGAGGTTAGGATTTTACCTTTTAGGAGAGTCCAGATAAATATTTTAATTTTAGGTAGACTTTCAGTCTTTCATACTATTTTCCAAAGGCCCCAATCCTGATGGCTTTGATGATATTGAAGAGCCTTGTAACTTGTTTTGACCACTGTTGATAATATCGGCGATATTCAGAAATATCGCGATATTTTCGGCAAAACGATATATCGCCGAGAAAATATCGCGATATTTTCTGTTTTGAAAATATCGGCAAATATCGGCAAATATCGGCAAATATCGGAAAATATCGGCAAAATATCGCGATATTTTGAAAATATCGGCAAAATATCGGCTATATTTAAAAATTTGAAAAAATTATTTTTTATGCTTGCCGATATTTGCCGATATTTTGCCGATATTTTTGCCGATATTGCCGATAAGATATTTTCTGGACCCTCGCCGATATTTTCCCGATACCGATATTATCAACATTGGTTTTGACTATGTATCCTCCTCTGCTTGGATCTCATACAAATGCATCTTCTTCCTCAATGCTTGTGGGCGCTGCTCCTTTGAGGTGCCACCATAATCTATCCCATTGACCTTTCAGATTTGGAGGGATTATTATATTTTTCCATTCTTGCCATTCTCGCTGTTCCCAAGTGGAGATTGAGTGTAGTGTGTTTAGGCCTCTTTCTGTCATCCAGTTTTGAATGCCTTCAATTTCCGGTTGAAACTTTAAAGGTTCTTTTCCCATAATTCTATCCTCCCATATCGATACCGTTTTCCCGTTGCCTGGAGTTTTGGAGATATGATTTCTGAGTAATGGAATTGTCTTTCTCACAAGCTTCCATACTTGAGGTGCATGGCCTTATGGGGACATTTCATTCAATAATTTTGTTCTAGATTTGTCCATGTATTTTGTAGCGAGAGGTTTTTTCCACCAACTCTCTTTTCCTGTTATCATTCTCCATATTATTTTCATTCCTAATGCAACATTCATTAAGCCAGGGAGTCTTATTGATAAGCCTCCTTGTTCATATGGTTAAGTGACTTGCTCCCACTTGACCAAGATGAATTTTTTGTTCTCTTGTTTCCCTTCTTGCCATAAGAAGCTTCTTATTATTAATTCCATTTGTTTGTGTGCACTTGCAGGTGCCAGAATTATTGCATATTGATAGATTGGGAGCACCGAGAGTAATGCCTTAATCAAAGTCACCCTGCCTGCCATATTAAGTCACATCATTCCCCATTTTTGGATTTTATCTTTCATTTTTTCAATTTGTTTGTGCCATAATTCTGCCTTCATATTCTCTTTGGAGATAGGGATCCCAAGATAGAAGAAATGAGTCCATTTTTCTTGAGTGGAGATTTCTAGAATTTGCGAGATCCTTCGCATGATTCTGGAGGGGGTGTTCCAACCATATATTCTGCACTTTGAATTGTTTAATTCCCCTAGGAAACTTGAAGAAAGTCTTCCATGACTTTTTAAAATCTTCTTGCTATTATAGCTGAAGCACCTCCCAACAAGAGGGTGTCATCCGCAAAAAGTGAGTGGTTAATGCTTTTGACTCCTCTTGCTATTAGGAGACCTGTGGTGTTTCTCTCTCTCCTTTGTTTTTATAGGGCTCTGCTTAAAGTTTCAGCCATTATGATATAGAGAAAAGGGGAGAGTGGACACCCTTGTCTCAGACCTCTCGTACTCTGGAAATTCACTTGACCTTTCATTTATAAGAGGTGCAATCCATGGAGCCGAAATGCAGGCCTGGATGACCTCTATTATTCCTTGAGAGAACCTGAATTTTTGGAGTGCTGCCATTAGATATGGAAGGCTGACCCTATCAAAGGCGTTGGCCATATCTAATTTTATGATGATTCCTTTCTCTTTCCTTTGCATACTTGTATGGATGGTTTCTTGTACAATAATTATGTTGTCAATAATTTGCCTGCTAGGCACAAAGCCTCCCCGATTTTCAGATATTATTTCCGGAAGTACATTCTTGATTTTGTCAACTATTATTTTAGTAATAATCTTGTAAGAGGAGTTACAGAGGGAGATAGGACGGAATCTATTAAAGGAGGAGGGATTGGGTTCTTTTGGAACTAGAGCCAGATAAGATGATTTTGTATTGCTTCCCTTTTTTTTTTGAATACATTTTTAACCATTCTTAAGAAATCATTTTTTATAATATTCCAATGCTGCCTGTAAAATGCTATTGTGAAACTGTCTGGCCCAAGGGCCTTGTCTGGGTGGAGGCTACATATGGCTGCAACTACTTCCTCTTCTGCGATTTCTTTATTTATTTCTGAATTATGCTCCTCTCTTATATTTTATTTTGTGTGCTGAAGGAAGCTCTTATAATCTGCTGTGTCTTCACTAGCTGTGAGGAGGTTTTTGAAATGGTTGTGAGCTGCTTTTTTTAGCTCCTTTTCTCCTTTGATCTCTTGCCCATCAACTTGGATTTTATCTATCTGATTTCTTGCTCTTCTTATTTTCATTGTGTTGTGGAAGAAGGCTGTGTTTTTGTCCCCTGCATTCAGCCAAAGGCTTCTAAATTTCAATCTTGCCTCTTCTTCCTCTTTTCTATCTTCCCTATATATTTCCCAAAAAATCTCATTTTCTTTTAAATAATCTTGTTTTTCCTCTTCTTTGTTTTCCTTTTTTTTTTTTGCACGCTGTCCATTTTAATTTGCAGCTCCGTTTTTTTTTTGTATTTCATTCTCTTTTGCCCATGCCTTGAGCTTAATATTCAGATTTTTAGTTTTTTTCCCAAACATAATGAGGTGATCCTATGATTCTTGGTGCCCAAGCATCCATGATTTGGTTCTTGAAGTCTTCGTTGCTGTCCCATATTGGGCTGTATTTAAATGGGAGAGGTCCTTGATTATCCATTTTCCCCAATATAATTGCCACTGGCTTGTGGTCGGATGCCGTTGTGTGAAGAATTTTGGATCTTATTGAGTTGTAGCCTGATGCGATGTTTTCTTGTACCAATATTCTATCCAGCCTTTCCTTTATGTTACTTTTGCCAGTTCTCTTATTGCTCCATGTATATTTCTCATTTCTTGGAGGGATATCAATTAATTTATGATGTTCCATTATTGTTTCCAAAGCTTCCCTGGATGGATCGACATGATATACCCCTCCAAACTTCTCTTCTATATTTCGGACCAAGTTTAGATCCCCTCCAAGGATCATTTTCCCATTTTGGATTTCAGTTAGAGTTTCTTTTAAAGTACTCCAACATTGCTCTTTTTCCTTGTAATGATTTGGAGCATATATATTGATGAAGCTATACTGCTCCTTTGTGCTTGTTTGCCTTAGATCTGTTTGAATCCAATGTTGTTGTTGTTGTTGTTTTTTTTTTTTTTTTTTTTTTTTTGTTTTTCTGTTGTATCATTTCCCATTCTCCTTTTTCCAGAGTGTACAGATTCCTCCTGAGGCTCCTGTAGTTTGTATTGCTGCTCTTTCATAATTTTTTAATTTTTTTTATCATTTTTCAAGATTCCTGGTTGTTTATTTTGGTCTCCTGAATCATGAATATGTCTGGGGCTTCTTTTGCTAATATGTCCCTTGCTGCATTTATTTTGAAAGTTGATCCCAATCCACGACAATTCCAGGAAACCACTATCATTACTTGTTTGTTTGGTGATGCGCGGGACCTTTCCCTCTTTGCTGGCTTTCTTCATTGTTTCCTGAACTTTTCCCGGAAAAAGAATCCATTGGTTGTTGTGTACCTAAAGCTATCTCCTTAGCTGCTGCTTCATCCCTCGGCTCCTTATTAGATTTCCTTTCAACTTTTTTTGATGTTCAAAGGTTTGAAGGGATTCCTTGGACTGGTTTCTGGTTAATATTCTATCCACTGATGGGGGCGAGGGAGAGCGAGTGCCTGTAGGTGGAGGGGTAATGATGGGGGAGCTATTTGGATGATGAGGGATCGGGGAGAGGGAGGAGCTGAAGGCTCTTCCAAGGGCCCAAAGGAGTTTAGGTTAATGAGAGAGGAGGAGATGTTAGCATTTGGTGATGAAGGAGAGGGATTTGAGGTGACAAGGGGTTGAGTTGAAGTAGGAGGGGGCTGTTTATAGGATGATTTCTTTCGTTTAGCTGGTTCCCATTTGTTTTCTGAATCTTCTACATTTTCATTTTCATTTTTTTTTTTGAGCATCTATTAGCAAAGTGACCATATTCATGACATATGTTGCATTTGAATGGGATTTTCTCATAGTCCAGCTGCTAGATGTGCGTCCATTGATCCACTTTGATCTTTATTGCCTCCGGGAGCCTTTTCCCTAAATCCTCTTCTACGCATATTCTGGCGCAGGCATGCATGTTCTCCTTTGGTTCGCATCTGTCTCTGTATTTCTCAACTGCGTTCCCGATGGCCTTTACTGATTCATCTCCCTAGCAGTGTAGAGGGAGGTGTGGCAGCCTGACCCATACTGGAACAGCACTGGGAATATCCATTTCAGGGTCCAAATCTGGAGTCCATCGGTTTAAATACAGTCCTATTGTGTCCATGAAGTATGGGCCGTTCTTGAATATTAGATCTCGATCTTCCTTGGTTTCGAAATGGAAGGTATAATACCCTCTTCCACAGAGCCTTATTGATATTTTCCCATTGATCGTAGAGGTCCAGTTTTTTTCAATCCATTTCTGAACCATCTTGGGTGAAGGCCATAGACCAGTAAACTGTCCAACTAGTACTCGTTCAGCAAGAGACAACGCTGCTCTACGTGGGAGAGCAGGAGGGAGGGAGATTTCAGGAATGTCTTCTAGTCTTTTGAAAAACTTGCTTATAGATGCCCTGTTTTTGGGAGGTCCCCAAACATGAAAGAGGCAAAATCATTTGTGGTGTCTGCAAGTTCTTGATGGTGATCTGGTGGAGGTTCTCCATCATCTGGAGGGTCCATTTGTTCCAAGGTCTTAGTAGCAAGGGGCCGCTGAGAGGCAGCTACGGGCTTGGCATTTCCAGGCTAGGTCACACAGAGCAGCAGCAAAAAAATGATTCTTGTAAAGTTTTCAATATTTACCATAAGATGCAGTGAATAATTTGTTCAAGTTTATTTAACAAATAGAAGAAACTTAATCAGTTGCTGCAGTAGGATTCGGGGTTTCTGAATTTTCACACAGTGCCATCCCGACACCTCTCTATCTTGTGATTAATTGTGTTGCAAATTTCGACATCAGGTGCCATACTTGAAGAAAAATATGGAGCCCTTCCATCACCTCACCATCAAAGTCAAAGTTGCATTTGTAGGAAAATGTGGGGTTGAGGAAAAGTGTTGTTGAATGAATGGGTTGATGGAGCATCTCATTCCACTAACTATCAATCAAATCCCATGATATCATATGTCTACTAAACCTAGGAGTTCCCTTTCCCACATAATAATCCCCAATAGTTTCTTTGGCTATATCCATGGCCTCATACAAATGGGCCGTGTGGTCTTATCACTATCAACCAATCTCAAAACTTTTACCAAAGGTTCACCAACTGAGCACACTTTTTCCACTCTTTCGTAGGAGTTGATGTACACCAATCTAGCAATGGCTCTCCCATCCTCTCTCTTGCGATATGTAAAATCACGCCACTTATCACAAACAAGCATTTGCTTCTACACAAATTGACATTGAAGCAAAGACCAAAGAGTAATGAAGTTGCTAGTAGATTGTGTGGTTGCAGGATGTTGCAACTCCCTGTTGCTGGTGCATATCCTCATGAGGCTAAGAATGAAAGCATGGTTATATATGAACTTGGGATACTCCTAGCTTGATTAGGAAAATTTCCCCATATCCTTGAGCATCAAGGCAATACAATGTGCAGTGCATGGAGTCAAAAAAATGAGTAGTGGCTCTCCATAAGCATCCTACTTAGTACTAGTAGCCACATAATTTGTTGCGTTGTCTGTTACAAATTGCATCACATTATGCAATTCGACCTCCTGGAGGAACCCATCCATCAACACATATATCAATGTTGCATCTTTTACATGTGTTGATGCATCCACTGTTTTGATAAACATGGTACCTCTAGGACAATGTACCAAGAAATTTGGAAGGGTCCTACCCTTCCTATTTGTCCAACCATTAGACATCATTGTGCATCTAGAGGTCTCCCATGATTACTTCAACTCCGCCAATCTAGAGTTGATGTCCCTCTTTTATGCTTGAAGAATTGGCCTGTGCAACTCCTCATCAATAACTCTTTTATACCTTGGGCCAACAACAACAATGGCATCACACATTGATTGCCAAAATGAATTGTTTTTGGTGATGCTGAGAGGTAAATCACTTCAAAAAAGACACTTCCCATTAACCCTATCTATTTTTGCCTTCCTTTTTTTAACACTGACATGATGCAAGTTTATGCTCCAACTCTAGTTCATGGAACCAAAAAATATGAGGACCTTCTGGTAGGTGAATATGCAAACCCCCTCCCACTACCCTCAGTGGTAGATATTCCTAGACTTCTAACTGCACTCTTGACCTTGTTTGTGGTTGCCTCTTTTTTCTTTCTATCGTTTGCATGAATTGAATCATGTGTAGCTTTCATAACCTCTGGGCCAAATTGAAGACAAATCCCAACATCATGCCCAAATATTTTAGCCAAATGGTATTTCAACCCGCTAATCCCTCCCATCATATGTTGACCACACAATTCACAATTCAATCATTGCTGGTTTGTCCTGTCTTTAGGTTCCCTAGAGTGCCAAGATCCAAAGCTAAGGCACTAAAAGGTAAAAACACAAGCAAATGGCATTAAACCCCCACTTTTTATGAAAAAACAGCCTATTGGTTTAGAAAATCAAACCTCTAGATTATATTATTAGCAATGACAAAAGATAATAATAGGGTGGATAAAAAATTAAAATCAAGTTGGCTGTCACATTTAAAAAAAAAACCTTACATTGTTTTATGGGCATGAAAATCGTGGAAAAATTACAAAAAAAAGAAACAAAATGTAGGTAAGCAAAGAAGCTAGCAAACAAATCTATAAAAAATAGCATTAACATGGTGGGATTTAAATACATACCTATGAATAGAAGATTCAACACCGGTTGGCAAATGAAATTGAACCCTTGCTCCACTAAAAAATCCTTGATGGTGATGATGATGGTTGTTTAGCTATGTCCACAATGAGTGACGATGACCACAAGCCCTCCTCCTTCCTTCTCTAACAAACAAGAAACAAAGATGGAGAAAATAAAATTGAAAATCACTTTAAGACTCACGGGTTCTGTCAACAAATGATTTTTTTGGTTGTGGTGAGACATTTTTGTGAAAATCATAATGTCAAGTTTGAGGAAAAGATTGTGATTTATTCGGGCCAAAAAATCATCTAGCCAAAAAATCGTGCATTTTTTGGCATATCGCCGATTTTTTGGTGATGTTATCAACAATGCAACTAATTACATAGGTTCTACTACTATATATAGTTTCTAATTGATGAAAGCACTAACTACCTAGTGCACCTCCATAAACGGGACTTCAAGACCTTCTTTAATGATGGCACTTACATTTATTGATTTCATAGTCTACTATCTCATGGGGCTTTTTCAATAATGATGGCACTGAATACATTAGGTAACGATATATTCCATTAACTAGGGAAGTTAGGGTGAGACCTTAACATGCCATCCCCCTTACAAAGCATCCTTCTCCTAAAGGTTGGAGATGAGGAAATTTGTGAAGAATCTGTGTTGCTTCCCATCTAGCATATTCAGGATGTGTATCCTTCTGTTGGATTAGAGCTTCCTAGATAATGTGTTAATAATAAGTTAACGCTTATTTTTGTCCAAAACTGCCTTAGGCTACAGCCAAATGGAACCCTTCTTGTGTAATTTGTGAAGGTTGGTTTGAAGTTTGTAATGGGACCCTAACTCTTTCTTCAACTAGAACACATGAAAGACTAGGTGGAGATTGGAATGTTTGGGCAAAGCTAATTTGTAAGCCACTAGACATATACATTTGAGTATAGTATAAGGTACATAAAGCTTAGGAGCTAAATTTTGGTGACTCTTCTCCTTGAGTGATGTTTGTTGATAAGGTTGGAGATGCAAGAACATCAGATTCCCTTTTTTCAAATGACATTCTAAGTGATGTTGATTAATGTATTGTTTCATGCCATTTTGAGCCAATACCAAATTATCTTTGAGGGTACGAAGAATGTTAGCATGGGTTGTTAAGGTGTTATACTCCCCTTGCACCTTAGAGAGGCCTAGTAAGTATGAAATCATCAATGGGGGGAGGGGGGTTGTCCATAGACCACCTAAAAGGGGGTCATTTTAGTAGCATTGTGATAGGTAGTATTGCACCACCATTTAGCTAGGGGTAAGCATTCAACTCATTGGACTTGTTGTTCTAAAGAAAAATAATGTAAATAAATTTCCAAATGTTTGTTGACTACTTTCATTTGGCCATCTATTTGGGGGTGATATGCAGTGCTAAGATTCAATTGGGTACCTTGAAGCTGAAATAACTCTTGTCAGAAATTTCTAGTGAAGTTAGGATCAATCACAATGGCTTCAGACATGCCACATAGTTTCAGAATATTGCCTATGAAGACTTGTGCTGTTATGGAGGCCTTGAATGGGTGTTGTAAGGCAAAGAAGTCAACATAGTTAGAAAGGTGATCAACAACTATCATTATCACTGATTTCTTGCCAAATTTTGGTAACCCCACAATGAAATCCATAAAAATGTTAGCCCTGATGGTGGTAGGCATGGATAAGGGTTATAATGTTCTTGGAGGCCTTACTATTTCCCCTTTGCGCCATTGGCAAGTATCAGATTGCACCACAAAGGTGCAAATGTCCTTCATCATGCCTTCCCAAAGAATGAAAGCTTAATCTCGTCATATGTTTTCTAAAACCCAAAATTAACTACTACGGGATAGTAGTGTAATTTAGATAACACTTTGGATTTAAATGAGGAGTTCAAAAAAAATAAATATGGCCTTTATAGTGAGAAGCTCATCATCTCGCCAAATGCAACCTAGGTGGGCTTGTGGGTCATCCTGTAGCTAGTGGACCATGTTGATGATCTTGGCTTATGTTGGTCGTTATCAATGTATCGCGTGTAGCTAGTCAAGCACTAGGAAAGATAAGGCAAATATGGACCCTTCCTCATACTTCCTAGAGAGAGCATCAACCATTACATATTCCTTGCCCTTCTTGTGGATAATCTCATTGTCATAGCCTAACATTTTTGTGATCCACTTTTGTTGCTATGGGGAGGGAAACCTCTATTCCAGGAAATATTTCAAGTAATGAAAACCTCTTTTAATTTGGAAATGACACCCAAGCAAGGGTGCCACGTATCAATTGCATGAAGAATGGCTAATGTTTTCTTCTCATAGGTGAATTTGCTCAAATTCTATCACATAATTGCCTATTGGTGAAGGTGAGTGGGCATCAAGGGTGCCACGTATCAATTGCATGAAGAATGGCTAACGTTTCCTTCTCATAGGTGAATTTGCTCAAATTCTATCACATAATTGCCTATTGGTGAAGGTGAGTGGGCATCCCTCTTGCATTAACACAATTGCAATCCCTTTTCTTGAGGCATCATGTTCCAAAACCAAAGTATTATTGAAGTTAGGGGGGGCGACGATTGGTGTGGTACACACAACTTCTGTTAGAGCTTGAAAAGCCTGTTTAGTTACCTTATTCCAATTGAAGGCATTCTTTTTGAGCAGGTGGTGAGAGGAGCAAAAATTTTACCAAAGTTTTGGACAAACTTCCTCTAGTAACCTGTGAGGCTAAGAACATTGTGCAGAGTTTTTAGGTTCTTGGGATGATGAGGCCAATCTTTCATTACCTCGATTTTCCTAGGATTAACACACACACCCTCTCCACTAACAATGTGTTCCAAATGTTCAACTTTTGAAGCACCAAAATCGGATTCATAATGCTTGAGAAACAACTGGTGATTATGGAGGTGTTGTAATACCTGATCCACATGTGCCACCCAAGTTTTTTTGTAGACCAAAATGTCATCAAAGAAAACCAAGGCAAAACGATTTAAAGGGGCTTAAAAGTGGTGGTTCATGAGAATTTGAAAGGTGGAAGGTGCTTTGTAAAGACCAAAAGGCATCACCAAAATCTCATAATGACCTTCATGAGTGTGGAAACCAGTGTTTAGAATATCGGCTTCCTTCTTGCAAATTTGGTGATAACCATAGTGAAGATCAAGTTTGGTAAAGAATTGTGCTCCATTTAACTCATCTAAAGATCATCAATGACTAAAATGGGAAATTTATCTTTAATTGTCAACTTGTAAAGAGCTTGAAAATCAAGAGACGTGCCAAGTAAGAACCCTAACAATTGGAGAAGAGTAGTGGTTGGTACTAGGAAAGATAATACCAATAGCTAATAGCTCATGTTCAATCTTCTCATTTCATTCTTTTGGGCAAAAGGATGATGATATGGATGCACATTGAGTCATAGGCTACTAGGAAGCAGTGAGGTGTTGTGATCATGTTCTCATGTGAGGGTGTTAATCCTTGGAGATGTTAAAAGATATGTTGGTGGTTGTCTAATACTAACTGCAAATTTGGATGAACTGGATAAGAAGTGTCTTGAAAGGCTTGAATAGCATGGAATTGTGCAATAATGCCAACATGACCCTCTTTCAAAAGCTTTTCCATATGGTGGGAACTTATGCCTTTTGGAGAACCTATGTTGAGACCTTTGAGCATGTAGGATTTTTCATCCTTTTGAAAACTCATCTATAATTCCAGGAAATCCATGGTGGTCGGGTCTAATGTTCTTAACCATGCAACACCCAAAAAAAATATTGTAGTTCCCCATTTCAATGGCCAACATGTGAGATTTCAAGGAATACTCACCCATTTGAAGTTTCACATTTTCACTCCAATTACCACATTTCATAGATCCCCCATTAGCAATCATAATCCGAAAGTTGTTAATGACACAAATATAAAAATGTGTTTCTTGGTTGGTGTGGTGATGAATGAAATTACAGGTGGTAACTTTATCCGCTAAGACAATCACCCTCTTCTCCTTGATAAATCCAACAAAATTAACATTCAATAAGAAGAAATACTTGTCAAAGCAAAGGGAGGTTTGGGGTTCTTCATTAGATTGGTTAGGAAGAGGAACTTCCTTATTAATGGTTCCTCCTAGGTCTTTCCATCAGCCTCATCAATAGATGTGTCCTTATAAATGACCATAAAAAAATTTGGTTCCTTATGCTTTATACCCTAGAGAATTATTTTTGTCATAATTGTAGCAAAGACCCTTCAATTGATGTTTTTCCATTTTAGTTTGTGTTGGCTTGTGGAATTTAAGGGGTTGGGTAGGTTGTTGAGGAGCCAACATATTTGGGTGAGGGCATGGAGCAAAATTGGGGTGTTTGGACTAAGCATAGGATATAACTTAGGCATGATGAGAAAATTGAGTGGCCTACAACCAAACAACAATGTAGTTCGTCTTTATGTGGGCTCAAATTTCCTCAATCATTGATCAAACATTGCTTAAAAGAAAAATCTTCAGTTAAATTTTTTATTTCAATAACCAAACATTCAAAAGGGTCAACATAGCCAAACATTCCACTAGGTTGATTTGGCGCAATTTGATAAGACGACATAGAAAGTTTGTATGCCAAATATAGTAGGCAAACGAGACTTTCACAAATTGCTTGCATGTAGTGGCTCCTAGAGATGCGTTCTTATGCTATTTCCGCCACTTCCAACATTCCATTTGGTCAACCCAATTGGTTGGATTCAACCCTAAAACTTATTTAGATTAATTTTAGGGAAGTGAGGCATCAGATTGCGGGAGTAGTCAAAAAATGAGAAGTCATAATTGGGACCATCTTCCCCCCTTTAATGTAGTTATCCTTGTTGGATCCTTCATCATAGACGTTGTCACCCTTCTCTAGTTGACCCTTCAATGTAGCAGTCTGATCAAAACAAAGGCCAACTTGCATAGTGAGGGAAGATATAATAGTTTCCATTTTTTGGGAGAGACTCTCAACCATTTGTTTTACTTCATCCATGGTTGGCATGTTGTGGGCGTTTTTCATGGGTTCACTAGGTCCATTGAAAAGGTTAGCCAAGAGTTATCCCAACATAATTAATGTCTTGAGAGGAATATTTTAAGAAGGGCCATTAGTAGTGATACTAGTGGGTCCACGAGACTCGACCATTTGCTTTACTTCATCCATGGTTGGCATGGTGCAGGTGTTTTTCATGGGTTCACTGGGTCCATTGAAGAGGTTAGCCAAGAGTTATCCCAACACAATTGTCTTGAGAGGAATTTTTTAAGAAGGGCCATTAGCAATGATACTAGTGGGTCCACAAATAAATGGGTTACTGCAAAGTGACACCATGGAAATCAACATTGCGTGATGATTCTTTTGAGCTAGGTCACCTGCAATAGTGTGGGTGGGTCCCATGTTTTTAATTTATGGGGAGTATTACTTGCTTTTGAGTATTAATACACTGATGAAATTCAAATTCTTGATATTGCAAATTGTATAGGAATTTTGTTGCCTATGCTATAGAGGCTAAGGTTTTTGTATGAAGAGGTTATGGTCTGCAAGATCCAAAGGACATAGGAGTGCCAAGTGCTATAGCTCTTTGATATGCTGGAGGGTTTCCAACAATAATAATTGGACAAATGTTTCATAGCACCGACTAATGATGATAGACCATACCCTTAACCATACTACTTGATTTCATAGTACATGAGAGTCATCTCCTTAAATGTTGTTTTCAATGTACTATAGCAACATGATGGTTGACAAAATTATGTGATGCTGGTTTTGCATTTGATATACTCAAAGGCAAGTGGAAGACATTTGTTAAGATTTGGTATGTTCTATGCTAGAGCAATTTATTTAAATTTTCACAATTAGCAATCACATCAGCATTACGATAAACTGCAGATAGAACATAAATATAAAACGCAGAAGACAAGCCAAGACAAGAGGACACAAGATATGGCGCGAGCCAGGGACAAACCCCACAATGTGTGGGGAAACCCTTTGGTCAAATCTTCTTTTATCTTCAAAGTTCAGCAGAGAAGGAGAGAGAGAGAGTACATTTACAACTGAAGTCAATACTTTGACTTATCTGGATCTAGCATAGATCATTTCGTATGATGAGATCAGTTGAAGACATTTTGCTTCAACTGATTCTCAAGGTGACTCCTTCACCTATCATCGTGCTGCATCTCGTCCATTTGCTGCACCTTACTATGTAGCACCATCATGCTGCCCATGATCATCATGCTGCTCATGCTCTCATACATCACTGTGCTGCCCATGATCTTCATCATGTTGCCCATACATCATGCTGCCCATGATTACTTCGCCCACAGTGTCACATTTTTCATCATCATTCATCACTGCTTCATTGAGACCTTGACCTTGCTATGAATGTAATTATGCCCAGACTTCCAGCGCTGAGATTGAGGTTGTCCTCATTGATGCATCATTATTACATCATCATGGAGACCCTCACTGTTGCTTCTTTATCATATCCATGAAGTCTACCTGAAGGTTAGATCTCCATGTGTGTCTAAACTATAATTGCAACCGTGGAACTTTATTTCGAATACCCATCGAGAGATATCAAATTACAGTTCACACTGAGGTATGCAGGTTAATATAAATTGTATGCTGAGATCCTTGATCATAGGACAGATCCTTCAACTTCATCTGTTTGATGAAAACACATGCAGATTGACGAGATGTTGTTCATATATATTCCTAGATTTATACATCCGTAGATATTTCCTTTAATCACAAGTATACTGAGTATCACATATATTCGTTGTGATATGTCTAGACAGATCTGAATATAGAGCCGAGATGTAACCCTTGTTCTTTATGCAATATATATACACAGTCTTCTTTGTCCATCCGGGATACTGCGTTTCAGATATGCCGAGATTGTAATTGCTTCAGTGATGATGGAGATCACCGAGACTGGTAGAATATTGAAACTGAGTCTTCATGACTGCGTACATGTCTTGACTGCGGTTCCACATACCTGGACTGCGGCTCTTCTATCCTTGTGGATATATCGTGGCTCTCTGCGGCTAGAGCATCACTGCGACTGCAGCTTCGTTACCTTTTACAGCGTATAGAGAGCTGTGCGTATATATTTTCCATTGCCAACGGATATAGAGAGCTGTGCGTATATTGCCAACGAATATAGAGAGCTGTGCATATATTGCCAACGAATATAGAGAGCTGTGCGTATATTGCCAACGAATATAGAGAGCTGTGCATATATATAACTCTCATGCCCAGCGTATATAGTTTCCATTGCCAACGAATATAGAGAGCTGTGCGTATATAGAGAGCTGTGCGTATATATGACTCTCGTGCCCAGCGTATATAATTTCCATTGCCTGTGTATATCAGTCTCTATGAACAACGTATGTATGTCTCCATGACTAGCGTAGATAAGGGCATCATCTGTGGCTCATCTTCCACCTTTGACTGCGGCTGAGGTTAGCAGATTAGGGCATCATCAAACTAGGCCAGCGTATTCCTTTTGTGACTCTCCTTTTCCAAAAACCCAAGACGTGGAGAGGAGATCACATTAAGAATAAGTGTGTAAATGATATCAAATCCTCATCTATTTATACCACAACGAGGATGATGAATAGACACGTCGGTTGGGCTTCTAGAGCCTACATAAGAGCTGGTCGGCTTGATAATAATTACATAAACAAAATAAATTCATATCTCCATAATTACTTATCGGAATCGGATGATCTTTGGATCAATCCTACACCTCTCGACAAGAGGGATCCAATAAAAATATCAGCTGTCATAAATAAGCTAAACCACATGGAGTTTGGCCCTAGTTGCCAATTTAACAACATTTTATATATAGAGCAAGATATAAAGAAATACAACTATGAAAATAAATTAACAAAATTAAAATTGGAAATTATTTGTAGTAAAGAAACCTTTCTTGATCATAGAATTGGATGCAATGTTCACTTTGCCTCTTCTAGCGGGAAACCTCCCACATGAGTAGAGCTCCAAATACAATAATATTCACTTGACAACTAATTATATAACTTCTACTACTATTGTTGGGTGTGGTTTATATTCTTTCCATGCGTCATGGTGTGTTTTATGCGGACCCAATAATAATTCGGTGGACCCAAGGATGGGGGGTAGACCCAAAGATGGTCGACGAACCTACCCATGGTTTTGCGCATGGTTTTCGCACATGGTTTTTGGGCATTGTGGTTTTTGCCCATGGTATTTGTAGATCTGGTCAAGGGAACTATGGTTATGTTTTAATACAGGGTTAGTGAATTGGGGTGTATGAATGCTTCGACATGTATATATATGTATTTTAACATTGAAAGGAATATAATGAAAAATCAATCTGGTATTCCTGGTTTTGGGATCCAAGGGAAAATCTGTGTATATTTGTTTTATCTTCTCGCCATTGTATGTGTATATATATATATATATATATATATATAGTGTATATATATATATATATATATATATATTTTAAGAATTCGTTTGCAGGTAATTTCTGTACAGGGTTAAAACCTTCATTGGTATCATAGTTGTTTTCGCTTCAAGGGGACACCTTTGCTGCTGAGGGGTTTTGCTTGGGCTTGTGGTAGACCATGTTACAGTGGGAGATTTGCGAGATCAATTCTTGTGGTGAAAGAAGATGACGAAGTGGAAAGATAGAGATCGAGAAATTCAATGGACAAAGTTTTGAGCTGTGGAAGCTCAAGATGGAGGATCTATTGGTGGGTAGAGATCAATGGATCGCTATAGATCTAGGTACGACACCAACAAAATGTCAGTAGAGGATTGGGTGAAGTTAGATCGGCAGGCAAAGAGCACAATACGATTGTGTCTCTCAGATTCAATATCGTTGAATGTATTAGGGGAAGCTACGACAAAGGCTTTGTGGGACAAGTTAGGGAATTTGTATCAATTTAAGTCTCTAATGAACAAATTGTTCCTGCGGAAAAGGTTGTATACCCTGAGGATGAAGGATGGAGACTTAGTGACAAAGCATCTAAACTCCTTTAATACTGTGGTAAGCCAATTGTTATTTGTTGATATTCAAATTTCAGATGAAGATGAGTGCATCAGTTTGTTGTGTTCTCTACCAGACTGGTGGGATAGTCTGGTTGTTGCAACAGGTAGCAATACAACTACTTTGAAGTTTAATGAAATAGTCTCATCCTTGTTGTCAGAGGAAATGAGACGGAAAAATATGGAGAGCCAAAATGGAGATTCCTTGTTTGTGAGGAGATGGTTCCAAAACAAAAACAAAAATAAGTCCCCAAGTGGGAGATCTAAATCTCCAGGAAAATCTATAAAGGTAAGATGGAAACACGGAAAGGAGGATCACTACAAAAATGATTGTAGATTTAAAACTCCTGAGAAAGGAAAGGGATCTGTTGATGCTCCTTCTGCAGAGTCGAAAACCACCTCAGACAAAGGCGGGGATGTGTATTTGGCTTCTTTTTCAAGTGACACATAAATCATGAGGCATGGTTGATTGACTTAGGTGCATCCTTTCACTTCACTCCCCATAGGGAGTGGTTCCACGAGTACGAGAAATATGATGGTGGTGATGTCTTCCTAAGGGATGACAGGAAGGCTAGAATCATAGAATGTGGAAAAATCAAGATGAAGTTGCAAGGTGGAAGGATTATAACACTTTCTGGTGTTCTGCATATTCCTACATTGGCCATAAATCTGATTTCTGTAAGCAAGATGGATGATGTAGGTGTAAAAACAATGTTCGAGAAACATACCTACAAGATGGTTCGGGAGCACTGGTGTTGATGCAGGGAGTTCATATTGGAACTTTGTACAAGCTTCTGGGTAGCATTGTTATTGACAGGTGCAATAGTTCTGTGGTTCCTGAAGGTAGAGCAGAAAATCTAGTGGTCTATGGAGAAAAGATCATGTTATGGCATCAAAAATTGGGACACATCAGAGAGAAGGGCCTTCAAATACTACATGGTAATGGTATGGTAGAAGGTATGTCTAATTACTCTTTGGATTTCAATATTTGTGAACATTGTGTATATGGGAAGCATAATCGGGTGAGCTTCCCCTTTGGTGCTGAGGGCGAAAGGGATTTTAGATATTGTGCACAGTGATGTGTTTGGACCTGTGTCGGCTCCATCACTGGGTAAGTTTGTGTACTATGTCTCATTTATAGTTGACTTCTCGATGAAGACATGGATATACTTCCTTAGGAAGGAATCTGAAGTCTTTGACAGGTTTAAAGAATTTAAGGCTATGATGGAAAATCAAACAAAGAAGAAGATCAAGGTGTTTAGGACAAATAATGGTGGAGAGTTCTGCAAGAAGGAATTTGAAGAGTTCTATAAGAAGTGTGGTATAGCACAACAAAAGACTACTCCATACACACCTCAGCAAAATGGAGTTGCAAAAAGAATGAACACGACGTCGATGGAAAAGGCAAGAAGCATGCTTAGTGGTGCTGGATTAGGGCAAAAATTCTGGGCAGATACAGTGGATACTGCATGTTACCTGTTTAACAAATCACCTTCATCAGCATTGGAGGATAAGATTCCACATGAGGTATGGAATGGTAAGAAACCCTCTCTTTCACATCTAAGGGTATTTGGTTGTGATGCATATGTACATGTTCCAAAGGAGAAAATAACCAAGCTGGATAGTAAATTTGAAAGGTACATTATTTATGGGTATAAGGATGGTTTAAAATGTTATAAGCTTTGGAACGCAGAAATAAGGAAGGTTGTGTACAATCGAGATGTAGTCTTTAGAGAGGTGAAAGATGTTATTAAACATGAAATCCTACCAAAGGAACTGGAGAAGATAAAGTTTGAATTGAAGGAGGAAGAATCAGTGTCTATAGCAGAACATGAATTAGAAGAGGAAAAGCCACAAACTCCAATTTTGAGAAGATCAGTTTGAGAGAGAAGGCAGCGAAAGACGCATAGTCCATCTGCTTTTTGTTAAAATTTTGCTTTATATATTACTGATGATGATCACAAAACTGCCAGGGAGGCAGTGGATTCAAAAGATGGAAAACTCTGGAAGGAGGCCATGGTTGATGAAATGACATGTTTGGACAAAAATGAGGCTTGGGATCTTGTGGAGTTGTCGGCTAGAAGGAAACCAATTGACAACAAATGGGTGTTTAAGAAGAAGATGAATGCAAAAGGCAAAGGTGGAGAAATATAAAGCTCAGTTGGTAGCAAAAGGTTAATCCCAGGTGTCAAGAATTGATTTTGGTGATATTTTTTCTCTTGTTGCCAAGTTAGCTTCTATTAGATTACTTTTATATGTTGTTGTTGCTTTTGATTTTGAAGTAGAACAGATGGATGTGAAGACAACATTTCTTCACAGGGATCTGGAAGAAGAGATCTACATGAAGCAACCAGAAGGCTTTGTAGTGAAGGGTAAGAAAGAACTCGTATGCAAGCTAAAAAAATCTCTATATGGATTAAAGCAGTCACAAAGGATGTGGTATCAAAAATTTGATACATATATATATGGAGGCTTGGCTTCACAGGGAGCAAAGATGATCACTATGTGTATTTTAAATTAATTGGTCACTGTGTTATTTATTTGGTCTTGTATGTAGATGATATGTTGTTGATTGGAAATGACAAAGAAATTATCTAGGATTTGAAGACCCAGTTGTCCTTTGAATTTGACATGAAGGATCTTGGTGCTGCAAGCTATATCTTGGGCATGGAAATTAAACGAGATCGGACAAAGAGGAAGCTATGGTTAAACCAGAGAAACTATGTTGAGACAATATTACAGAGGTTTAATATGCAGGATAGCAAACCGGTGAAGGTTCCTATTCCTATAGGTATAAAGTTATTTGTTGAACAATGTCCCAAGACATAAGAAGAGGAAGAGGACATGTCTTGTGTTTCATATGCGAGTGCAGTTGGTAGCCTGATGTATGCAATGGTCTATACCAGACTGGACATTGCACATGCAGTGGGAGTATTGAGCAGGTTTATGTCAAAACCAGGGAAGGAACATTGGATAACAGTGAAGCGGGTTTTCTAGTATTTGCGTGGCACTAGTGATTATGGTCTGTGCTACCAAGGAAGACTAGGATTGGATAGAGTTTTGGACATACATGGTTTTGTTGATGCAATCTGGGTTGAAAATTTGGTTCAGAGAAGATCTACAAGTGGGTACGTGTTTAACCTATTTGGAGGAGCAGTTAGTTGGATGAGCAGGAGACACTTTGTAGTGGCACTTTCAACTATAGAGGCTGAATACATGGCAGCCACTCATGCAAGCAAGGAAGCAGTTTGGTTGCAAAGATTGTGTTCAAGTATGGAGTTGGTACAACAAGCTATAAGGATAGATTATGACAACCAAAGTGCACTTTTCTTGGCAAATAACCCTTTTTATCATTCAAAGACAAAACACATTGATGTTCAGTATCACTTTGTGAGGGATATGGTTAAAGATAAAAAAATGTTGTTGGTTAAGGTGGACACTCTGAAGAATGTTACATATGCATTAGCAAAGTCTGTGAGCACTGAGAAGTTTTCTTGATGTAGAGAAACAATGGGCATTGCAGCTCTGAACCAATAACTAAGCTCTCCTGTGATCTCTTGTGTGGAAAGAAAACAACAAGCGACAGAATGTTGGGCGTGTGTTATATTCTTTCCACATGTCATAGGGTATGGGCAGTGCCTTGGAAAAAAATTATTTTATGTGGACCCAATAATAGTTGGGCAAACCCAAGGATGGGGGGCGAACCCAAAGATGGTGGGTAGACCTACCTATGGTCTTGCACATGGTTCACGCATGATTTTTGGGCACGGTGGTTTTTAGCCATGGTATTTGTAAATCTGGTCAAAGGCACTACGATTATGTTCTAATCCAAGGATAGTGGATTGGGGTTTATGAATGCTTCGACATGTATATTTATGTATTGTAACATTGAAAAGAATATAATGAAAAATTAATTTGGTATTCCCGAAATTGGGATCCAGGAAAAATTTCTATGTATATTTGTTTTATGTTCTCGGTATTGTATATTTTTTCTATTTTACGAATTCGTCTGCAGGTAATTTCTATACATGGTTAAAACCGTCAACTATGTATAATTTCTAATTGACCAAAACCCTAACTACCTAGTGGACCTCCATAAATGAGGCCTAAACCACTAACTAGTGAACCTTCTTTAATGATGCCAATTACATTTATTGATTTCACACTCTATATTGTGGGGCCTTATTTAATAAAGATAGCCCTTGATGCATCAAGCAACATTTTGTTCTACCAACTAGGGAATTTAGGGTGGGACCCTAACAACTGAGCTAAAAGGAATGCCAAACAACAAGACAAATTGGAATTCAACTAAATTTCAGATAAACGTTATATAAATATATATAAGTTGTCCCTTAAGGAGGGAGTTGGACACACTGTGTGGTGCTAACTTGAAACTTCGATATTTGTCTTGCTAAAGAATATCACATCAAAAGAGTCCACAACAACATTGTCTGGAAATGGTTAGATGGTTTACTTGAACATGATTGTGAATGGAATTTGAATTAATGTGGAAGAAAAATAACCATTGTTGATTTTTGGTAGCATCAGATGTGCTCGAAGTCTCAAATTTTGCAGAGAGGCCTGGGCACATGTATTCCAAAGAACCCATAAAGCGTTTTGAGAAATTCCACCCAGAAACAGTTTTATTAAAATAATTAATTATTTATAATGGGTCCCTAAGTCTAAACTTAGGAAAATAAAATAATTAATGGGTATTAACTGTGGATGTAACTTCTAAAAGAAGACGAGGATCAAGCAGAAATGATCTTAACCATTGATTAGCTTCTAATCTGAGTCGTTGAATGTCAATGAGGAGATTATTTAAGGAGGCTTGAGGGTCATTTGGAAACACACACCGAGAGATCAAGAGATCGAATTTCTAAAGTGAGAAGTTCTCAGGAGGAAATTCTGATTGAGTAGATTTCTTGCAATTGAGGGGCAGAGATAGCCTCTGGAGAGAGAGAGATTTTTTCAGTAGGAGAATCATCAGTAGCGAGAGGCAGAGAGTGATCCAACAACTCTCACGCAGAGGTTGACACAGGGCCATGCAGAGGCAGCGCAGAGGGTGAGAGAGAGTCCGAAATTTTGCAGCAAAGTCAGTTTTAGAAGCTAGAAGTTGGGGTGTGAGATCGGGGCACTGCGAGAAGTGACTCCGGGCAGCAAATTGATCAGCTGGCTGGGTGATGCAGTGCCTAGAGGGGCTGATGCAGGGATTGCATAAGGACTGCGTAGAGGCAGCGCAGGGCCTGCCAGAGGCACCTCATACAGTGACCGGATCAGCAAAGATTTTTCTCAGTGATTGTGTGAGGTAATCTCACAAATCTTTCTGCCAATATTTCTCTCTATAACTGAATAATCCTTGAGGTATTCAAAGATGTATTCAAAATTTGCTACTGCTTAATAATAATAAACCCTCAAATCTGCCACACTGGTTTTCCCGTATTGGGTTTTTTCGAGGACATTTGTCCAAAAATAACGGTGTTATTGTGTTGTATTTTCTTTCTTGCTCAGTCTCTTGTTTCCGCATATAAATTAATTAAGTGAAGGCTGCATTGTATGTATTTCAATATTTGCCGTAGGAAACGGTGAATAACTTGTTCATGTAAATCTAACAAGGAGGAGAAATATCATTAGTTGCTGCAGTAGGGATTCCGGTTTAGGAATTTTCACAACCACTAGGAAAAACAAATTTACATTGCCATTTACTAGATTACATTGGAATGTGAACATTGCTTACATCCACAATGAAGAAAGCACATTAAGAGTATGACTACCCAAGAAAATGAAAGAAACAGTTGGAAGGAAAGGAGTCAAACCATTCTAGCCACAAGGAATTTACACTTTAGGTAAAATCCCTATATATATATATATATATCCTTCGAAGAAATATCTTTATATTCCATATGAGGAATATGCATGTTTCTTTCCTCGAGGGACTCTCAGACAACAAGGATGGAAGCCATTACACGAATATACTCATTGTGAGCTCAAACATGTCACATGTGGGAATAGAACTTGGGTGGGAAGGATAACAACATTTCTCCCAACCACCCAAGCTACATCCAATTGACAAAATCCATATGTATGTATTTGTGTATATTCTAAATGTATGAATGCCCTCATAGTGTATGTTGACCTTAATGGTGCCTTGCATGCAGATCTACACATGTAACAAAAATCATGAAACATATTTATCATGACTTCACCATATCAAGAAGGACAAAGACATGATACTGGACAAGAAAATGAAACTATTTTAATAAAAAACAAGTTGTAGATGAATTCACATTATCTGAGTCCTGTACAAAACTGAAAATTACAAAAAATATGCAAAAGAAGCCTTTTAATCTAAATGACAATCTTCAAATGTAAGTCATTGCTTAGAGGAGTTGATCTGCAAATTCTGATGAGATATACAACTTATTGCCCATAAATATACGCCGCTATCTTTTAGGAGCTAAGTTGTAGCCAAAGTTCCTCTTCGATGGTTTGAAATTTGAATAGAATGTGATTTGTCGTCTCTTGCTGCAAAGATGCCTGAATTGAAAACTAGCAACGAGAAAGTGTAGAGAAGTGGTTAAGCACCCAACGTCGCATAATACACGGTGTTCTTCCTATTAGAAATTGATGCCAATTTTGTATATTGGTCAGCACATCAGCAATGCATAAACATTGCCATGCCACTTATTGCCGCATAATTCCATATCATCACTGGCATATAAGCATCTAACATTTAACTGAATATTTATTTCTAGCCACATATTATCAACGTGGGTATTTGCTTATTCATAGCATTGTCGTTAAATTCAAAGATGCATAAATTGAAAACTAGCAACGAGAAAGTGTAGATAAGTGGTTAAACACCCAAAGTTGAATAATACACGGTCTTTTTCCTATTAGAAATTGATTCCAATTTTTTATATTGGTCAGCACATCAGCAATGCATAAGCATTGCCGTGCCACTGATTACCACATAATTCCATATCATCACTGGCATATCAGCATCTAACATTTAACTGAATGTATGTTTCTAGCCACATATTATCAACGTGGGTATTTACTTATTCATTGCATTGTCGTTAAATTCAATTTATTTATCCTCGAGTATAACTGGTGTAATTTTTGTGTTTATTGCAGAGCTTTAAAGCATTCCTTGGAGATGAAAAACTGAAGGTAAATACTGTTCAATATAAACTTTGACCTCTTAATGTGTTTTCATGCCTAGGTATGCTACCTCAAGTAACTCAACCTGGAAACTGTTGTGCAGGAGTTCATCAATTTTACACTTCATTACATTGCTGACTTGGATATCCCTGTAAAAAGGTAAGCAGAACACCTCACATGTGTTTACGATGAAAGTCATATGGACTTGCACACTTACTTGTTTTCTTGCTTATATTCAGGGGAACATTCATAGAGTTCAGGAGCGGAATGCTTAATGTGTCACCCATTGGGCGAAACTGTAGTCAAGAAGAAAGAGAGGAGTTTGAGCGTTATGATAAGGTGCACTGCAATAAAATTTGTCTTGCAAATATTCAATATACAAAAGGGCCCAACAGTAGTCAGTACTCTGTTCTATATGGTTAATTATTTATTAATGTTGCATGAAAGAAAGTTTGTCTGAGCTAACAATTGGTCCAGTTTAAGCATGATCTACCCAAGTACAAGTTTTTTAAACAGATCGAAAATGTTGGCAGGTTCATGGCATACGTACAAAAATGGTTGAGGTGCTTCGTGAAAAGTTTGCATCTCTGAATCTGACCTATTCGATTGGAGGACAAATCAGTTTTGATGTGGGTTTAATGGCCTCGTATGGTTCTTCTCTTTTAATAGTAAAATGCAAGACTATACAGTCTGATAAAATGTGCAATGTCTTTTATTCTTAAATTATTAGGATGGTTTTGCAGGTTTTTCCTCAGGGCTGGGATAAAACATACTGCTTGAGATATGTAGAGAATGACTTTCAAGAGATCCATTTCTTTGGAGACAAAACCTACAAGGTATCAATCTCGAGAGTTTGGGTTAGTGGTAGACAGATAATATACCAATTATATACAATAGCGATTGTTATTACAAATATTATAAGAAAAAAATGCGAAGGGACATAGGACTGCAATGTATATTGTCTGTGGGACATTGATGTTTATTCTTGGACATATCAAATTATATAATTTCTCTTGTTTTAATAGGGGGGCAATGACCACGAAATCTTTGAATCTTCAAAGACAATCGGGCATACAGGTCAGTCAAGTGCAACCGAAATAATGTGAACTTTAAAGAGGCTTAATGGTGTCATATCAGGAAAACTTTGTTTCTTGCGTTTTTTCTAGTACTTTAGCTAGTAGTTACTGTATAGATCTATTTTTAGGGAGAATATGTTCGTGCCAATATGTTCAGTTCTTGGTTACAAAGAATTTTCAAATGATAACTACTTCCGTGTCATTGAATTGTCAACTATGGAAGCTACCCTTTTGACCCTTTTCAGCCACTGCAACTTTATTACAGAGAAATCTTTATCTATATTTAGCCTCTACATTCCTCGTTTATTGCCATTTCCCCTCTTTGAAGGACTCATTAAAAGTTAGGAACTATTTTAATATCTTTGGGATCTTTTGTGACTTTGCTAATATTGTATTTGATTTGTTTTTTCTTTTGCAGTAACAAGTCCAGAGGATACGCGCAGACAGTGCAGAGAGTTTTTTTTCCAGTGAGCCTGGTTTAATCCCCAACTGGCATAGAGCTTTGACGAGATTCATATGCGGCATTAAATCAATTAAAAAAATAATAACTATTATCATTATTATGATGATGACTAGAGGGTGAAATTGGAAATTTCTTCCTATCTGAAATATATTTATGGCCCAGAGGGCGAAGTTGGAATTTTCTTCCTACCTGAAATATAGATTTATATCTGCGTTGATCGAGATTGGCTTCAAATCAATTCATGAACTTTGCTTCTCTATTTTGTATCCCAAAATGTTTCTATTTGTAGACAATTAATGTCACCCACCATTTTCTTTGCACTAAGAGTTCTTAAAACAATGGAAATAATTAGGCTCAGAAGCAATTCTTTAATTTTTTGAAGTAAACTCAATTTGGCACTCTTGAGTTTCTATTTCTAGGTATTTATTTTTGTTCAAATGCCAACAAGGCATGGATCTTATTTGGTCCACCATTATCTGTTCATCAGCATTTAAGAACTATAGCTTCACATTTCGGATGGTATATAGTATTAATTTGTAAACCGAGGCCTATGTTAACATTTGCTTTAGGCTTCTTAAATTTTTGAGTTTGATTTTTGTCTAGAGTGCGAAGATTTGTTCACTTGCACGTCATAATACCCATTTGAGTATTTCATAATATTTAATTTCCTTGTAATATAAATGAAGGACATGAGCCTACTATTTAATGGTGGGATAAGGGACACTCAAACGGTCCCTCTTTCTGATGGTTTTTTTTACAAGGATTCACTTTGAATCCAGTCGCGAAAATCTCAGTAACAGAAATTTGCAATCCCTGCAACTGTAAACCACAATCTAATGGTATAACGGTGTCTTCGAATCGAACTGAAATGATCAAACTGTGAATTGAACAATGGATTACGGATTTCAACAATTTCTGGTTTGCCGGATCCCATGGGAAGTTGTCAGAAACGGGGCAACTTTGAATCCTGTATCAAGCGTCTATGTATACACAAAACTTTCTAGAAACATCCACTAAGATATAGTATTCTGGGTTTACAAAAATATTTTTTTAATAATACTTCTGCAAAGCTACAAAAAGGATCATTGTGGTGAAATACTTATTCTAACAACATTTCAAAGGTGTTATCAAGGTTTACATTTATGTAGATTTATCTTAATCTTAAACCCTTGAGAATGTAAAAGGGTCAAATCTTTTAAAGCATAAATATTTTATAATTTAAGATAGATTTTTTTTTTTTTTTTTTTTTTTAAAGATAGATTTAGGTTGGTTGCAGTTTCATTCAATTTTGTAAAATTCAAAACTCACCATTTATATGATATGGACTCACCATTTATATGATATGGATATGGAAAAATAGGACTTTTGATTATTGTTAGGATATTTATGTTTGCATGGTAAGAATATCTTTGTGTAATTATCATATTTATAATTTTTCTCTTTATAATTTTTTTTCCCTTTCTTTCTATATAACAGTTTTTATATTGTATACATATCCAATCTCTTATTTTTATACATATAGATATATTTTTATTGTTGAAAATTTGAAATTATGAAGTTTGATGTTGTAGCAATCGCTTATCACAAAACTTTTTTATGCTGCAATATTAGTTAAGCAATTGTAGAGAGAACATAAACCATATAAATTATATGCATAATAGAAGACAACCAAGAACATAATGAGACAAAATTTAGGTCAAATGACCAAGGCAAAATCCACAAGGAGAAAACCCAACCGAATTATTTTTCTATTAGATATCAATTGTTCAACAAAGATACAAAGTACAATGAGAGATGAAGAGAATGAGAAAGTGCACCCAAATCCAAACAAGTTGTAGAATGAAGATCATTGGTGGCAGTGGTTGAAGCAAATATTGAATCAACCTTGGCTCACCAAGTTCTGCTCTCACTCTCCAAGTCTCTCTCCCTCTCTCTCTCACAATCTCCTTCAAGTCTTTCCAACTCTCTCTCAAGTTCGAATTCACAATGCACAAGTGTGTAGTAGAGAGGACGAGAGACAAATATATTGGAAGAGCAAGGGGGTCAAATTCATTTAGGAGTAACTACCATGCCTTGAGGAGAAGTTACATATCCCAAAATATGAGTGTAACTTATGCCATAAAGGAGGTACGCTTGCCTTCGTAATTCATGCCATCAAGAGGGAGTATGCATGCCTTAGTGACTTGTGCCATAAAGAAGGAGAACGTATGCCTTAGTAATTTGAGCCATTAAGGAGAAATATAGCATATGCATTAAAGAGGTGTAAGAGGAATCCTTTTATGACGAGCCATTAAAGTGTGTAAGGGAGTGTAAGAGGTGTGTAAGAGGAATATGCCATGCCAACAATGAGAGTGTAAGAGAATAGTATTGAGAGTCATGATTTAGAGTCTTGAATTTCTTTTTAATAATAATAGTAATATCATAATAATAATAATAATATTGATGGTAAGATATTAAGTTGAGATTGAACTATTAGGATTGATTGATGATAAGTTAAATGATTTTCCATCAACTATTTTTTATTACCAATTGATGCAAGGTGATTTACTATTTTTGGAAAGTCATGTTTAAGATGCTAGGCATGACTTTTTATTTTAGAAAGTCACTCCAGAATGGTTAGACATGAGATTTTAGACTTTCTATTTTTAGAAATTCATCCTTGAGTTGCCAATTTTCAATGCTCTCTCATCTAGGGAGGGGTTTTTTTCTTCATCAAAGATTTATGCTTTCTCTACTCATTTTTGCTCTTTGTTGCTCATCTTTGCTTATCTATGCTCTCTCTCATTTAGAACAAAGATGTCACAATCTAAAGAAGAAGAATCATCATAGGGGAGATTCATCCATCATCCTATATTCACTTGGGTGGATTGCCACTTGCCAACACATGACAAAGATCTCGCAGAACCAAGTCTCATCTTTGCTCGGGGGGATATCCCACTTGACAAGGATCTCACACAACCAAGTATCATCTCTGCTCAGATGGATAATCCACTTGTCAAGGATCTCACACAACCAAGTCTCATCTCTTCCTGGGGGGATAACCCACTTGATAAGGATCTCACATAACCAAGTCTCGTCTCTGCTTGGGGGGATAGCCCACTTGTCAAGGATCTCAAGCAACCAAGTCTCATCTCTGTTTGGGGGGATCCACTTGTCAATAATTGACAAGGATCTCGCACAACCTAGTCTCATCTATGATTGGGGGGATCCACTTGTCAACACATGACAAGGATCTCACATAACCAAGGCTCATCATCGATGACCACCCTCTCTAGGAATGGTCACATCTGCCAGTCCAAGCAACTCTCTAAAAACCAAGAACTTCACATCCGCCAGTCCAAGCAACTCTCTGAAAACCAAAAGCTTCCCTTTCGATAAAGGCTTGGTATGAATGTCGGCGATCTGGTCATCAGTTGCTATATGATGGAATCTTATTGCTCCTCTGCACCATATCCCATATATAATGATATTTGATCTCAATATGTTTGGACTTGACATGAAACACGAGATTTTCAGCAAGTTGAATCCCTCTGCTATTGTCATTGTAAATCACTGTTGTATCCAATACATGCTCAAACAAATCTCCAAAGAGCTTCCTCAACCATACTGCTTCATAGCTGGCCATTCTAGCAACAATGTACTCAACTTCAATTGTGTCAAGGGCTATAAAATTTTGCTTTATGCTCATCCACGATATCATGGCAGATCTTAAGCTGAAGCGACACCCATATGTGTTTTTGTTTTTTCAGAAGTGTTACCAACCTAATCAACATCAAAGTACCCATGTAACTTTATGACTCCGACAATATATCTCAATTCAAGATTGATGGTCCCATGCAAGTAACTCAACACATGCTTTGCAACAATCCATTGTGCATGAGATGGCTTAATCATATATTGACTTTGAGTATTGATCACAAAACATATGTTTGGTCTAGTGTTCACTAAGAACATTTAACCAAATTAGGTCCCGCAGCTTCACCTCGACTTCTTGAAATTCATTTCCATTGGAGTATTCATGGACTTAAATTCTGTGATGCCAAATCTTTCCAATAGCTTGACAACACATTTTCCTTGAGAAAGAAAAATCTCACTAGGTCTCTACCATACTTCTAGGCCTAGAAAGTAGTGCATAAAATGAGATCTTTCATTTCACACTCAGAAGCTAACTCCCTCTTACACTTGAGGATAAGATGTTCTCCACCTGTCAAGAATAAGTCACCAACATATAATACCATTTGGACTGTTTTGAAGTAGAGATTTGAATCAACATTGCTTTTGGTAAAACTAAGTTTCATCAAGAAGCTACCAATGCAGGCATACCAAGCTCTTGGGGCTTGCTTCAATCTATAGAGAGTTTTCTTCAATCTACACACATGAGTTTTCTTGTCATGTTTTTCAAATATTTGTGGTTGCTCCACAAATACTTCTTCCTTGAGGAAGCCATGTAGAAAAGTAGTTTTCACATCCAATTGGTGAAGTGTCCATCCCTGGCTAGCAACTAGAGCCACAATAGATCATATGGTAGTCTAACAAGCAATAGGTGCAAAATTCTCATCATAGTCTATTCCCTCTTTCTAAGAGAAACCTCTGGCCATAAATGTGGCTTTATATTTTTCAATACTGCGATCAACACCATGTTTAATTATGAACAACCATTTAGAAGTCACAACAAACTTACCCATACATCATTATGTATGATGGATTCATATTCTTTGACCATTGCATCTTTTCATGCTTGATATTTTACTGCTTCTTCAAAAGTGCATGGTTCAACTTGAATAATGTGGCTCATAGCTGCAACTTATCCCTGGAATTGACATGGCTTCTTGATTTCTCTAAATGATCTTCTGGGGGCTGCATGTCCATGAGCATCCTATCAAGTGTCATGAAGCCATAATGATCTCTTTCTAGCACATGGAGAAGAATCCAAGGAGTCCATGGGATCCATCAGGCTCAGGGTCAAGATCTTTTTGTGTATATGTTGTAGCAGCTACAACCACCCTCCAAAATTTTGCCTTAGCTTCGTTTTGGAGCCTCCCTACCAACCATCCTTAGCAGAATGTCTTGCACTGTCAAGTACATAAGCTTCATTGGTTTTTCAGTAGTTTGTCAGCCTGTGCATGTTATTTTTCTTCACTCCCCTCACATGCTACCATTCCGGACTTGGGCCAACTGCTGGCTGAGCAGCGCCCTCAGAAAATTGCACAATTCTGTAGGGGAACCAACCTTCCCTCCAGAAATTGCGCAAATATGTTGGGTAGCCGGTTGGGCCCATAAATTGCACGATTCAGTCAAACAACCTTCTTCAGGAAAATTGCACAATCTGGCCTAGCAGTGAAACTCAACCCAGAAATTGCGCAATTTTGGGCAGCAATTAGCTGCTGCTCCCAGAAATTGCACAATCACTCTAAACAACCAGCCCAACTCCTCCCAGAATTTGCGCAAAAATCCCTCTTAGTCATGTAGGCTGTTGCATGTGCCTTTTGGTTGATCGGTTCCATCCGGGACCCAGAAAACTTGACTTGCATGCATGTGCTGCTTTTTCCCGAAATATAAAAAACCAACATGCAAAAAGCATCCCTAAATTTTAGTGAGCTATTTTTAGCAGCTGGAGGTTACATGCAAGGATCGTTTTAGAAACTTTCCTCCAAGTGTTGCTTTTTCCTAGATTTGTGGCATGCACGTCATAAGCCTCAAAGTTATTTATTCAACACTTCAAAGCTCATTCTTCACATCAATCTTGGAACTCTGACATCCTACAATAGATCCAGGAGTCTTCGACACTTTCTGGGTAAGTCCGCTTTATTTGTTTTTCGCAACATCTGTCGCTTTTTGTGTTTTGGCTTGTGTGAGTGTTGTCTGCTTGATTTCTGTGAATGTTTGTTGTCATTTGCATGCGTTTTACCTATACAAGCACCGTTTCAGTTTTCGTTTGCATCTCCCTGCTATCACATGCATGACACAGTTTTTCATGAATGGTCGCTGATTCAACGACTCGTTTCACACACATGCATGTTTTTCCGTTTTCTGAATCTTGCATTCGCTGTTTGTATGCATGATCATTCACTCCTGCTTACACTCAGTATCACCATGCATTCACATCTTCATATGATTTCAGTTGCTTGTCGGCGGGTTTGGGCAACCTTGGCTCAGAATCTGCCTTGCCCGGACAACATTGCACAATCTGAGAGGGAAGGCTCTACCTTCCTCCCAGAAAATGCGCAAATATGGCTAGTCAGTGCCCTCCAGTCTTGATTTGCACAATTCTGAGAGGCAGTGTCTGCTGGCCCAGAAAATTGCACAATGCAGTCCCTGGGCCTGCATCACTTGCCAACTGAAATTGTGCATTGTGCAATCTCAGCACCCAGCAGGCTAGTCTGGATTGCGCATTGCGCAATTCCTGCAGTCAAACAACGTCCTGACAGTTTGTATTTCGTTTTGCGCAGTTCCGGCAGTTAGTCTCCCGGCCTCCCAGTGAAAATTGTGTAATCCTTGCCAACAATTCCCCGGGTATGTTGCATGTCAATCCTCAAGTTTGCTTTGGTTTTAACTAAAAGATGTCTTGCCATGCATGTCGCCATGTCTCCAGATATAATAGGTGTTCGTCTGTCTCTTAGCAGTTAAGGATCAACGGCCTCCAAGAGAGCTGGGTCAAAGGACACCTACAGAAGCGCAACTGGAGAAGCAGTTGGGAAAGTGTCTATGAGTTTGCCAATATACAAAGACACCAAGCTGATCATACATAAAGACATCAAGCTGACATAACAGGAGGTCAATGATGCATTTTCAGGCACATTTGGGGAAGATCTCGAAGACCGCAAAGTCTATGTGAACATTCACAAGTCCAGCTTGTATCGGATTGCATGCAGGTATCTTGCGTTCCCATGCATGGACATGATATATTGGATCGTCTCACACACTGATCTCGAGACGATGGTGTTAGGCAGTGTCAGCGGCACAAAGATTGCTACCTTTAGGGCACAAGATTATCAGCAGATGTACCACTTGTTGAAGCCAATGATCACCATGGAGACACCCTTCAGCATACCTAACAACAATGCCAACTCCAGGGATATCTTGAAGAACTGGGTGAAGGAGCCAGCCAAATTTAGGATGACACCCAACTAGATTTACAAGACGAAGATACTGTGGAAGGTGTATCAATACTTGGTCATCTTTGCATGTCGCTTGTATGGCCAAGAGAGCACGAAGACCTTCCCACAGAGTTGGGTGATCGCGTTGGACCAACTGGCTAGTGAAGGCAAAGCATGCAACTGGTCCGACATGTTGGCTCACAGGCTGAAGGAACAGGTAACAGGAGCTCGAAATCGCTCAAAGGTCAGCAAGCAGAAATTTGCATGTCCATTTACATCTTGGATGCAATCTATGCCCGACAACAGTTCCCGGGCTTGAAGTGGGTGTGCACACCAGCGGAAGCCTCTATCAACACATTGTAAACTATTTTCCAAATGCAGCTTCCGTGTAGTCATCACACAACAGTCAAATCATTTTGTCACCCCGGTGTACAAGATGATTTTTGCGCAGGATCCACCTTGCATGTCGAAGGTAGCAATGGAGGCACTGATCGATGTAGCGGATTGGTATGCCTCACCATTTTCACCTTCATATGGATGTACAACGCGGAGAAGCCTCCACATGTTTTGCCGAAGTTCGCCACGGACAAGCTTATCATGCAAGAAGTGTCATACTACATCATGGTAGAACTATCAATTAGGCTGCATCGGAAGAAGAAGACACCTTGGCCCACTTTTCTGTTGTGGATCAGGTTGTACGAAATACAAAATCTCAAGCATGCGGATGTCGAAACAGAAGAGTTCAAGAAGTTTACTTTCGACACCAAAAAATTCAATTCGTATGACCCGCATTGCTTTGTGAATGATCACTGCGCGACAGTACAGTGTCCCTGGATCCATGAGGCATGTCATTGGGCTGAGGAAGACCCATGGAGATATTGTCACAGCTTCTCCAAGCCCAATGAACTGGTCGACATCATTGTGGAATGGTTATCGAAGCAACGTGAGGCAGCATCTAGGAGAGCAGAAACAACAGAGGTAAACATACAGGCGCACGAAAAAGGTAAGAGAAAGATTGTCAACAACACAGAGGTAAAACAAAGTTGCAAGTTCAGAGCAGACCCACTTGTGTAGAAAACAACTTTGGAAATAGAGGCAAAGAGGCAACAACACGACAAGAGGACCGCTTAAAGTCAAAGAGAAAAACAGAGGATGGAGGAAACAATGAAGGAGTTGCAAGAGTTGAAGGAGCAACTCTGGAAGGAACAAGAGTTGCGTAGACAGGAGAAGGAAGCACAGCAAGAACAGATACAACACGGGGCACAACATGCATAGATTGATGAAATTGCGCCCATACAGGTAGTAGACTCATCCGAACAGCTTGCCCATACCACCAAGAGGCTAATCCGCCAGCTTCACCGGATCCAAGAGCAGAGCAGGTCTAAGCGACCAAGGAGATACTGAGATCCTTGGAGACAATACAAAATAAGAGATGCACAACATATCATTCGACGAGTCACAACATAGAGTTGTACAATCACACAGAGTGTCTACTCTGGATGACCACACATCTTTTGCGCAGTTTGAGGAATGAGTGATTGTATCTGATGTGTGCAAGCATCCAACATCATTGGCTGATGCTACCAGAGCATATGCCGAATCCACTAGCTCAAGTGTTCGCTTCTTTATAGAATAGAATGAGCGAATGGCTAAGGAGTTACAGACGACAAAGTAGGGAGGAGAACTGGTTATAACATCCGCTCAAGTAGAGTTGAAGAAGGGTATACTAGATGAAGTATCGTCTCTTGAGACAACCATGTGGGCGTTGTATTCCAGATTTGGTACCGTGCATAAGGCAGTTGTCCATCTCAACGGTTAGAAATAGAACTATGCTAGGAGAGCATGTAGCTTATCAAACTTGCATGTTGCTGTCGAGTACATGAAAACATGGACAATGAGATATAAGGGAGCCCCGTTACACTTGTCCAAGATGATGAATCCCAGGGCAGTTGGGTTGAAGGCACGCATCTGGAGTCAAATTTGAAACTATGAAGAACTTCCGCAGCTCATCACTAGTTTGCAGGCTTCCCATGCATGGGTATTCAGAAGCATGGATGTTGTTATGCACGCACATGCGATCCCATCTATTGGGACACTAACCAAGGCAAATACAAAGGCACAAGTCTGACTGGAGCTAGACTTGTACTTTGATGAGTTGATACGCATAGCCACCAGCGCAAACTTGGTGATTAATGCAAAAACTATGCATCAATATGTCATTGGTTCGACCGCACTCAAGACAATGGTGCACATGTTATCAGAGGAGTTGGATAGAGGAGCCAAATCAGTGTACCCAGATGCAATAGAGGAAAGAGTTCGTTTCTAGAAAGATGTTACCACAGAATACACAGACACCACGGCAAATTACCGAGCTTGGCATCAGTTCGCCATTGTGGACCATCATGAGGATGTCGAAGAATTGGTCTTCCCACAGTTTTCCGATTCATAGTGATGTCTTTCATGGCTTGCTCAAGCCTATTTTGTCTCACATGGGTACATGTGCAGATTGTATGTAACGTCTTGTCAAGTGGAAGTTCAAGTGTTGATAGTTGAATGTAACAATCATAGACTAGTTGAAGAGTCATGATGGTAGATGAACAGTCACAAAGGGGAATGTCAAGGGTCACCCCACCCTTTTCTATATATAGTACCTCATAACTCATTGTATAGGCTTTTGGTTAGCCAAGCTTCTGATAGGAGTATCTTAGAGAAAGCTTGGAGAGTATTGTAACAAGCCTTGGCTTTTCCATAGTGCAGAGCTAGTACATCTCTTTGGAGAAGCAGGTGGCAGTGACTGTAACATTCCGCTACCGGGACTAGTGGTTGGTCATGGTTGTATTGTATGATTGGAACTGTCACTTTTAATATAACATAGCCAACACGTTTCATGCATATGTTGTTATTGTATTTCAGCTATCTTGGTTACTCTAATGATATATGTATCTGTTTGCTTACACATGCATGTATGGACTCTTTCTGTATAAGTATGTATGAATACTACTGAGATGTGTTGCTGGTTTAACCGTCACTTTGGATTGTTAGCTTACTTGCTTTCCATTTTTTGATGCATCTTTGCTTGTGTGTTCCCTTCCAAGACGCGTGCTTTCACAGGTTTCCAAGGAGCGCACTCACCCCACTTTCCGTGTGTTAGAACCGTTCATGCACCTTCCTTGGCTTGTTGCGCATGTAACACCCTTGTTACCAACAAGGGCATCTTGCTTGCCTCTGCGCGAAACCATGGTCAAGGCGATACCATACGACCCACTGCTGGGACTCCTACACCAAACGGTCTAAGGTCTAGTTGGGACTTCTTACCGGGGAGATCCCCTGACATGTTGGCGGGTCCAGCACGTCAACAGTATCCAAGGCATCATCCTGTTTTCAACATTCGCAGGAGGAGTGTCTCTTGCTTGTCCAAGCGCTGCATCTAAAGCTTCCAGCTTGGTCCTCTACTCTTTTGGCACGTGGAAGTAGACGAGGCAACCAAAGATCTTCAAGTGCCCACTTTATTCTAGGTTATATGGTATGGTGGTCTCTTCTTGATTTCAACTTCCTTGCAGAATCCTCGAGCTCTTATCCATTTCATGTGCCACTTAAATCATGGGATGGTTTGACATCTTCCTCAATATTGATACAGTGGACTTGGTTCTCACATTCATCAAATGTACCTATTAATCCTAGAACAAGAGAAAGAGCAGTAGTTAACAAAGTAAATAAACATAAGGAAAGTATATATGGTGATGAGACAAAGTCTTTCTTTCTTTTCTAGAGGTGAGTGGCTTCTTCATTATCCCGCACCAACTTTCTATTGGATTTTACTCTTCCTGCACTATTTGCAACTAGATAAAATTTAGGATCTTCTTTTCTTGATTGCATCCTCATCAAGAAGTTAGTGAAAGAATCATTCAAATACTCGTGCGGGAAGAATAACCAATGGTCTAAAAAATAAATCTTAACAAGAGAAGTGACACAAAGAAACAACATAAGAGGATTTGATGGAAGTTGTCAGCGCCCTCTTGATTTGGCCTCCATTAGTTACCACTTTCCATCAGTCGTATGTCATCGACAAAAGAAATGCATCTTCTTGAGCATCACTTGGCAAGCTCCATCATGATCCACTCTAATCTTAGGCATCTCAGAAACTATCTTTCTCAAATGAGGTAATGATTTATAGTGAAGATGAGCAAACTTTCAGTGGCACAATTTACATTGATGATTACTTATCATGAATCAATGCATGGACAAGTCTTCCATTGATTTTATAAAGATCTTCAAATCTTGATCCCAGAGTGAAGGAACACACACACACACACACACACACACACACACACACACATATATATATTTCATTGTTTTCAATCATATCCATCTTTGATTGATACAAAAGAGGCTAGTTTAGAAAGCTACCATTCTATCTTTTGCAAAAGTCATGATCCTTACTTGCAACCACTATTGCTAGTAAACTCTAATATCAAAATTACCAAAACCCACAAGATTATGTCCTTTCTCATATAATGTGGGAGAATCAAAATCAACCTATCTTTAACATTCAATTTCTATAAGTTATTCTTTCATAACCTTCTAAGCATATATATATATATATATATATATATATATATATATATATTAAGACAACACTTCCTTGCACATGCAAACAAAATTAAAACTATTCTTTACTTTTACATCCATCCACAAATACTAAAACCATAATTATCAAACACATGCATCACCTTAATTTTAAACCAGACACATACAAAACTTCTTGAAGAGATATAGTTTCACCTTGATCTAGATAAAAAGAAATAAGCCATGATCCCTTTATAGGATATGTAGAATTATCTCCAAGTATATTTTTTAGATCCGTCTCCCTTTCAACCAGATTTGAGAGAACTTATTCATAACCAGTAAAGTGCCTTGAAGCACCACTATCAACCAACCAATTGTCACAAGAATCTACAAGAGAGGAACTAGAAAGAGAAAAAAAGAAAGAAAGTAATTTGATTTTGGTTATGCTAAAAGTAGAAAATAGGATAACAAATAAGTTCTTATTTCAGCAGTAAGTAAGAAGAAACAAATAAAACTTCAGTAGTAAGAAAGATGGGACAACAAGTGATATTTCAGTAGCAAAAGAGGAGATATTTCAACAGAAAATGAGTAACAAGTAGAAGGAACAACAAGAGATATTTCAACAGAAAATGGTTTGCAAATAGAGTGGACAACACTTGATATTTCAACAGAAAATGGGTTGTACATAAAGTGGACAACACTTGAATTTTCAGTAGAAAATGGGTTGTAACAACATTTGTCCTCACCAAATCTCTGATACCATGTTGAAAGCGTGAATTTCTATGTTGTAACAATCACTTATCACAAAAATTCTTTACGCTGCAATATTAGTTAATAATTTGTAGATAGAATATAAGGCATATAAACCATATGCACAATAGAAGACAACCAAGAACATAATGAGACATAAAGAATTTAGGTCTAATGACTAGGGAAAAACCCATAAGGGGAAAACCCAACCAGATTTTTCTTCTATTAGATATCAATTGTTCAACAGAGATACAAAGTACAATGGGAGATCAAGAGAATGAGAAATTTCACTCAAATCTGAACAAGTTGTAGCATGAAGATCATTGGTAGCAGTAGTCGAAGCAAACAATGAATCAACCTTGCTCATCAAGTTCTACTCTCACTTTTGAATTTCCACGACCATGGTGTTTAGGATAGAATCTTAAATCTATGATGCTATCAAACTAAGAATCTCAACAAAGTTACTTTGCACATCTGAACAATATAATGCAGTAAATCAGTTACATGCACAATAGAAACAATAACAAAAATATGTGTAACCCAACTTTGCTATATTATCAGCATATAATAAAACAGTCTAGGGCGACCGTACAAGGGATAATGGCCCTCAAATATCCATAAGTGCAAGAATACACGATACAAAGACAATCTCGCTGCTATAGTGCACAATCACAACCTCTATGTCATATCTCGTCCTCCCAGTCCTTCGCTTTCGATCTGCTCTCTAGATTCCCCTTAGTCCATCAAGAAACAACACATAAAGACTTCAAGTGGGATACCACCTATCATTGTTGCAAGTCACTTCTGCTACAATGAACATAGGCTAATCCAATCTGCTCTTCTAGGTTGGCCAATACTTGAGCTATCCAACTGCCTTCTAGTAGTCTCCTTTTTCCATCAAGGAGATACTAAGGCCTCCAAAAAATTCATCCACCTTCAGTTGTAAAAATCACTTTATGACTTCTTTTTAAGAGATAATTTGCACACTGTCATGTTGTCCTCCAACAACTCTCCAAATGCCCAATACAATCTCCAATCCTCACTGTAGAATCTGCCCACTGGTTAGGGCATCTTAACACAAAGTCCGCCCTCCTCTTTGGCTTCCATAGGCTGCAAACTGTCCAAATACTAGGACTGATCCACTAGCATTCAATATCAACATAAATATATCACATACCTTACATCTTTAAGGACTGGTGTAGCTGTTGCACATCTGGTGGTTTGGTTAGGGTTGTTGACAAACCGCTACAACTGCTTTTCTCCACCTCTAGACCCTCTCCAAGGTTGCGACCTACCTTCAAACTAATCGACCCACCTTCCTTTGTTGTTCTGGGTTGATTTCACCTTCCAACAAGCCTCACATGCATCCTATTTCAAGGAACACAGGCCTGTGGCCTTCCTACTAGCCACTCGACCCCTTGTTCAAGGATAATTAGGCCTATGACTTACTCATAGCAAGCACCTAGGGCTGTGGCCAACTGATGGAGAGAAGTTCTGCCCAAAAACATGCCACAACACCACTTCAATATGTCCCTTAAGGTTGTGGCTGCCTCCTATAGCTACTCGACCTTGCAAGATACATAAAAAACCATACAAATAGTCCCAAGCAAGCTTCTTTTGCCTCCTTTGTTAACTCGGTTGCTTCAGATGTATATTCTATGTGATGAATGCACACTTGGATGTGAAAATGACTCTAACTCACCTCATATTTATATGAAATATGAGGGCTCCACGAATGCTCCAAGAGACAGGTCTTTTGGACACATTCACCTCAAGCCTACATGACTTGTATGTCAAAAAAACTCATAATTAACTTAAAAAATTCATAACTCATTGTAGACAACTCAAAATTTGATAATTTTCATTGCATTGGATTCTCCTCACCATCCTCTATCATCTCCACCCATCACATGTCCAAAATGCTCCATGTTTTTGACCCAAACATCAATGGGTGCAAAACCCCAACCTTGGGTTCCAAGCCCACAAGTGACTTTTGTGGTGCTCCAACCTCCAAACCCTGAACCCTAGGGCTTGGAGTATCTCCCAAGCTATCAAAAATCAACAACTCTCCAAATATCTCTCTCACACAATCTCCTTCAAGTCTCTCCAACTCTCTTTCAAGTTTGAATTCACAATGCATAAGTGTGTAGTAGAGAGGATGAGAGACACAAATATATAGGAAGATCAAGGAGGTCATTTCATGAAGGAGTAACTCCCATGCCTTGACAAGAAGTTACATATGCCAAAATATAAGTGTAAATTATTCCAAAAAGAAGGTATGCTTGCCTTAGTAACTCATGTCATCAAGAGGGAGTACACATGCCTTAGTAATTCGAGGCATTAAGGAGAAGTGTAACATATGCATTAAATAGGTGTAAGGGGAATATTTTTATGATGAGTCATTGAAGTGTGTAAGAGATTTAAAGAGAGTGTAATAGGAATATGCTATGCCAACAATGAGAGTGTAAGAGAACATTATTGAGAGTCATGATTGAGAGACTTGGATTTCTTTGTAATAATAATAGTAATATCATAAAGAGGATAATAATTATATTATTATTATTGATGGTAAGATATTAAGTCGAGATTGAAATATTAGGATTGATTGATGATAAGTTAATTGATTTTCCATCAACTATACTTAATTACCAATTGATGCAAGGTGATTTACTATTTTTGGAAAGTCATGCTTGAGATGTTAGACATGACTTTCTATTTTTAGAAATTAATCCCTAAACTTCCAATTTTCAACATTTATACCTGCCATTATATTTATATTTGACTAACATTATATATATATATGATGATGATGATGCTGATGATAATGATGATGATGATATCGTTACTCATGTGAAAACATCTCTATAACACTGGGTTGCAGCAACAACTTTTGATGGAATTACAAGTTACATTATGTATATTGATATTAGGCAATATTACATATTGACATTCCCACTAAATAACCACTATGTCTATTCTTAGATAGGGTGTTACCATGTAAACAAGTGGAGGGAGGGGAGCCTCAGATTTCACATGTTAGGGGTGAATGTGATGGAAAGGGCGGGGAGAGGGTGGAGGGAGACTCCCCTCCCACTCACCACTACGATCGCTCATAATCCTTGTTTGTGTAGGGATTTGCAAACTGGTTTTATGATGAAATGGAAGTACTCACAAATGGGATGCCTTGGAGGTTGTTTGGTAAAAGTGTGCATGATAAGGACCCTATTTATTATCTATTTTGGGAGTATTGCTTCAAATTTTTGTTGTGTATGGCTTAACAAATGACATTGTTCTATGGCTACATTTTCTAAAAGAACCATAAGAAAATGAGGAGACATTTTGGTTAATGGTTATGACATGCCTTGAATACTAGAATATATTTGTAGATGAGTATGTTGAGGACATAGAGGAGCTAAATCATGTCATGGAGGGCGGTATCAACTTAGAGCCCAAACTCAAGGGATGTTGTGGGTATCCATGAACTGAAAATCTTATATCCAATACTTAGAATAATGAATTATTGGCATGTAATTACGATTATATGTTTTTTTTTCTTCTATCTCATTTGGTAGAGTTTATGTGGTACACTCAAGCTAAGATTGTTAACTAGGCAATCCCTTCAACAGATAGAAGTGATCCCTCTAGTCCAATGAGTGGATCTAGTAACAACTGAAACAAATACATGCAAAACTCTCCTAGTTTAATTCAGAATGACATGAGAGAGGAAAGATGGCCTACCTCACTCCAATTTGGTTGATTTTTTATGTTGATCTCAATCGACTCACTTCCAATCTTGATCCTCGCTATTCTGTTGTGAACGAATACCTACAAGAGATATCAAACAAAGACAATAAATGAAAAACATAGCATATGCATTATAATGTAAACCACATGAGATATCAAGGAGCATCATACTAAGCAAGTAGTCATTTAAACACTTAATGAAAGTAAACATGCATTGTATTAATAATAAACACAAGAGGGATGCATACAACCACTGCCTTGATGTTGGAAGCCTCCTTCCGGATGGATTTCCAAGTCCAAGCCAAGATTTCTCAAGCTCTCCTTTCTCCTTCACGAATTGGTAGCAATTAGGCACAATTTAGTAGCAACATGACCAATCTAGTCTGACCCACCATTTGAGGGTGTAAGGGAATGCATTTATAGGGAAGGAGAGGGAGTTAGGGATCCACAAAAAGGGCGAAGAAGGTCCACATATTAAGGGGAATATCCCTAAAGGTAGGATCAAGGATTGAAAATAGGAGAACTCAACCATATCCTTATTCAACAATAACTAGCTCAACGTTCTTAAGGCTTCTAATAAGATAAGCTTTTGCTCCATTTTTGGAGAAACTGTCTGAAGAGGATCAACACAGATTTTCCTATCCAAAGTCGCGCTACCAGAACTAGTCACTAGTTAGAACAAAGGGTACGAGCATGGGTTTGTCTGCTAAAATTAGCACTTGGCTTACAAATAGGTTTTTTTGACAAGCTCTTCCAGAATTACTTCAAGGCATTTCTTCTTCTTTTCTTTAGGGATGCTCTAATCAATGTTTTTCATGGTGAATTCATTGACATCTTTTGTCACTTTGCGACATTTTTGGAAAAGTTTGACAGCTCAGGGTATGAGACAGGGAGTGTGACAAATTACTGTATAACAGATCCCCCCTAAAGCATGAAGTTAGAACATGAAGTGATGGCTGAAGTGATTTACAAGTTAAGGCAAGGACTTTGGAGAACTACCATCAGGAGACCTGCAAATCAAACATAATACAATATATATGACATCTCTGAGTAGGAATTTAACAATACATGAATCCACGACATGGGCACAACCATCTGACTAGAAAGGATCATGTGTATGGATCCATGGCATGAACACAACCATCTGACTAAAAAATATCATATGTATGGATCCACAACATAGATGCAACCATCCAACTAGAAAGGATCATATGTATGGATCCATGGCATGGACACAACCATCCGACTAGAAAGGATCATGTATACAATCATGAATACTATATAACTCCATGCAACCTAGATTTATTAGATGAAATTTAGGGTCTTCATCTCTGTCCATGTCCAACCAAAGTATGAATCTAACCATGTGAATAAACGTCTTAGATTTGAACATGGTAGAAACCACCTGATTATCGGTCAATGATGTAAACCATTAACATGTATGAGAGAAACCACCAATAATGACAATGGCTCTCAAGGTACAAAAACACAATCCACAAGTGTGAACAAGGAAGCTGAACTCAAACACTTGCAAAATCATTCGATCGAAGGCTAGTGATATGAACCTATCGTCAAATGCGAAGAACTTGCCATTGAGGCATGCAAGCTCCAAGGTACTGAAAGGGAGTTTCTAGATCATCTTCCTAGATAATGAGCTGAAGTCGACAGGAAGTGATCTGTTGAAGGAGGGCCATAATGTTTCCCACATCATCGAAACAAAACAAAGGACTTTGTAAATTTGGTGAGAGTGATTCAGGATTGTAGCAGAGAAGGTAAAATGGGGTATAAGAGGTTTGAATTTGCAGACGAAACTTCTCTTGAACATATCGACAACACGACTCTGGAGTTTGGTAGAATTTGACTCAAAATGGGATCAATGGTCATGATGACGATAGGTAACGATCAAATGAGAAGAAAATGGATTTACCAAACCCAGGAAAGCAAGTGACTAAGTGAGGATATCCCAAACCCAACATGAAATGTCATGTTCAAGAGCGATATGCTGATTTTCATACATAATACAAGAAACATTTACTTCCATTCCCCCCCCCCCCCCCCCGCTATTTCTAATGGGCACCTCTTTATTTTTAATCATAAGCTTGAAGAGGATACCATATGATTTTCGTGTAAGTTCATCCTTCAGATGAATCCATGCTATTAAGTTTAACGAGCCCTAGGAAGGAGTAGCTCGGTCTCGTCATGGTGACAAGTCATGTGTCGTTTAAGTTTTACAAGTCCGACGGAGGGGTAACTCGACATCTTTTTCATGTTTAGAGAGTTTGAAAAAGAGGCGAAAAGGAAAATTCAGAGGTTCCTTTTTGTAGATAGTCTCTTGAAGCCTAAAAGGTAGAAAAAATATATTCAAGAGAACCTCTTAGCCATGTGTGAACAAGGTATTTCTTTTTCTTACATTAGTCTATCTCAGTCCGAAAAAGGGTTAAACTTATACGGAGTAGACGTATTTTCATTTACTTTTACGAGTTCAAAAATACAAATGCTCGACAATATTTTCATATTTTTGGAGTCTGAAAATAGCTGAAAGAGAGACTCCTCCTAGAGGAACGAGTGGTATAAAAGGATAGCAAGTAGTTCTAGTCATGATGGAACCGCTTAAAACATGTAAAGGTTAAGAGGCTGGCTAATAAGACCACTCATTGCAGATGTTCCTCAGGAAAAGGTAAAACAATCAAGTGAAAGCGTATTATCGGCCAAAGAGATGGTGACGATGGAATGAAAAAACCAAGGCTCATCTGGAAAAAATAGGCTGATAAAAATGGCAATCATGAGAGGTAAACAGGGAAATGGTTTCATTTTTACACAATATTGAAACACGGGAAACTATTCTTGAGGATACTTGAAAATGGCTTCATTTTTTCACAAGCTTGAAACATGAGAAAAAACTATGCTTGGATTTGGTTTCATTTTTACACATGCTTGAAATAGAGACAAACCATGCTTGGATTTGGTTTCATTTTTACACAAGCTTGAAACAATGATAAACTATGCTTGAGATGAGTTTTCATGCCCCCAACATAATGACTCAATTCGAGGTACATGCCCCCCAAGCTTCATTCATTCACCTAAGAATACTACTGGTTACTAACAGGTGGATGGAATTAAGGTTCACTTATGAGATCAAGTGAAAGACTAGACCGGGATTTTACGAGGTCTAATCAAAGAATCGAATTGGAAGGGGGTTTGTTTCATTTTTTAATGAGATTGACATAGGAAAAGAACCATGCTCATGACACCTTGTTTCATTGTTTAATGAGCTTTACACAAGTAAAGGAACTCTACTATGACACCTTGTTTCATTTTTTAATGAGGTTGACGTAGTAAAAGAACTATCCTCATGGGGACCTATTTCATTTTTTAATGAGGTTGACATAGTAAAATAACTATACTCTTGGTACCTTGATTACGGCCTATAAAAGGTCATAGCTTTCAAGAGGTCCTCATCATATGGGAGAACAATGCTCTGGAGGGAATACATGTCAAGTGATCTAATGGAAAGATCAGGTTCCAGTTCCCCCAGTACTTGACACACTATATCATTGACTAGATCATCAGTAGATGTGGGCACAAAACAGGTGGCCACATAATTAACCTATGGCAGGGGTGCTACCACTTGCATACAAGGACCATTTAGGGAATATGGTTGATTGGGAGTCAAATTAGGACTAGCAAATGAAATCTTATCAATGGCCACAATTCTTCCTTCATGTGGGAAACATATGCCATGAAAGAGAGAAGAGACAAGAGCTCCCATAACATAAACATAGTCATGACTGAGGAGTAAATTAAAATCCAAAAGGCCTTTGACAACCATCACGTCGAGATAGATGATTTTTCCTCCCAAAGTAATAGGCAACTTCGGAAGGATCCCTAAGGGTTGACTGGTTCCTCTGTTAAAAGCTAACATATTCTAGGTAATGGGCACAAGCTGCGGAGAACCTAAAGCTTTCCAAGTAGTTGAGGAAAAAATACTAATAGATGCACCTTCATCTATGATTGTGCCAGGTACAGGTATATTATAAGCCTGTACTGTGATCTGAAAAGGCACATAAGAAGGAAGACGATATCCTTCCAGTCGACTCCAATCAAAGAAAGTGACTAAACTACTTGGAGAGGGAGCCATCGAAATGGGAGGACTACCCTCTTGCATTACGAGAATAGGAGGATCACCCCCCTGTACCATGGGAATAGGAGGATCGCCCCCCTGTACCATGGGAATAAGAGGATTGCCCCCTAATTCTTTGGAATCTGAAGAAACCAGAAGAATTTAAGCGGTATGAATTTCACTCTCTATAGGATCGATATGATCAACTGAAAGCGGAATCAGGTCAACCATTTTTTCGACCAATGGTTGGTCAGAAATGGACTCATGGGATTCACTTTCAGAGAGAGTGGGATTGACCAGACATTAGTTTTGATCAATCACTTGATAAACTAGTGGAGGATCAAGGGAAAGCTTCTGATAACCATTTGGAAGACAAGGTTTTAGAAGCGGTAAGGCTATCCAACACGTTAGAGGTTTCATCCATATAAGGAAAAAGGTGAATAGGATGATGCCCTTCACATAACCTACAGGGGAATTTGGCTTTTCTATTTTTCCCATAGGCTTTACTATCACTAGTTGAAGGTTTATCGCTAGCATGATCTCTAGAGGTTGATGACAAAGGTCGTTGTGAGCCTATGGACCACACTTCTAAGACTTTGGGAATACCATGACAATCTCTAAAAAGGTGGTCGCCATTACAAAGCTTGCAAGGGAGCTTCACTTTACGAGGTTGATTGGAAGGTTTATCAACATCAACTGAATCAATAGCATCGAGTTCCTGGTTGTCCCCTTGCTTATTTTTCTTTGTATTAATCTTCCTTTTGTTTTTCTTCTTATCCACTTGGTTACTAACTTGCATGGTTTCACCAGATGAAGAAGAAGAAGAGGAAGAAGACCGAACGAGCAAAGAAGGCAAAGGGTCAACATTGAGATCAAATGGAGGTTGACATGGTTCAGGTGGAGGAGAGCCAAATTTAGGAGAAGTTTGGACATTGAGAACTATAGGGTTTGAAAATAACCAAACCGACAAACCAATGGTAAATCTAGGAAGGGACAACATTGCCATATAGGGAGCACCAACATTTCCAAAAGAAGGAAAAGGACTAGGATTCTCGTCAAAAGGGTTTACTTGGTTAGTAGACTTAGGAACTGTTTCCATTAGTCTCAACCTAATATATACTAAGGAGTTGATCCAGGTGGATATTGGTGGCCACTCGTCTATTCCACTTGGACCCTCACCATTGTTCTTTCAGTTTCCTTAATTGTAGCAATTTTTTCTATTTTTTGACAGTTTTTCGGGTCCTGAACTTCTAAAGCTGCTTTGAGGCCCTAAAAAAAAGTGCTAGAAGAATTTTGCCAAAAAAAACATTGTTTAGGGCCTCAAAACGGCTCTGGAAGTTCAAGACCCGAAAAACTACCAAAAATAGTAAACTGTACTACAATTAAGGAAACTCAAAAAACTGAAAGAACAATGGTGAGGGTCCCAAGCCCACCTGAAAAAGAATGTGGCCAATCGAGCTATGGAGAGTCGGGTTGTAGATGTTATGGACATAGGGGAGGCTCTCGTCCCAAGTGCGTGGATGCTTTGAGTTGTACATGCGCAGAATGTGTACGATCATCCTGTTGACGATCTCTGTCAAGCCATCAATTTGGGGATAGAAAGCTGTGGACTTAGTGAGCTTGGTGTCCAACATCGATCAGAGGCTAGATCAAAATATATTGAGGAACCTACTGTCCTAATATGAGATGATAGACTGTGGGATCCCAAAGTGTACCCACACTCGTTCAAAGAAGAGTTTAGCAGTGGCTTCTGCTGTGATATTCTTCTTGCAGGCCGCCATGATGGCCATCTTTGAGAATATTTTGATGACCACAAAAACACAATTGTTGCCATGCTTAGTAGAAGGAAGGCCCAACATGTAATCCATGGAGATGGATTCCCAAGGTCGACTAGGGGTAGGCAGTAGAGTATATAGGCCTTGATTCTTGATGGTCGATTTGGCAATGGCACAAGTAGTGCATGATTTGATGTGCTTCCCGACATCTTGTCAAATATTTAGCCAATAGAAATACTTCTATAGTACTGCTACCATTTTCTTGACGCCAAAATGCCAAGTGGCCCAACTGTAGTGCGCTTCCCAAATCATCTTGGAACGCTCTCTTCAAGGAACACAAAGGTGTCCTAGGTGGCATAACAGAGCATCCTGGAGGTGAAATATGGAACTTGCTGACCCTCCAAGAGCATATGGTATGTGTGGCCAAATTCTTGGTCGCTTTTGTAGAGAAGTGGCTAATCAAAAGTCTCGTGCCCACAAGAGTTGAGCAAGGTGGTTAATGCCATGATTGGTGGTTGGCTGAGGCAGTCTGCAACATTATTGGTGCTGCCCTTCTTGTACTTGATATTCAAATAGAAATGTTGCAAGTATGTGGACCACTTATGATGGCGATCATTCTGCAATTCCCTTGCATCTGTATGAACTACAGGGGTCAGTGGTCTGTGTGGATGACCGTTTCCTTCCCCAAAATGTAATGCTTCCATTGTTAGAAGGCCTACATAATGGAATACATCTCTTTGTCATAAGTGGGATACTTCCAGATTGTGTCTGAAAGTGTCTCACTATGATATGCCACTAGATTCCCTTGTTGAGTAAGGACTTCCCCAACAGCATAGTCAGAGGCATCTGTATCGATATGAAATGGTTGTTGAGTCTGGTAATGTGAGCACTGGTGTAGAGTAGAGGCAACATTTCAAATCTGTGAATGCCTTCTATTGAGATTCAAAACAAAAGAAATTTTCTTTCACTCCTCCCTTGGTGACTTGACTCAAGGGCCAAGTGATATGAGATAACCCCAACACGAACCTGCAGTAGAAATTGGTAAGACCCAGAAAGTTGCGGAGCTCTGTCAGAGTGGTTGGGGCTGGCCAATCCTAAATGTCTTGGATTTTGGCTGGATCCACATGCACCCCCTGTTCATCAATAATGTATCTCAGATACTGAACCTGGGTCATGCCAAAAGTGCATTTCTCCAAATTTTCACACAGCTTGTGTTTCCGCAGTGTTTGGAGAACCTATCGGATGTGATGGAGGTGCTCTTCCCAACTCTAGCTGAAGATCAGGATGTTGTTCGAGTATACCACTACAAATGAGTTGGTGAATGGCCACAATATGTCATCCATCAACCTCATGAAGGTTGTAGGAGAATTCTTTAACCCGAAAGGCATAACCAACCATTCGAACAGTCCCTCCTTGGCTTTGAAGGCAATCTTGCACACACTGGAGGGTTCGATTGGTCCCTTGTGATATCCAAAATTCAATTCGACCTTGCTGAAATATTCCCCCCCCCCTTGAGTTGGTCTAGAAGGCCATCAATCTGTGGGATTAGGTACCTATTCTAGATAGCGATCTTGTTCAACGCCCAATAGTCAATACAAAGTCTCCAAGTCCCATCCTTCTTCTATACCAACACGATTGGGATCCCATAGGGTGATGAACTCGGCCGAATGTGACCTTTCTGTAGCAGATTCTAAATCTTCCTCTTGATTTCATCATTCTCTAGAATAGAGCATCGATAGATTGGTCAATTGGGAAATGATGCACCTGGGGTCAGATCGATGGAGTGCTTGACCTAACAGTGCATAAGCACCCCTGTGGGGGAGGTGAATGTTTCCTCTTACTCCTCCACGACCTTATCCACCTATATCTGTTGTGTGGAGGGGCCCTGTTTCGAGGTCGTGGCCATCGTCTTCTTCTTTCCCTGAGGGCATATCATCAGGAAAACAAATTTCCTAGTTTTGGAAATGAGCTTACTTTATTGTTTTGCAGTAACCAGAGAGATGACGGTAGGCGGTGCTACCTCCGATATCCTGTACAACATATTTCCCAAGGTAACAATTATAGTGTGAGGCCTTGAGTCATACACAACATGTCGCTTCCACAAGTATGGTTGGCCTAATAATACATCAAAAACATCAAGGGGAGGAATGTCACATAATACCTCATCCATCAAGGGCTTGATGCTATATGGAAGGCGACACTGTTGGCTCACGCGAAGATCGCATCCTTGGTGAAGCCTCCTGATAGTGTATGGTTGTAGGTGTGTTGTGGTTGTTATCCCAATCACTTTGCGACCTCTATTGCAATGAGGTTATTTTGTCTCCCGCTGTCAACAATGAACTGTAGCGGGGAACCCTTTACCCACATCTGGGAGTGGAAGAGACGTTCCTCCTCGTCTGGATCTTCAGGTTCCTCCTTCTGGATATTCGTGGTGGAAATGGTGGTGTTGGGCTCCGCGTCGATATTCTGCTTCCATTTTTCATTCCCCCTGTCAGGTTCTCACTCAGTGTCAAAACATGCATTTGATTCTGAAGCCTTCAACGCGGCCACCAGTGACTGCTTGGCCTAACACTCACTTGTGTTGTGAGTGGAGCTCTTATGGAACTCACACCACTTTCCCGTGTCCTTCTTTGGCTTCGTAGTGTTGTCCTTTGCTTGTGGCTTTGGCAGGTTTTCCTAGGTCGTCCTACCTTTGCTTTATACTTTGTTCTGGATTTTAGGGGCACATTTCCCTTGCTTCGGATTCACAGATCCAAAGTCTCGCTTCTTCTGTTTAAAATTATGCTCGATCTTGACGGCGTATTGGTATGACGTGTCGAGCGAGGAGATGTCCAGGAATTCCATCTCATCCTGAATGTATCTATGTAGGCAGCTGCGGTACTTGAGTACCAAATGTTTCTCAGAATACTTGATACCCAACTTCGTACGAAGGGTACGAAAAACATTGGTAAAATTTGAGACATCTTTGTCCCTTCCCTACCACAGTGTGGTCCACTTTATGTATTTCTCCTCATAGCTCTTGACAGGTGATGAGCCTCATCATTGTGTAACTATATGGACCTTAATATACCTCCTAGATTATATAAATCAACTCTTCGCATAATTTCTTACATATTTTGATTATATTTTGCTTAATGAGATAAGTAAAATTGAGATATTATGCCTAGTGGATTAATGTGCATTGATTGCAGGTTTTTGAGAGAAAATCATGGAAATTTTGGCTAATTAAGGGCAGAAAATCGAATGAGACAAGGAGGAGAGATTGTAGGAGATAGATCCTCCTCAGTTACTCCTCACTCATTTGAATATTCCTCCATCAAATCACACTAGCTCGGAGTTACAATTAGCCAAGTCATGAAGAGCAAAAGGCAACCGATCCAGTGATAGTTAAAGAGCCAGTTCATCTTGCATTTGGGATCCGAGCCTCCCTAGATTTAAGGAAGTCGCTAGAGACTTCAATGGTATAAATAAGAAGGCCTAGATCCTCATTAGGATTCAAATTTTTTGATGTAAAATCACTAAGATTTTTTCGAGTTCAAGACTTGTGGAAGACAATGTTATGTAATTTTCTGATTTGATAATGGGAATGAGCATTTCCTTGATCCAACACTGAGTTGACTCAGAGGGTTGAAACTCTTGGGTTAGGGCCCAACCCTAGAAGCAAAGGCTCCTATTCTTGTATTTGTATGCTTAGTTAATTTCATAGATTAATGGTTGAATTGTCTTTAGCATTATTTCATTACAAGTAGTTGTGGATTTGATTAGTTTGCTTCCATTTGTGCATTGCTTCAACAGTAGCTTAGGAAGATAAACGAATATCAAAAAGCTATTATTAGGTGGATTTGGCCTCACTCCTCCCTTCAGGGATCATGGTTTGAGAAAAGAACTTCTATCTAGCCCCAAAAAGACAAAATTCTGATTTCTCATGGAATTTAGGGTTTTCTGTTACTTAGACCAACATTTTACGAGTTTTAAAGAATAGGATTTAATTGCCATTTCTAATGTCTTCAGCCTTGCATTAGATATCATAAAGGTTTCACATTATTCTGCAAGTTTTCCCATGCATAGGTAATTAGATAATAAAATTATGTTTTTCCTTAGTTAATTAAAAAGCTGTCTTATTTAACATGATTCTTGGATAAAATGTCTGTGATTGATGCATTGCAGGAGTTTCAGCAGTGCAGAGAGATTTCATGGCCGAAAACCCCATCCTAACCTCATGCATCCATGGTTATCACTTTCTTTCACTAAATCCCTCACCAAATCCATCATTCCATAAGAATATTTCTTTAAGCTTGTTGAGCAAATCCAAATATATCACAACTGTGTTTTGAGCTTTGAAGGAGTCCTAGGCACTCACTTGCCTCATTTCACCACCATTCGCCTTCCCTAAGCCTTACATTACCTTCCAAATCCATCCTCTTTCTCTCCGCTGTATCTTGTAGGAATGCAGGGGATCCTGTAGGAGCATTAGGACATCCTGCAAATGTTGCTAGATGCAGGATTCATTTACCCTATCTCGGATAGTGAGTGGGTCTCTCCTTTGGTGTTGGTTCCAAAGAAAAATGGGAAGTGGAGGGTTTGTGTCGATTACAAAGAGTTAAACAAAGCAACAAGGAAGGACCATTTTCCTCTACCTTTCATTGACCAAGTGCTAGATGGCTTGGCAGGGAAGAAGTTTTTCTCTTTCCTAAATGGGTTCAGTGGGTACAAGCAAATCCAGATCAGCCCAGAAGACTAGGATAAAACCACCTTCACTTTTCCTAGGGGTACTTTCACCTATAGGGTCCTTCCTTTTGGCCTATGAAATGCCCCTGCCACTTTCCAGAGAGCAGTGCTAAGTATATTTTCTGAGCTAATCCATGATGCAGTAGAAATTTATATGGATGATTTTACACCCTATGGGTGTGATTTCCGGGAGGCTCTATCCAACTTAGGTAAGGTTATGAACAAATGCACTAACATGAAACTATCCCTTAGTCCTGAAAAATGTGAGTTCTTGATGACTGCAGGGGCTATTCTAGGTCATTCAATATCCCAGAAAGGACTGCAGGTGGACCCAAATAAGATAACCATCATCCAAAGGGTCCCACCTCTGCAAAAATAGAGAGATGTCAGAAGCTTTCTAGGTTTAGATGGATACTATCAGAATTTTGATAAAACACTTGAGCATGTTAGCTTCAACTTTATTTCGTTTAATGGCCAAAGACTTTGAATTTTTATGGTCAAAAAGCTGTCAAGAGGCCCTGGACACCCTGAAGGACAAGTTAACCACTGCACCTATTCTCTGAGGCCCAAATTGGGCCCTTCCTTTCCATATACATGCTGATGTCTCTCACAAAGCCATAGGAGCAGCTCTAGACCAGGTAGATCAAAAGTTACCTTATGCCATTTACTTCATTAGTATGAATCTGTCAAAGGCCGAATTGAACTACACAATGACTGAAAATGAGCTCCTTGCTATTGTGCATTCATTGAACAAATTTAGGCATTACATTACAGGCTACCAAACAATTGTACATATTGACCATGCTGCAATTAAATACTTGATGAATAAACCTGATGGGAATACCCATATTATCAGATGGTTACTTTTATTACAAAAGTTTGATATAACTATTATTGATAAGCTTGGAAAGGAAAGTGTTGTTGCAGATTTTTTATCCAGATTAACATTGCCTGCAGGGCAAGAAGGCCCCACTGTCCATTGAATTTGAGTACAACACATTAAGAATGGCAGCAAAAGTAGATCTAGATCTCACCAATGCACAATAAGAGAGATTTCTCCAGTTGAATGGGTTAGATGAGTTTATAATGCAAGCCCTCTTGCACACAAAGGTGACTCAAGTTCAAAGGAATATCTGACATGACAAGAATATAAAGGACAAACAATTTCAAGAAGGTGATTGGGCTTTGTTGTGTGATTCCAGATACACAGATTTTAAAGAAAATTTAAGGACTAAATGATTAGTGTCGTATGTCATAGAGAAATGTCATGATAATTGTTCAATACAGATAAGAAAAATTGATAAAGAGGCTATTCCTTTACTTGTCAATGGGCACAAATTGAAGGTCTACAAGAAGCCCTTGTCAAAGCAAGAATTCATTAATGGCATAAGCAAGATAGTGATGGTGGTGGAACAAGTCTCAGCTTTACCCCATCAAGTCACTAAAAAAAGAAAAGAGGAAAAAAAAGAGAAAAAAGAAGAAAAAAAGAGAAAAAAGAGAAAAAATAAGGAGACTCAGTTGAAAACCTCCATGAGGCACCTGAGTCCCACTGTTGGGTTGAAAACCTCTTGAGGTGGCCCAATGGTGTCAAAACAAAAAAGAGATAAAAATATCTCTGGGTAAAAACCTCTTTTGGGGCACCCAAGGCAAGCAGCTAGGATGAAAACCTCTTGGAGGTAGACTAGTTGTTTTCAAAAAATAGAAAAAAAACACAAAAAAAAGATTAAAAAAAAGAGAGAAAAGAAAACTTTGAAAATGTTGTTTGCAAGTCAACAGGAGGAGGATGAGAGCAATAAGAGAGGATCAAGAGGACCTATACAGTGCATTTTTTCATTCCTCCATTCCATATCCTTCATCATCCCATCATTCCCTCCATTTATGGACTCATCTAGCTCAGTTTGCAAGGGTTATGTGTTTTCTACAGGATTCCCTGAAAACCTACAGGATGATCTTGTAGGAATTACAATGGCTTGGGAATCCCAAGGAAAGTGACCCTAGAGCAAGGGGATGACCTGCTTGTGTCAAAAAAAATAAATCTTTACCTCACCACCTCATCACCATGCCTCTCTCCACCATGATTACCCCTGCATTCATCCAATAAGTCAGTTTCAAAAAATTACAGTTTTCAGAGAAAAAAAACAAATAAAAGAGGATAAAGACAGAGAACAAGGGGACAACACCTGAAGGCTATACCTCTCATTCACCAATCCTTATACCCCTTCTCTACCCATGACAACCATCCTCATGCTCCAGAAGTGAAGGAATGAATAAAAATTTAGGGGAGAGGCAGCTACAGGACATCCTATAGGAAATCCTGTAGCAACCTATCCCACAAAACAAAAATTCACAGGTTGCAGTCATCTTCAGCATGGAGATCCAAATGTCAAATAATCTCCTCCAGAGCTTAGCAACAGCAACAGGATCATCAACATCACAATCCAGTACCTGCACATCAAAGAAAAAAACATCAAAGGAGGACAATAAAAAAGAGAAAAACACATGCAGCAAATACAAAACAACGACATCGCTCTCCAACACGTAGCATCAAGGCATCTTACCACATGTATGTTATCCCTCTTAAGCTCTCTTGTTAGCATAATATGATCAAACATGTAGATTTGTGAAAGAGTTGGTTTTATAAGCATAGGTGGCAAGTTAACTTGGCCACCTTCGTTCAGTTAACAAGGAGAATACAATTAGTTCATTACACACGTGGTACTAGTCAAATCAGGAGAAAGAAGAGATGAGGTCGAAAATGGTTAAGTTATGGATGCCTGAAATGGGAGTTGATTACGAGGTAAGGAGAATGATGATGTGGTAGCGGGACCAACTGTCCAAAAATGGGTACTCGTACCTCAGTTTCCAGCACACCATCCCACTTAAATCACCCATATGAGGAAATAAAACACTGATTCCCATGCATAGGAGGCATTCACAATCTCGAGGCTACATTGAAGCAAGATTGCTCTCGGCCCCTGAAGCAGTCTACAGGAAAGATAGTGAGCGTTTTTTTCAGCGCAGGAGCACCTACATGATCCTATAGGAAAACCTATAGGATCCTACAGGATATAGAACAGTCATCTACAGGATTGGCAGAGAGAATTTAAGAAGGGAAAAACCAAAGGTTGGCTTCATCAAGCAGTGACAAGGAGGTAGGAGCTATACCTTCCCACATTTTCCAAGTAAAAAGAAATATAGAAAAGCCTTCTATTTTGTTAAAGAGATTGCAATCTAGGGGAATTGTACACATAATTTTCATTTAAATTCTCTCATCCATTATAATTTGGACTTAGGCCTATACAACCCTCCAAATCCATCAGAAAAATAATAGGGGGATTTAACAAGAGGGAACCCACCAACACAGTGAGAATTCATCAACACCCTCCTGTAGTAGAGATATTCACAAGGCACAATTGGATGGGTTTCTTTAAAAAAATGAAGGGATATGATGATGAAGTGGCCAAAGACTTTTCTTTCTCCCTCATACCACTAACTAGGACCCATTCCACTGTTGTGGTGAAAGGCCTCTCTGTAGAACTCACCCCTAAAGTCATAGGCAGAATCACCACACTTTCTTAAGGGTTGCCTTGGAGAAAGGAAGATAAGGGTAACGACTAAATTGCAAAGAAGAATTCTTTTTGGAATGAGAGGAAGCAATGGAAGACAAAAATGGGGTCAGAAGAGAAAGCCTACCATATCCTTGGAATGAAATATCTACCACCTCATTAAGTATATATCATGTGAAGGTAGGTACAATGTGGTATATGGGTACCATTTTAGGCTTCTCCAAGAGCTGAGGTTTGGAGGAGACAAACCTCCTCAAAACAAACTAAGCATACCCTAATTTCTTCGTTAATCAGTGATAGATATGAGCATCAAGTTGTAGGAAGGAAACCATCAACAACTAGCCCATCATGGGTTAATTAAACTTATCCTAAAAGATACCCTCCAAAACCTAAGACTCCCTATTACATGGACAACTTTCAGAGACATGCAGACAGAGGAAGACATAAAAGCTCTTGATTATGACAAAAGCCCCATTGCTAGTGAAAGGGATGAAGAAGAAACAAAGAGGGATGATGAAGAAACGAAAGAGGAAGAAGAGGAAGAAAAGGAGAAGGAAAGTGATGAAGAGACAGAAGAAGATGCAAAGGAAGAAACTGATGAATAGAGTGAGGAACTAGAGGGAGAAGAAGAGGAGAAAGACAAGGATGAGAAGGAGAATGGAAAAGAGGAAACAAAAGCCAAGGAAGAAAAAAGGTCTACAATGCAAGGCAAAGAAGGGGAGGACTCACCCAGGGTATCTCCAGAACCCACTGAGAAAGAGGCAGCAACTACCCTCACTTCCCTAACTACCCTTATCAAGAAAAAAGGGAAGAGACAAATACAAACTCCATTGTACTTTAGGACAAGAAGTATCATGCAAGGAAAATGTCAAACACCCATCAGAGTTCCTATTTTCATTGAAGACTCACTAAAACAACAAGAAAATATAGCTGCTCTTGTGAAAAATCAAGGAGAAGGATCATCAAGACAAGCCTCTTCCAAATATCCTATCACTTATGTTAGGAGGCCTGTCACCAGATCTGCCTCATCCAAAGGAAAAGGTCTCCTACAGGAGACACATAAGGACCTACAGGAAGCACAAGCCATCCCATAGGAAACTATGCTAAACCTACATGAAACTCAGAAATTGGACAAAGAAGGGATCATGCAGCAAGAAACAAAGAAGAAGGATCCAAAACTGAGGGAACCTAGTCCTCAACCCAACCTTGACTCCTACTACAGGTTCATTGAAGGAGATAGGGTCATTCCGCATAAATTTTCCATCCCCTTATTCTTTGAGCTTGATAAAGAAAGGGCAAGAAAACATAGGTGGATGCAAATTGCCAAATCTAAAGGAGTAGAGGATATAGGCCACATGCAGGAGAAAGTAAAGGATATGGGTAGAGAACTGAGCAGCTTGAGGGACATAGAGGCAATGATGAAATCTCAGTTGGAAGTGGAGAATGCATGGCTAAGGGGACAGTTACAAGAAAGAGAAAGTCAATTGGTATCCATGGGCAGTCTATCCTTAGAGGAAATCCAGTGTAGGATGCCAACAAAGTCCTATGCATTGTATCTTAAGGAACAATGACTACTGCTCCAAATCAATAATTTAGAACAGATAGGCACTATTCCCTTCCAATAATACAGACAATTCATTGATCTCTGTGATCAAAGTACCTTGGAGGATAGAGCTAAAATGTCTGAGTTTTACCTACATAACTTGGCCTTGACATATCTGAATGTGTGGGACCCTAAGTCAAAACTAGGGGACTTGTAATTGATGGCTTTGGCATCATTGATGAATCATGAGGAGGAAAGAGCTACAGAAATGAAGAAAGTAATGGCAAGAGAAGAGATAGAACCCCTCATGATAAGAGCTGAGAAATCAAATCCAATGGCTGTCATCAACACCCACAATCTGATTGAAAATGACCCTAAACTTGCACCTAGGTACCTTGCTGCCCAAGAGAAAGCAATCACACACTTTGAGGACATGTTCAGGTTGTTAGGGGATGACAACATGCAAGCTTGCCAAAGGATATGGAACACTTTTCCCTACAACTTGAAAATCAGAGAGTACCATTCTCCTCAGAGATTGAGAGAGGCACTAAACAGAACACCCATGTACAAGCAAGCTCTCCAAAGACTCAAAGTCAATTGGATTGGCTTGAGACTTAGTCCACCATTTCTCTTAGGAATGTTGGAAGGAAGGAAGGAAGAGGAAGAAAGAAAGCAGTGGGAGGAGATAGAGGGGAAGGCATGATTCTATGCACAGGAAGAGGAAACTACAATAGAAGCATGGGATGTCAGGGAGGCCACTAGAGCAATGAAAGACATGGATATAGATTGAGTTGCTCAGAGGATGAGCAACACTTTCAGTATGGGGGTGATGATGAGCCTCATCATTGGGTAACTATATGGAACTTAATACACCTCCTAGCTTATTTAAATCAACTCTCCTCATAATTTCTTACATATTTTGATTATATTTTTCTTAATGAGATGTGTAAAAGTGAGATATTATGCCTAGTGGACTAATGTGCATTGATTGTAGGTTTTTGAGAGAAAAACATGGATATTTTGGCTAATTAAGGGTAGAAACTCGAATGAGACAAGGAGGAGAGATTTTAGGGGATAGATCCTCCTCATTTATTCCTCACTCATTCAAATATTCCTCCATCAAATCACACTAGCTCGGAGTTACAAGCAGCCAAGTCATGAAGATCAAAAGGCAACAGAGCCAGTGACAGTTAAAGAGCTAGTTCATCTTGAGTTTGGGAGCCGAGCCTCCCTAGATTTAAGGAAGTCGTTGGAGACTTCAATGCTATAAATAAGGAGGCCTAGAGCCTCATTAGGATTCAAATTTTTGATGTAAAAGCACTAAGCATTTTTCGAGTTCAAGACTTGTGGAAGACATTGTTATGTAATTTTCTGATTTGATAATGAGAATGAGCATTTCCTTGATCCAACACTGAGTTGACTCAGAGGGTTGAAGCTCTTGGGTTAGGGCCCAACCCTAGCAGCAAAGGCTCCTCTTCTTGTATTTGTATTCTTAGTTGATTTCATAGATTAATGGTTGAATTTTCTTTAGCATTATTTCATTGCAAGTAGTTGTGGATTTGATTAGTTTGCTTCCATTTGTGTATTGCTTCAACAATAGCTTAGGAAGATAAAGGAATATCCAAAACCTGTTAGTAGGTGGATTTGGTCTCACTCCTCCCTTCAGGGATCACGGTTTGAGGAAAGAACTCCTATGCAGCCCCAAAAAGATAGAATTTTGATTTCTCATGGAATTTAGGGTTTTCTATTACTTAGGCTATCATTTTACTAGTTTTCAAGAATAGGATTTAATTTCCATTTCTGATGTCTTCAACCTTTCATTAGATCTCATAAAGGTTTCATATTATTCTTCAATTTTTCCCATGCATAGGTAACTAGATAATAAAATTATGTTTTTCCTTAGTTAATTGAAAAGCTTTCTTATTTAACATGATTCATGGATAAAATGTTAGTGATTGATGCAATGCAAGAGTTTCATCAGTGAAGAGAGATTTCATGACCAACAACCCCATCCTAACCTCATCCATCCATGGTTATCACTTTCTTTCACTAAATCCCTCACCAAATCCATCATTCCATAAGAATACTTCTTCAAGCTTGTTAAGCAAATCAAACCATCTCACTACTCTGGTTTGAGATCTGAAGGAGTCCTAGGCACTCCCTTGCCTCATTTCACCCACCATTCACCTTCCCTAAGCCTTATATCACCTTCCAAATCCCTCCTCTTTCTATTGGTTGTATCTTGTAGGAATACAGGGGATCCTGTAGGAGAATTAGGACATCCTGTAGGATGCATTAGGAAATCCTGTAGGTTGACCTGTAGTGGCATGTTTTCTGGTTGAATTGCGAAAAATCCCCTAGGAAGATAGGAGAAGACCTCTACTTGCATCCAAAGCCAACTGACCATTCACCATCATCCCTAATCCACCTGCCACACGACAAAGAGAAGTTAGCTTTCACATTTTCACACAAAAAATACAAAAAGGAAAAATAGTTATTTTGTTCATTTAGATGCACAACAGTAGAATGTTTGGATGTTTCAAATTGCATGCCTAGGATAGTAGGATTGAAAATATGTTAACTTAGAATTCTTTTGAAGAAAATCCTCTTAGTAGTTAGTTAGATGAATGGCATGTTTAACATTTGATTTCATTCTTTTCCTTACTACAATAGACAAGATTTCCTTTAGTGCAAATTTCCCTTTTTTTTCTCATTGGTAATCAAGCTTCTTCTGAATCAATAGAAGTCTAGTTTGAAAAACTATAAGTGGTCTATGGCCAACTTAATAGTGACAAGGAGCAGACCCATCACATCTACTTGTGTATACAACACTTTCACCTCCAAGTTTGTAAGAACCCCAGGTTGATAAATTGAAGTTAGTATCCCTAGGAGTTGCAACATTCTTGTTGCAATACTGGTGCTCATCAACAGGGTAGTACTACTCCTTGATGGCGTCCCAAAATGAATTTCAAGTGGGAGTGGTTGAAAATAGTGAGGTCATACTTTCATCCTTCTGCTCACAATAGGTTTCCCACCAGTCCTTGACGTGGGGGGCAGATTTGAGAAGAGAAAATGTAATATTTTCCCGGATGGAAAAATCATGAAAAAAATATGCTTCTATAAGATTTAACCATTTATCTACGACATATGCATCTATTCGGACCTCAAATATGGGAGTGTCAAAGTTTACTTGTACCTTAAAAGGTGTGGAGCCTCCAGAGTAGCTGCTAGATATGGATGCGTCGCCGGTGGGTAATTGTTGAATGATCTGGGCAAAGTTATCCATCATCGCATTCCTTTGTTTCTCGAGGGCCTCCTCGAGCAATATTTTGATAGTATCTCCTGCTCCCTTGTCTTTCTTTTCTTCCCCCATGGGTGGCCATTTGGGTTTGTGAGGATGATCTTGCAAAGGTTCAACTAGATCAAGCCCTAACTCCTTATATCCTGACCTCGTTGGGGAAATGAAAAGAAAAACAAAGAAAGAGAATATTGCTCTAAAATTGCTAATCGGATTTAAACAGGAACATAACAATTTATAGATATAACCATAAATATAGAGATGCAACAAAAATAACACTTCATTTCATTAATATCAAATACTGAAATATGCTTACAAACAGAATGGAAATAAGACTAGCTCGGGCGATGGGAGCTTATCTCTAAGAAGAGATGTGGCAACTACATGCCTTTGAATTGAGTTACAATGAAGCTCAAGGGCCTTTTTATTATTGAACAATAAGAGAAAACCCTAAACAACCAAAACCCTAACCCGAGGAGATGTAACACCAAGAGTTTATGGGGCCCCGTTGGGGTTAGTTGGGCAGCCAACTTCTCGGGGTCATCACTTGGTCATATTATCTCCGTTTGATGTGTATGATACCTCGTTGGAAATATCTCTCTCAGGACTACAACTACTAGCACAATTTCCATAGAAATCGTTGGTGATTTCCAGACTGCATGGAACAAGCTACAACTGATCGAATCATGGACATGTAGATAAAGAACACTTGCCAGCAGAAGATCCAACTATATCGAGTTGTCAAAGCTGACCAACTCCTGCACCAAGGAAAATGGCTCACTAGGGACCAAGTTCAGCAGAAGTTTCCTCATCTCAAGGAGGAACTCAATGCAATGGAGACCATTTCTTCCTAAGGGGGGAGAATTGATCCAAGTGGATATTGGTGGCCGTCCGCCTATTCCACTTTGACCCTCACCATTGTTCTTTCAGTTTTTTCAGTTTCCTTAATTGTAGCACCGTTTACTATTTTTGACATTTTTTCGTGTCCTGAACTTCCGGAGCCGTTTTGAGGCCCTAAAAGACATTTGTTTTTTTGGAAAAAATCCTCCATCTATATTGATGAACATCTCTTCAGTAGTTATAATCCTTAGAGAGATATTTCCAACGAGGTATCATACACATCAAACAAAGATAATATGACCAAGTGATGACCCCGAGAAGTTTGCTGCCCAACTAACCCCAACGGGGCCCATAAACTCTTGGTGTTACATCTCCTTGGGTAGGGTTTTCTCTTATTGTTCAATAATAAAAAGGCCCTTGAGCCTCATTGTAACTTTGTTCAGAGGCATGTAGCTGCCACATCTCTTCTCAGAGATAAGCTACATCGACCGAGCTAGTCTTATTTCCATTCTGTTTGTAAGCATATTTCAATATTTGATATTAATGAAATGAAGTGTTATTTCTGCTGCATATCTATATTTTTGGTTATATTTGTATTTGTTGTGTTCTTGTTTAAATCCGAACTAGGATTATTTCCACAGGAAGGATATTTTTCCGCGATCAATTAATAGATTTTAGAACTTAACAAAAAAAAAAGGGGTAACTAGGCATAAACATTTACCAAGCAACCATGAATTGAAATATACAGCTTGACGAACTAATTAATTAACGTATGACAACCAATCTCCTAGAATGATGTATTCGGTGTATCACAGTATACAAGGTCGTAGACTCGGTTACCTTTGGATGGATAAAAACCTATAGGGGACTCCCAAAATATACGTGACGGTACATGGGAGTGCAGTGCGTAGAAGTGTTGTATAATGGGTAACTGTTCGATGAGAGAATTCCCATATACTTACCATGCGTGGAGTGCCTCCGATATACCCGAAAGTATCGGAAAACGGTCCTATACGCTTTCGTACATGGAATGAGATTTCATCCCCAGGATACAATTATGGAAAATAATGACAACTCCTATGTTTAACAACTCCGGAACATGTCTTTAGCCTAGACCTCTAAATGTTTGCGTTAAGTTCAAAATGCTCCTTATTTTAATTGAGGTAAATTTTAAGTTTATCTTCAATTAAGTTTTTGTTTTAAGGCTCAAAACGATGTCATCTGAACACCTATGATGCAACTATCATGAGAAAAGGATTCTTTCTGTTTCGATGAAAGCTAATCTAGTAAGGGAAGAGATTCAAACAACGATGAAACAAAAAAGAATGCAACAAACAAAGCTTTTCTAAGTAGATCTTCCACTTTCATTTTTTAAATGCAACCACCAAAAACGAAATGATTTCAATTTTTCTTTCAATGAATGAGAATGCACTCAATACACTTTTTAGCTTTAAACCACTAAACAATGTAATCATTGTTCAATGATGATCCCAAAAATGATTTTTCAATGCATTGTGATCTAATGCACTTTACGAAAAGTAAACTTTGAAATGAAAACTAAATAAATGAAAAATAAATTTCTTTTATGGTCTCAAAAGAACTAATAATGCTCAAACAACAACAAATCAGTATTCCTTTCAGACATACAAGCAACAAACAACAATTTTAATTGACTCAAAGAATCATAGACTAAACCAAAATTTACTTTCACCACTTCAAACAATGGGAGGGACTTTTTCACACCATAAATAAACTAACACAAATCAAAGAAAATTCAATGCACACAGAGTAGAAGGATGACCTCAGAGATCAGGACACACTAGGATTTTTAGCAGAAACCATAAAAGTTCTCAATTTTAAGGATTAACACTACTTTACATAAAAAAATCCACGCTGACAGGGTCATCGACGCTACTTTACATAGAAAATTTTGTGTTGGCAGTGCTACTATACACAGAAAATCCCATGCTGGATGAGAAACTAGACTAGGACAGGTAGGCAGTGGAAGACAGGGTTGCCAGTGCAATTGTACTGGGAAAAATCAATGCTGTCAATGTGATTATAACTGATAAAAACACACTGAGCGAGGAAATTTTAGGAAAAACAAGTAGATTTTGAGAAAAACCTTAGAAGTGATACCCTAAATGACCGACTACTCAGAGCACAGGCTCAAACAAAATCAATACCAAGGATCATTGAAAGGTGGCCAAACTAATCAAAAAGGCCAAATGCAAATGGAGGGTTGAAAGGGCTATGGGCTCCCGAGTGGAGTCGCCAATTTGTTAACTAGGTAATCCCTTATATGGATAGAAGAGATCCCTCTAGTCTAATGAGTGGATCTAGTAACAACCGAAACAAATACATGCAAAACTCTCCTAGTTTAAATCAGAATGACATGAGATAAGAAATATGACCTACCTCACTTCTATGCGATTGCTTTTTGATGTCGATGTCGATCTCCTCACTTCCAAGCTCGATCCTCGCTATTCTATTGTGAATGAATACCTATAAGTGAGATCAAACACAGACAATAAATGAAAAACATAGCATATGCATTCTAATGTAAACCACATGACAGATCAAGGAGCATCGTATTAAGCAAGTAGTCATTTACACGCTTATGGAAAGTAAACTTGCATTGTATTAATAATAAACAAAATAAGGAAGCATACAACCACTTCCTTGATGTTGGAAGCCTTCTTCAGGATGGGTTTCCAAGTCCAAGCCAAGACTTCTCAAGCTCCCCTTTCTCCTTTACAAATTGGTAGCAGTTAGGCACAATTTAGAAGCAACATGACCAATCTAGTCTGACCCACCATTTGAGGGTGTAAGGGAATGCATTTATAGGGAAGGAGATGGATTTAGGGATCCACAAAAAGGGGGGAGAAGGTCCATGTCTTAAGGGGAAGATCCCTAAAGGTAGGATCAAGGACTCAAAATAGGAGAACTCAACCATACCCTTATTCAACAATAACTAGCTCATCGTTATTGAGGCTTCTAGTAAGAGAAGCTTTTGCTCCATTTTTGGAGAAACTTCCTGAAGAGGATCAATGTGAATTTTCCTATCTAAAGTTGCGTTGCCAGTGCTAGTCACTAGTTAGAACAAAGGGTGCCAACACAAGTTTTCCTGCTAAAAGTAATGTTGGGCTTGTAAATAGGGTTTTTGAAAAGCTCTTCCAGAATTAATTCAAGGCATTTCTTCTTCTTTTCTTTAAAGATGCTATGATCATTTTTTTTCATGGTGAATTCATTGACAACTTTTGTCTCTTTGTGACATTTTGGGAAAAGTTTGACAACTCATGGAATGAGATAGGGAGTGCGACAAATTACCATATAACAAAGATGGGAGTTGGGCCATGTGTGCTTAAATAAATGTCCATGTATGTAAGTGATGTAAATATGGTTTACACATTCTAAGGGTGAATTTCATAGCTGAGGTTTGACTAGTAAATTATTGGGCATGTAATTATTGTTATATTGTTTGTGTGCCTTGTGCAATAGATTTTACATTGTACACTCAATCTATGTAAGTATTATTGTTCAAAATTAATATAAAGGTACATATTGATTGTGAAGAGCATGAGAGGGGCTATGAGTCTACTAGAGGGGAAGAGGAAGTCATTTGAAGAACTCCTACCATTTCATCATGTGTCTTTATTAAAACTCATGGACCAAATTTGAATTTAAAGCCAATTATTGAATGCATGTGGTGGTTGGTGAGGAATTCCTACCTAACATAGTTATAAGGCACAAGGATGGGTGAAACTTGCATGGAAAAAAATTTGATCCATTCCTCATGAGAATTCATTCCTCTCCTCCATTCTTGTGGGAACCATTTCCATTATTCACATATAGATTCACCATTTTTACAATGATCTTGTTCAAACACTACACAAGTCTTGAGTGTGGCATTCCTCATGTTTAGATTGCCATATAAGAATTAAAATGACCAAATTATCTATGGAGAGAGTAATTTGTGGAGGCATGGGGATGGTTACAACTAGCATGGAAAAGCATGTGAGCCACCCCTCATGGAATTATTTCCTCTTTGTTTCCATGGGTTCCACTTCCGTTTCTCACAAATAGATTCACCAATTTAACAATGATCTTGTTCATGCACCACCCAAGTCTTGAGTGCAGAATTCCTCATGTCTGGACCTATATATATAAATTGAAAATGACCAAATTAGTTATGGAAAGAGTAATTTGTGGACCTAGGATGAGATATGAATGGTTGTAGAGGATCATGGACTTTGAGATGTTTAGGTGTCCTTCCCTTTCATTGTTAGTTTCTGCACATCAAATTTCTTAGAGCCAAGGCAATGACTTACTAGGTTAACCCAAAAGTTAATCAATGTAATGGTTTCACCTTGCATACAATGAAGAGCATTGGAATGGAAGGATAGTCCTAAGAGACTATCAACTAGAAAAAGGAAAAATATCCGTGGTGTTATGTAGGGAAAGGGATGAGAATGAAATCAATGATTCATCACTAGATGAGTTATTGAGAGTATTCGAGAGTGAGTAATTTCATTGAGAACGAGAGAAATTAGGTTGGGTTGAGTAAAGTGAGTGTTTCTTGTTTGAATCCTTCACCTTTGTGGTCTCATTTCCATGGCTTGTAGGTGGCATTGACCATAGAAACCTACAACTAGGTGGAAATTTTCTTTTACAAAACCAATTTCATGGTATTCCTTTGGTTAAAAGGTAAGTATTAAATTTCTACTTTTAAACCTACATTTTTATTCTATTTCTATGTTTATGGATGAAATTAGTATGAATTGCCATTTTTGTGTGAGCTATTTTTGATTATTTTTCTACATTATTTATTGGCTTTTAGTTAAATGAATACATGTTTGCATTTGAATGGTTTTGGAATATTATGGGCCTTGAATATATATTAAATTTTCCAACTTGGTTTCATTCTTGTTTAGTTGATCAAGGAATCCTTGTATGGGGACATAAACTTTGTCATGCCTCCCAATCTTGACAAGAACAAACAAATCAAGTCTATGATAAGGAAATTTTTATCTCTAATCTTTCTAATATTGTTATGGAGAATATTGTAACCATTGATGCAATAACTCAAGGGTGGGTAGCACCCACTTTCCATCAATAGGATGTGGATTATATCCTCAAAGATCCTTTGCAAGACTTGGGACACACACTAGGCATGTGGACCCTCTTTTTTCAAACCTCCACCCTATTTTAGACCATAAAGGAATTTGGGGCCATGGCTATGGAGGAAGCCTACAAATAAGTTTCATATTAAGGTATCGTGTGGCAAGATGGGGTATAATTGAGAGGGGGTGACACAGGGGGATGTGAGTTAGATTAAGCTAGATAATCATAAGATAAAGACTATCACGGATGGGCGTAAATTAGAGTTGTGGGTGAAAATGATGAGGATTTAATCATTGTTAGTGCTTAGGCATGCCATTGTCGATTTCATCTTTTGTTTTTTACAATGTTACTCTTTCACTTAATGTTGGATTCTGAACCATAAGTTTTTGTTAATGTTTTATCAACTAGTAATCTATGGGTTTGAATGATGGAGGGCATTCTCACATATAATTTTTTTTATTTGTCATAGCGATAACTCCATCTTCATGTTTGTTTTAGATTATGAGACTTGGTATTGATACCATTAACTCTTTGGTTTCTCCATATCATGTGTCAACATGTAAAAAACATTCATTTTTGGAAAACATGTGAGTTTGGGTGGATTTTGGAAGGTTCATATCTTTATGTGTCTTGTTACCCGCCAAAATTGGGTAACCCCTAGGAGAAAATTTTTCTGCCTATTGGTTAGCTAGCAGCTCTATGGTGATGGACGTATAGATTTACTTTAGATCTCTCCACCTATTATTTGGTTATTTCTCTCTCCCATCTAATATATTTCTTGAAGGAAGGTGGGTCATATATCAAAGGTACACTAACAATTTATGTAATCATGTGCTTTCATTTAATGTTTGGGGCATACTAATATGTATTATAGGGTGGAAAAAGTAGGCCGAGGAAAGGGGTAATTCATACCTCCATAATTGCTCCATCTTCTCATCACTATACTCAAATATGTTGGACCTCCTTTAGCTAGTATCATGGCCCATATTCCTTGAAATCTTCCCCCTTCCATGATCATAGTTATCACATTCATCTATGGATTGATGGGTCTACCTCTGAAAAGCCATTCGCCTTCTAGGTTGGAAGAACCTAATAGGATAATTGCATAAGCATCCCTAACACAAGTGTGGTAGCTTTCTTAGAAATCATGAGCCACAAATACATTTGAAGGCAAGGTTCGTGTGAATTATTTTTTGTGCTTTTATCATTGAATATTGTCCACGATGATACTTTAATGATTTTTTTCCTTATGATGTTAATATCACTTGATCTTGAGAGTATGTTTGAGATGGTTTATCACACATGCAATAGAGATCCCTTGAGGGATGGTTTGACACCTATCCAACACAATAAAGAGAACATATATCCTAGCTTTGAGAGAAGATGTGACACTGTGACCTCACTGTTGCCCCTCCTACGATGAGAATCGGGCTTTGAGGAGCATCCACATGGTTGTATCCCCCTTTCTACACCTCCAAATGATAAAAAATTGAGCTAAGAATCCAAATCATTGGCTTGATTGATGATGTGCCCAGATGGACCTAGGATTTCCTCAAGCTAGACTTGAACTTGTTTGATGGACATTTCCCTTTTCCTTTGCCCAAATGATGATGTAATTTCAGAGGAATAATACCATGGTTTGATGCTAGTGCTTGATCCTATGGTTGTCATGTCACCCAAGCATGCCCTAGTAAGGTGACATGATCCTTATTTATGACGTATTGATCGAGGTGATGTTACATGGAGATGTACCCATGCATTTTTACGATGTCCCTTAGAGTGAGGAGTACTGTTGGACGTACTTTGTTAGTTCCTTGATGGAGATGCCCATTTTTGGAGGATGATGTCATGTTTGAGAGATTTTCCTCCCACATGTGTGGAGGATTCATGTCACTTTCATTATGATTTATCATTTGTAAACCTATCTTAAGGTTGACCTATGACCATTAGCCCTAGTTGAATGCTTCAAGCAAGTTTTCAGGGATTTTTGTTGTAAATTAGTGCAAAATGACTTTGATCTAGGTGGATATTGGTGGTCACCTACCTATTCCACTGGAACCCCCGTCGATGTTTCTTTTCTATTTTCTTAATTGTAGCACAACTTACTATTTTTGGCATTTTTTGGGTCCTAAACTTCCAGAGCCGTTTTGAGGGACTAAAAGATGTTTTTAGGGAAAACAGAGAGATTGAGAAAGTCCCAAACTACTATATATATATATATATAATTTTTTTTTTTAATTTTTAATTTTTAATTTTAATTTTAATTTTAATTTTAATTTTAATTTTATATTTTATTTATTTTTATATTTTATTTATTTATTTTATTTATTATTTATTTTATTTTATTTATTTATTTTTTATTTATTTATTTTTATTATTATTTTATTATTTTATTTATTATTATTATTTATTATTTTTTATTTTTTTTTTATTTTTATTTTTTTTTATTTTATTTATTTTTTTATTTATTTTAATTTAATTAATTAATTAATTTATTTTATTTTATTTTATTTATTTATTTTTATTTTTATTTATTTATTTTATTTTATTTTATTTATTTATTTATTTTTTCGACCTGTTCTTTGAGATCTTCGAAACGAGGTATTATGATAGCCAAACAAAGATCGTATGCCAAAGTTACGACCTCAGGAAGTTGATGTACCAATTTACCCAAATGGGGCCCACAATTTTGGCGCTTCATCTCCTAGGGTTAGGTGTTTGAATGTTTAGGGTTTTCCATTGTTTTTCAATAATAAATAGGCCTTTGAGCCTCATTGTAACATAGTTCATAGGCATGTAGCTGCCGCATCTCTTCTCAGAGATTAGCTACCATCACGCGAGCTAGTTTATTTTTATTTATGTTTGTAAGGATATTTCAGTTCTTTGATATTAATGAATGAAGTTTTATTTCTGCTGCATCTTTGTGTATATGGGTTTTTCTGTATTTTGTTGTATTCTTGCATAAGTCTGGATCAACGATACCAAAGTCGGCACATCTCTTCTCATAAATAATTTACCATCGCCCGGGCTAGTTTATTTTTATTTCTGTGTGTAAGCATATTTCAATTCTTTGTTATTAATGAAATGAAGTTTTATTTTTGCTGCATCTCTGTGTATATGGGTTTTTCTGTATTTTGTTGTGTTCCTGTTAATGAGCCTCAGTATTGCAACAAGAATGCTGCAACTCCCAAGGCTACCAACTTTAATTATCAACTCGAGGTTCATACAAACTTAAGAGAAATCGACGTTATATGTGGAGCATACAATGTGTCATTCCTTTGCTGTCATGATGTAATGGAGTGAATGTAATAAAATCAAATTCTAAACTAATTGCAGAAAATGAAATGCTCGAAATGGAAACCTAAACCTATTGCAAGAAAGAAAATACAAGGAAAGAACCCTATTCTAATTGGATAAAGTAAAAATAATGAACTAAATGTCAACCATTACGTTTCAAAGAGTTTAGATCCATTAACATAGTTCATTGGATGTGGCAATCAAGAAAATCATCATTGTATTATCCAATTCATAAATTTGTCCATTAACTCAGATTGCTGAAATGTTTTGCATGGGTAAAGGGACAAGTACTAAGTGGTTGTTAGTCTTCCCTAACCATTGATTTTGAGCCTAGGGGTCTTGATTCAACCCTAAGGGACAATAAACAAGCTTTTTTAGCAAATATGGGCAAGTATATACACACTGGAAGAGCATTATAGGAAACAACAAATTTATTACAGGAAACTATAATTCAACGAATGACCAAGAAAATCAAATCCAAATTGGATGGAAATTTTTTATTTATTGAATAGGATGCCTTAGGTCTCCATTCCAAGTGGAATCACTCAAAAATACCTCTGTTAACCCATGCTAAAAAATAACAGAAAATTACTAGTCTAAAATCTAGAAATTCGAAAACTAGTGATTTAGTAAATCTATCAAATTCCTAACCTAATCAAGTGAAAATGCAATGGGGAAATTTTTGTTATTAACTAGAATGATTTTGTGATCTAATGGAAGTGGAATCAACTTGATTGAAGCTCATTAGCATGCTCTAAAAAATAACAGAAATTTACTGTTATTTGCCTTAAGGGACTTCTAGAAATCTGGATTTGGGAATAAACAAACTAATCCAAGTAGCTCAAAGATTACTATGACCTTCCAAATTTGTTCCAATGATGAAGGGATGCTTTTGATCTTGTAAAATAATTTACTTCAACCATTTAACCCAATCCTACAACAAGCAATCATTAATACTAAATGCAGAAATAGAGAAATGACAAGAACAAGAGATGCATAGGAATAAGAAATGAAAAGAAGAAAAGTAAATGATACAAAAGGGATCTGAGGCTCCTGGGATGGATGCACCCAAGGAAACTAAGATTCCTATGAAGGAGGCAAATATTTAGAATCTGAACATGTCACCAGTCTTCATTATTTACATCAATACAATTACATCCCTACAGAAAATGAAAGTGGAGCTGCAAAAATATGAGTTATCTCCGCAAGAAGACTAATAAAAATCAACCACTAAAGGAAAAATCGACTTGGTACTTATACAAAATGATTAGGAATCATCCCCCATGAAAGGAAGAAGATATCTCCACCAAAATCCCTTGATTAGTGGATTAGTTCCCAATACTAGGAATCTGCATTAAATGGAAGGGAACACATTCCTAGATTTTCTCAATCATTGGAGCTCCAAAATCTGTGCCATAATTCTAGAATACCTTTTTGATTTATTATTTAATATTGATCCTCTTGTAGTAGGGAGAAAGTCTGTTAAAATTGACAACTAGGGCCAAACTCCATGTGGGTCACCTCATTTATGGCAGCTGCTATTTTACTTGGATTCCTCTCATCGAGAGGTGTAGGATTGATCTAAAGGTCATCTGATTCTGACATGTATTCATGGAGATATGAATTATTTGTATTTCTTGACAATTTTTCAAGGTTGGCCAGCAAGAAAAATAGTTTTTTGCACCCCAGCTTATCCTCAATGTGGCATATAAAAGGAGGATACCTTGAGGCATTATGACACTCATCTCATCTTCTCATCTCTTCTCTCTCCTATCTTGTTTGGGTATGCATAGGAGGAGCCTCTCTCCCTCACGTGGGAAGAAGGAGGACGAAGTTATGTTTTGGCATCATTGACTTGAGTTGATCGAGGTGCTGGAGGTTTGTTTCAGCTGCGTTGACTAGTGTGAGGGTACATTTGACTGTGGATTAGTGTGGGGAGCCTCTTCCATTGAAGCCACAGTTCAAATCATCTAAAATTGACCTCTGTTTGACCATGGATTTGACTAGCGTTAACTGGTTTGGGCTGACCGCAGAGCTGCAGTTGCGTTGACTGCTGTTTGACCATATTTTGAGGACTATTTTAGGCTACCCATCATTGTTGTTGGAGACCGAGTTATCCTAGGTTGACTTGAGGAAATTCCAAAGCTATTTGACTGCCTTGTCATTGTTGGTTAGGGTTTTATTGTTGTTGTTTTAAAATCACAGATTTGTTATATTGTACTATCTCTCTCTCTCTGTGCTGAATTATTGAATAATATAGAAGAATTGATCAAAGGGCTTCCCCGTATTGGGGTTTGTCCCTGGCTGGTGCCACCTCTTGTGTCTCTTGTCTTGGCTTGTCTTCTGTTGTTTACATTTATGTTCTATCTGCATTTTACTATCATGTTAATGTGATTGCTATACTGGAAATTGACATTGGGATAATAAGAAGATTTGAAGTAAATTTCTCTAAATCATAACACATACCATAAATTAACATGGTATCAAAGCTAAGGTGAAGACAAAGCCCAAACAAGAGCAAGAGAAATCATCGAAGATAGTTGGAAAAATAAAAAAGGCTTCATGGGTTCCTCATCACACTTCCCGACTGAAGATAAGCTCCGTGAGAAGGCTGAATATCACGGATGGAAAATGTCTCTTGATCTGACATTGGAAGAACAAGAAGTGTTGGACTATGTGATGGGTAGAATTTCAGAGCCTCCATAAAATGCACCGGATTCTACAAGGAACAAGTACACTAAGGGTGAAGTCAAAGAGAAGAAGATCATCCGAAACTCTAATGACAAGCGCCTGGTGGCATACATTTCCAAGTTGAACACCGCCAAGGAGATCTACGATAGACTGGTAAGCTTGTTTAAAGTTAGTGATGCAAATCAAGTTTTGTTCCTCAAAAACAAGTTGAAGGATATTAAGAAGGGCAAGGATGAAGTTATTCAATCCTACTTCTTAAGGATCATTGAGATCAAGAATGATCTCCTATCAATTGGAGAAGTCATTCCTGATAGGCAACTAACTATCATTACCCTTGGAGGGCTCCCATCCGAATGGTACATATTTAGAACCACTCTTCTCAACAATGATCGAATTCCGGGATTTGAAGAATTAATGTCGAGATGCATTCAAGAAGAGACAAGGATGGTGGAGAAAAAAATTCCTTCAAGCAAAGGCAACCCCACTGCTTTCTCCTCTCGTGCCAAAAGGAGAAATAATTTTGGGTCTAAAGGTCACTTCAAAGGAAAGACCAGATCGAAGGGTGGAAGGAAGGGAAGATGCTTCATTTGGAATAAATTTGGCCGCTATGCGAGGGAGTGTCCAAATAGAAAGGAAACATCACATGATGATGATCAAAATTACTCTAGGGGAAAATCCAACCATAATCAAAGAAATGGCAGGTTCAATGGCAAAGGAAAGAGGAATGCGGGAAATCAAGGAAGTGGTCAACCCTCCAAGAAAGCAAGGAACTCCAGGTATGAATCAAATGTTGTTAACAATAAGAAATTTGAATATAATATGATATCGGCCCTCTCCACTACCTCTCCTTCAGATTCGTTGGGAAATTGACTTATTGATAGTGGTGTTTCAAGGCACTTAACTGGTTACAAGGAAGCTCTCTCTAATCTGATAGAGAAGGAGACAAACTTAGAGATTATTCTTGGAGACAATTCCACCTATCCCGTAAAGGGTGTAGGGAATGTTACTCTTCAATTAAATCAAGGTAACACAATTCATTTGCAAGAAGTCTTATATGTACCTGATCTCAAGAAGAACCTGGTGTCCATTTCGACAATGGAAGACAAAGGCTACAAGGTGGCCTTCATCGAGAAATGTACATGTGTGGAAAATGAATTTTAAAGATTATTTCACTCTTGGGTTCTGGGTTGACTCTTTATATGAAGTTGGAGGAATTCTGTTGGGAGTCATGTCTTGCAATACATCTCTACAGTCTGAGCTATGGCATCGGAGATTTTCCCACCTTCATTATAAATCTCTACCCAATGTGATATAGATGGTGACAAGGATGCTCGAGTTCAAAGTAGAGCATGAAGGTGTATGTCCAAGATGTGTCGAAGGAAATGTTAAAAGGGGACCATTCCCCTCAAGCCATAGCAAGACATCCGAGATTTTGCAGTTGGTTCACTCTGACATACCTGGTACGATGCCCGTGAACTCTTTGGGAGGATATCTATATTATCTCACTTTTACAGATGATTGGATATACTTCTTGAAAAAGAAGGATGAAGTGTTCTCCTGGTTCCCTCACTTCAAAGCCTTGATCGAGAATCAAACCGAGAAGAGGATCAAGATTTTAAGGACTGATAATGGGACCGAGTATGAATCCAATGAGTTTCATGAATTTTGAAAGAGATGGAATTAAGAGGGAGATCACAACACCATACACTCCTAAGCATAATGGTGTGGTTGAAAGGAAGAGTCCTACGATTTTGGAAGTTGTTCGTTCCATGCTCCATGATCAAATGCTTCCAAAATTTCTATGGGCTGAAGCTGCGAATACCACCGTATATGTTCAAAACCGATGCCCTCATCAAGAATTGGATTCCAAGACTCCCGAAGAAATTTTTACTGTTAAGAAACCTGATGTCTCTCATTTTAGAATTTTTGGAAGTCTTGTATATTTTCATGTGCCGAAAGAGAAAAGAAGCAAATTGGGTGCATTTGGTAAGAAGGGAATCTTTGTGGGTTATAATGAAACTTCTAAGAGCTATAGAATCTATGTTGCTGGTCAAAGGGAAGTCGAAATAATTCATAATGTCACCTTTGATGAAGATATGGCTCCTAGCAAGGTTGACAATCTTCCCATTCTTAGGGAAGATAAAGAAGCTGACACCAAGAAGCCGGATGAGAAGGAAGATGAGACGATTCCCAATGTGGAAGAACCTATGGATCCTATTGATCCCCCTTCGCAAGAGCCTTCCTCTTCTAGGAAGAGGCCCTCATGGCTTAAGGGGACTCTTGAAGATGTTGAGAGACATATTGCACCCAGAGGGACTTTCCGTGAAAGTAAGAAGCCGACCAGGTATCAGGGATACTTGACCATTATGAGCACCATCATTCAAAATGAGCCTTCATCGTTCGAAGAAGTTGTGAAGCATCAAGTATGGAAGGATGCTATGAATGAATAATACGAGTCCATCATGAAGAATGATGTCTGGGATGTGGTACCCAGACCCAGGACAAAATAGTTGTCACCTCGAAATGGCTTTACAAAATCAAGCATGAAGATGATGGGAGTGTTGAAAATTACAAGGCTCGCTTTGTTTCTTGAGGCTTCTCTCAGAAGGAAGGTGTAGATTATGATGAGATATTTGCACTTGTTTCCTGATACACCACCATCTGCTTGATCATATCCCTTTCGGCTTCACAAGGATGGAGCCTACATTATATGGATGTCAAGACTACGTTCTTGCATGGTTCGATTAAAGAGGAAGTCTATGTGGAACAACCCAAGGGGTTTGAGACTCATAATCAGGAATATCATGTATGCAGGTTGAAGAAATCTATCTATGGGATAAAGCAAGCACCCCAAGCTTGGTATGAGAGGATCAATAGCTACTTGATGAAGCTAGGATTCACTAGGATTGAAGCCGATCTGAACCTTTATTTTAAGTTTGAAGATGATAATCCTCTCATATTGGTGTTGTATGTTGATGACCTCTTTCTGACAAGTGCACACCCTCTCATTCACAAATGTAAGAGGGAGTTGGCTTCTAAATTTGAGATGAAGGACCTAGGGCTGATGCACTATATTGTAGGGCTAGAGGTCTGGAAAAAGCAAAGAGAAATTTTCCTATCTTAAGGAAAATACATGGTGATGATATTAGAGACATTTGGTATGGTGGACTGCAAGCCCGTGACTACCCCGATGGAGCTTGTCTTCAAGAACTTATGCGGTAGTGCTGCCAGACCTATTTTGGGAAATGCTTCTGAGTATCGTCAAATCATAGGAGCATTGATGTTCTTAGTGAACTCCCATCTGAATATATGTTTTGTAGTCAACACGTTGAGCCAATATATGGTTGAGCCTCATCACTCACATTAGATTGGTGCCAAGAATATACTGAGATATCTCCGGGGCACAATCACTGATGGATTGAGATACACTGCCAGATATGTGAGGCTGCATGGTTATTATGATGCTGATTGGGCAGGCAGTGTGGTGGACCGAAAGAGCACTTCCGGGTGTTGTTTCTCTTTGGGTTCTGCTTCGATATCCTGGATGAGGAGGAAGCAGAAGTTGGTGGCATTGAGCAACGTTGAGGCAGAGTACATTGCTGCGAGTATGGCCTCCTCTGAGGTTGTCAGTTGAGGAAGATCTTCAGTGAGCTATTTGGACATACGCTGGATACTACCATGATCCTCTGCGACAACCAGAGTGGGATTAGTTTATCAAAGAATCTTGTATTTCATGATCGCTCCAAGCACATCGATATCAAGTACCAATTTATCCCAGATATGGTACAACGAGGAGAAATAAGGCTCCATCATATTGGGAATGCTGAGCAGGTTGTCAACATTCTGATGAAGCCCCTGAGAAAGGTCAAATTCTTGACTTTGTGAGAATGACTAGGAGTTGTGGAGAGACCCTCTTATGAGGGTCTTGTATGATGCATACATTAAGCTCTGTGAGCTTCGAGGGGATTGGGGTACTTCTTGGAGCGACGAGCGACCATAGAGTAACTCACCCTCCCTTAGTGGTGTGCTAAGTACAGGGTGAATGATTCAACCTTCACTTGTGATACCCCGTGGTGACATGTAGGCAGGATGAGTGGTTCATCCTTATCCTGTCAAGAAATCCTACCCATGCAGTCTGGGACTCATGGGAAGTACCTCTCATCTAGCCAATGAGTAGGGAAATGAGGATAGGGACCATAGTAGTACCGATGGATGCATCATGTATCTACCATACTCGCTATTCTAGGATGACAATGATCTAGGATCAATTGGAACTGAATTCGGGTCAGTAAGAGTGATATAACTCACTCTCTTTTGGAACTGACTTTGGTTTAGTAAAAGTGGTATGAGACACTCTCTTTATTTGGAACTGATTTCAGATCAATAAGAGTGGTATGACACACTCTCTTCATTGGGACTGACTTTGGGTCAGTAGAGGATGGTATGATACATTCTTGATCATTTATTCTTCTTCATAGTTCAACAGAGCAGAGTAGTGTAGGGCAGTGCATTTGATGGAAGAGATAGTACCAACAGACAGATGGATTAGCAGATGGAGTTCTCCCTAGTTGAGAGGAAGTGTTAAGATTGGAAAATAGGGCCAAACTCCATGTGGATAACCTCATTTATGCACGTTGATATTTTTCTTGGATTCCTCTCATCGAGAGGTGTAGGATTGATCTAACGATCATCTGATTCCTACATTTATTCATGGAGATATGGATTTATTTGTATTTCTTGACAATTTTTCAAGGTCGACCAGCAAGAAAAATAATGTTTTGCACCCCCGACTTATCCTCAACATGGCATATAAAAGGAGGAGACCTTGAGTCATTATGGCACTCATCTCATATTATCATCTCTTCTCTCTTCTAGCTTGTTTGGGTATGCATAGGAGGAGCCTCTCTCTCTCACATGGGAAGAAGGAGGACACAATTCTGTTTTGGCAATGTTGACTTGAGTTGAACGAGGTGCTGGAGGTTTGTTTCAGCTGCGTTGACCAGTGTTAGGGTACATTTGACTGTGGATTAGTGAGGGGAGCCTCTTCCATGCAAGCCGTAGTTCAGATCAACCAACGTTGACCTATTTTTGACCACGGATTTGACTATCGTTGACTGGTTAGGGCTGACCACAGAGCTGCAGTTGCGTTGATCTTTGTTTGACCATATTTTGAGGACTATTTTGGGCTGCCCATCATTGTTGTTGGAGACTAAGTTCTCCTAGGTTGACTTGAGGACATTCCAGAGCTGTTTGACTAGCCTTGTCATTAATGGTTAGGGTTTTATTACTATTGTTGTAAAATCACAGATTTGTGATATTGTACTATCTCTCTCTCTTTGCTAAATTATTGAAGAATATAGAAGAATTGATTAAAGGGTATCCTTGCATTTGAGTTTGTCCCTGGCTAGTGCCACATCTTGTGTCTCTTGTTTTGGCTTGTCTTCTGTTGTTTACATTTATGTTCTATCTGCATTTTACTATGATGTTAATGTTATTTCTATACTGGAAATTGACCTTGGGCTAATAAGAATATTTGAAGTAAATTTCTATTAAGCATAGAACATACCATAAATTAACAAAGTCCCTAAATTATCTCTTCCTCGAAATCTTCATAGTTTGCCCAATATTGTCACAATATTCCACAAAAATAAATAATTTTAGGCACAAATATGAAATTATCTATAAACCTTCCTAATGAAATATTAAATTTAAAAATACATTATCTAATGCAAAAATAGAGGTTTAATGTGCTGAAGGATGGTCAGATGGGCCTTACTTTATGTCTAATTTAGAGGCCCATCATACCCCCCTGCTAGAAGTGTTGCTCATCCTATGAGAAACTTAGTGACCTCATTGTGCCTCATTCATTGCCCTGATGGCCTCTCTCTTGTGCATTCCTTAGTCCTTTCCCTTAAGAATATTGATTGTAAGTTCTACAAGGACAAACACAAAAATGTAGTTTTTCTTTTTATGACTGTTTAACAATATTTCAAGAAAAAAAAAAAACATAACTTTCCTCTTTGCAAGTGAAATTTTTTGGCTTGTAGATCCATTTCATTCATATCCTCTCCCTTGAAACCTTCATTCCATTTTTAGTCATTTTTCCAAAATTGTTTGTGCACAGAAAAAATCACATTGTTTCTTGGTACCATTAGTCTGCCTTCTCCTACTTATTCAAGATGGCTTCTTGAATATTTTTAGTTTGGCAAGGTCTTCCACATCCTTTTCCAACCTCCTGCTACATTTTTCCACCATTTGGACACCTTTGAAACCTTCAACATGCCTTTATACGAGAACTAGGACATCCTGTAGTAATTCTTGTAGTAACTACAGGAAACCCTGTAGTAGCCTGTAGTAACTAAATGAAGCCCTGTAGAAGCCTGTTTATAACAGAAATGATAGTCTGAGCCTAGGGTAGGCCCTCAAAGTGACTTCCATGCCTTTATCCCATTTCTATAACATCTTTTAGGCCCTGGACAAAAGTTAGAAAGAGATTGGAGACCTCTTGGAAAACCTCTTTTCATCACTGCAATTTGAGTTCTATTTTGATAGTGAATGCTTTCTTGCCTTTTGTTACATTCTTCTTCTATCTTGTGGCCTAGATGATTGCCTAATGGCCTTGGATTTCTCTGTTTTGATTAGGTCTCTCTTAGGCATTGCCATTTTTGTTTTTAGCACAATTTGTTCCTTTCCTCCTTCTTGTAGCAGCATTTCACCTTCCTGTAGTAGTCATTCCTCCTCTTTTAAGGTCTTCTAACTATATGGGAGTGATGAGAAATGATGTAGAGGGTTTGGAGGATGATGTTAGGGCTTAGAGGGAGTAGTGTAGGTTTGTGAAAATGGAGAGGATGTGCTCTGTGTGTTTTTTCAAGAAATTTTCAGGGTGAGACAAAGTGTAGGGTTTGTTCTTGAAAAATATTAATTTTTTTCTTATGAAATGTCATGGATGAATGATGGATAGATATTGGATATGAAGTGAATGGAGAGCTTGGAGTGCTATCGTGACTTGGAATTTGCATAAATTTATTCTTTTAACTATTGTCCCCATTCCTCGAAATCATCATCCTTCCCATTTTGGATTTTCCACATTGCATGAGTGAAGGGGTGAACTGCAATCAACTAGTTGAAGGTGGCCGAGACTCCTAACCCATTCTTAGGTTATAAAACCTCATCTCTCATGCATTGACAAAAAATTTCGAACTATAATATGCTCAAGAGAAGAGGTCAAGAATATTGCATACATGTACCAACTTGATGGTTGTCGGAGAGGCATGCATGTTGCTGTTGAGTTGATGATCAATGCATGGTACTTTGGAGGTGATAGTTTCCTTTTTTTTCTTCTGCACAGGTATTCATAGCTTGGTGATTCTAAACCTCTGTCTTCCAGTTACCATGAGAAAGATATCTTAGTCAAATCCGACCTTCTTGGAGTGCTGGTCTTGGGTATGGGTTATGTTCACCTTCCCTATACCTTATTCCACCATTAGACACCTTTCCCACACTTTATTTCACCTTTCATACCTTCCTATAGATTTCAACCTGTTTCTTGTAGTAAACTAGGACATCCTGTAGTACTACAGGAAACCCTGTAATAGCTTGTTTAAACGCATATCTACCAAATGGTAAACTGGATTGACCTGAAGTTTTTTGAGCATGTTTCCATCATTCTTATGCACCTCCCCATATTTTTTTTTTTACCAATGGATGCATGAATCTCGAGAAAAATTAAAAATGGCTGAAGTTGATGGAGGTCAATTTCTTGGAAACCATGCATTGGAATTTACTGAAATTTCTTGGGCATGTTACCATCATCCATATGCATCTCCCCCTGTAACAAATTTGTAAATGGATGCACTAATATTGAGAAAATTCAAAAATGGTTGTAGGTGATGGAGGTCGATTTATAGAAAACTGTGCACTAATTTTTTCTGAAATTTCTTGGGCATGTTACCATCATCAATATGCATCTCCCCATAAAACAACATTGCAAATGGATATACGGTTTTCAAGATATGACAAAAATAATTTTATGCTCTATGTGTTTCTATTTCCTGTAGTAATTATAGGATTTCCTGTAGTATTTAAGGACAACAAGGAAAATGAGTGGTAAAAGTTTGGGAATGATGAGTGGATGGTGTAGATAGATAAGGGTGATGGATTGGAATGGCCTTGGTCCCATTGGAGAATTTGAGAAAACTGGAGGAGAAAGTCAAAATTTGACTTCTTTTGACTAGACTTGTGATAAACTTTTCTTTTGGTGGCTAACTTGTTTTTGTTGCTTGCAGAGGTTGAAGAGCACCTGCATTAATGAGAGAGAGATACATGGAGCAAAGATTTTTATTTTTTTCTTCTAGGCCTACTTGCCGCCTCAATGAGGTTTTCAACTAGTAGGTCTGCCTAGACACCTCAAAGGAGGTTTTCACCTAGGATCTTTTATTTTTCTCTTTTTTTATCCAACCCATTCACTGTCTCATGGAAGTTTTCAATCAATGAGCCAATCTCAGGTGCCTCAAAGGAGTTTTTCACTTGCAATTTTATTTTTGTTCTCTTATTTTTCATTTTTTATTTCTTTTCCTATCCTACTATACTTGAAAAAAACAAAATCATTTCCAAATGTAGGAATACTTCCAATGGAGTCACTTGCATAACTGGATGACAAATAAAATCATGTGTAGGCTCGAAACATATTCAATGACCTGTACCTAAATGTAAGAGACCAAATGCTTTGAATTTGATGATATCAAGCTCAGTTGAAGAAGAGAGTGATGCTTCATCTTGTTGATTTTATGAAACCAAACCTCAATATAACTTTGATGCCCTTGGTTTGCTTGCTTACTTGAATCATTCATCATGTCTTCTTCTACCATGACATTCAAATATTCCTATTTTTGTTAATTGTTCTCTTGAATACATGGAGGATTTGATGGTAACCATGAGGGAGTTTCCTCAATCTCTGATTTTGATGTCTACTTTCATCAAGTGCAAACCATGATTCTTTGGTCATCTCTTTTGAATCTTATTTTTCTACATGTTGTCCTTCAATTACATCAAGATAATCTTTTTTTTTGTAAAATTATTCCTGAGTTGAGATGAATACCATTGAAATCAAGAGAAGACATTTGGAAGTGTTGTACCTCAACATTGTAAGTGGGTTGAGCTACTTCATTGTTTGGGTTCAGAAATGGTGGTACAAGTAGTTGAATGGGAGTGGATATTTGAGATGGATGTGGTTGGGGTTGTGGTTATGGTGGAGGTGAATGGTAGGGATAACATGGAGTTGGGTATGGAGGATATTGAGGAAAACATTGAGGATATTGTGGATGGCTCCCATAAGTTCCTTTCCAACCTTGTTGCCAAGATTGGTTTTGGGGTTGATATGGTCAAGGTTGCCAAGGAAATGGTGTGTTCTAATTACTTTGAGATGGATGTGCATAAGCTTGAAATTGTGAATTAGGCTCTTGCATCATATCAAGTTGAATAGGTTTCCATGGTCCTCTTGGAGATACATAACATAGTTTCATTGGAAATTGACTTGCTCAATTTTCCTCTTGGTAAACTTACTGCAACCTTGGTAATGAGGGGAAATATTTAATAACATGTGATTCTACATGGAAAACACAAATATCAACATATTCTTTTTCCTCATCTTGCATTCTTAACATTTCTACTTGTTTGGTTAGATTTCTAAGAATTTATTTTTTAAATCCATCAAACAAATTTCCAAGTTTAGCTTGAATTATTGATCTTGATGTTGATTTACTTACTCTTGCCCTTCCTCTTGATATGTGTTTGCATGTTTCACAAATTTCTTCAAATGATAATTGGTATACATCACCTCTACTCATGAGATAAAGAATATCAATCCACTCATCCCTTATTGTTCTAAGTAAGAGGGTTTTTAGTGTGTCGGATCTTAAATGATGTAGTTTTTCCCTCTGAACATTATACATGAACCTCTCTATTAGATCCTCAAGGCTCTAATATTCTTTTTGATTCAATCTAAAGATTTCTTCTTTAAGATCACGATCTTTATATTTTTCTAGAAATACCTTTTGTATATCATTCCATGATCTTATTGAATTATTCCTTAAAGTCATGAACCATTTAAGAGCTCTATCCTTCAATGTTTTCATAAACAATCTCAGTTTTTGAGTGTTTAATAAGTAACCATAAGATCTACAAAGGATTTAAAATTCAAAGAGAAAGGTTTTTGGACCCTCTGACCTTAGACCATGAAATATTGGAAGAAAAGGTGGAGGGATGTTCTTCATGTGCACACTACCATCAGTACCTTGAATGGGAAATTCGAGAGGATCTTCCTCATTGTCATCATCTCCATCCATTTCTTCTACGTTATTTTCCATCTCTTCTTCTTCTGCCTGTAAAAGTGGATGGTGATATGGCTCTTACTGCACCACGTGATCAAATGGGGGGGTGGGTTGGAGTTGGATAATTTTTTTGTTTTTATGATTGAATGAAAACACTAATGCGATGCACTTTTCTATTTTTGAAATGAAATATGCCTAATGCAAATATTTTTTTTTTTTTCAAAAAGTAAAAAGAAATTAATCAACTAGGGAATAAAACAATACATACTTTGACACCTCCCCAACAACAACGCCAAAAAGTGATGAGCCTCGGTATTGCAACAAGAATGTTGCAACTCCCAAGGCTACCAACTTTAATTATCAACCTGGGGTTTGTACAAAATTAAGAGGTATTGACACTATATTTGCAGCATACAATGTGTCCTTCCTTTGTTGTAATGGAGTGAATGAAATAAAATCAGATCCTAAACTAATTGTAGAAAATGAAATGCTCGAAATGGAAACCTTAACCTATTGCAAGAAAGAAAATACAAGGAAAGAAACCTATTCTAATTGCATACAGTAAATATCATGAACTAAATATCAAATATTACATTTCAAAGAGTTTAGATCCATTAATAGAGTTAATTGGATGTGGCAATCAAGAAAATCATCATTGTATTATCTAATTCATAAAAAATTTCATTAACCCAAATCATTGAAATGTTTTGCATGGGTAAAGAGGCTAGTCCTAAGTGGTATTTAGTCTTCCCTAATCATTTATTTAGAGCCTAGGAGTCTTTATTCAACCCTAAGGGACAATAACTAAGCTTCTTGAGAAAATTTTGGCAAGTATATACACGCTGGAAGAGTGCTACGAGAAACAAAAAATTTACTACAGGAACTATAATTCACCGAATGACCAAGAAAAACAAATCAAATTTGGATGGAACAAATATTTTTATTTACTAGGATGTATTAGGTCTCGATTCCAAGTGGAATCACTCAAAAATACCTCTGTTAACCCATGCTAAAAAATAACAGAAGATTACTAGTCTAAAATCTATAAATTTGAGAACTAGTGAGCTAGTAAATCTATCAAATGCCTGAACTAATCAAGTGAAAATGCAATGGGGTAATTTTTTTTATTAAATATTTTTTTTTTTGATCTAATGGAAGTGGAATCAACTCAATTGAAGCTCATTAGCATGCTCTAAAAAATAGCAGAAATTTACTGTTATTTGCCATAAGGGACTTCCAGAAATCTAGATTTGGGAATAAACAAATTAATCCAAGTAGCTCAATGATTAATATGACCTTCTAAAGTTGTTCCAATGATGAAATTATGCTTGTGATCCTGAAAAATAACTTACTTCAACCATTTAACCCAATCCTACAACAAGAAATCATTAATACTAAATGCAAAAATAGGAAAAAGACAAGAACAAGAGATGCATGTGAATAAGAAGTGAAAAGAAGAAAAGTAAATGATAGAAAAGGGCTCTGAGGCTTCCGGGATGTCCAATCCCAAGAAAACTCAGATTCCTATGAAGGATACCAAGATTTAGAAGCTGAACATGTCACCAATATTCATTATTTCCATCAATACAATTACATCCCTGCAAAAAATGAAAGTGGAGCTACAAAAATATGTGTTCTCTCCACAAAAAGACTAATAAAAATAAACCCCTAGAGGAAAATTCGACTTGGTACTTATACAAAATGATTAGGAACCATCCCCCATGAAAGGAGGAAGATTTCCCCACCAAAACCCCTTGATTAGTGGATCTGGTTCCCAATACTAGGAATCTGCATTAAATGGCAGGAACACATTCCTAGATTTTCTGAATCATTGGAGCTCTAGAATCTGTGCCATAATTCCATAATATCTTGTTGATTTATTATTTAATATTGATCCTCCTCTAGTAGGGAGAAAGTCCCTAAAGTATATCCTCCTCCAAATATTCATAATTTGTCCAATATTCTCACAATATTCCACAAAAATAAATAATATTAGGCACAAATATGAAATTATCCATATACCTTCCTAATGAACATATTAAAGTTAAAAATACATTATATAATGAAAAAATAGTGGTTTAATGTGCTGAAGGATGGTTAGATGGGCCTTAATTTATGTCTAATTTAGAGGCGCATCACCTGCATAAGTCCAGATCAGTGGTATCAAAGCGGTCTTCTCTTTCTCTATTTTTCTTTGCATGTCCCCAACAAGGTTAGGGTATAAAGAGTTAGGGCTTGATCTAGTTGAACCTTTGCAAGACAAAACCTTGCAAAACTCAGCGGCCTCCCAAGGTGGAAGAAAAGAAAGATGAGTGGGAAGGAGATCCTTTCAAAATACTGCTCAAGGAAGCCCTCGAGTGACAAAAGAATGTGATGATGGATAACTTTGTACAGATCCTTCGACAGATACTCATAGGTGATGCATATTCGTCCAACAGCCACTCTAGAGGTGACTCTTTTAAGGTACAATTTAACTTTGATATTCCCATATTTCAGGGCCAGATAGATGAAATCGCCATAGATAAATGGTTAAATCTGTTGGAAGGATATTTTTCAGTTCATGACTTTTCCAATCAGGAAAAGATTACTTTTGCACTTCTCAAAGTCACCCTACACATCAAGGACTGGTGGGAAACATACTGTGAACAAAAGGACGAGAGGGAATTCTCACAGTTTTTAGCCGCACCCACTTGGAACTCTTTCCGAGACGCCATCAAGGAACAATATTACCCTGTCGGGAGCTATGAAGATAAACACATAAATTGGACCACACTATGGCAGGGAAGGGAACAAGATGTCCTAGAGTTTACAAATTGTTTCCATACCCTTCACACGAACTTGGGTATCAAGGATTTTGAGCAGAATTTGGTACTCAAGTATCGCGGTTGTGTACACAAGTATATCTAGGATGAGATGGAGGTCCTGGGCATCTCCTCACTCAGCACAACGCCCCGATACACTGTCAAGATTGAGTAGAAGTTTAAACAGAAGAAGTGAGACTGGATTTTCAAATTTGAATCAAAGAAAAGGTGCCCCCAAACCATAGAGAAAAGGACAAAGCCAAGGCGGGGCAACCCAGGAAAACCCGTTGAAGCCACAAGCAAAGAAAAACACCACGAAGAAAAATAAGAATATGAGAAAATGGTGTGAGTTCCATAAGAACTCCACTCACAACAAATGTTAGTGTCAGGCCAAGCAGTCGCTAGTGGCTAAGCTGAAGGCTATTGAATCAGATGCATGTTCTGACTTTAAGTCTAAACTCGACAAGGGGAATGACAAAGGGAAGCAGATCATTGACGTGAAGTCTAGTTCCACCGTGGCCACCACTAAAATCCAGAAATATGAGCCTAAAGACCCAGAGGAGGGGGAACACCTCTTCCACTCACAAATGTGGGTGAAGGGTTCTCTGCTACAGTTCATTGTCGACAGCGAAAGCCAAAAGAGCCTCATTTCAGAAGAGGTCATGAAGTGGCAGGGCCTACCAGCTACAACACATCCGCATGTGTACACCATCGGGTGGCTTTACTAAGGATGAGATCTCCGCATCATCCAGCAGCGTTGTCTTCCCTATAGCATCAAGCCCTTCACAGATGAGGCACTGTGTGTTGTTTCTCCTCTTGAAGTTTGTGATGTATTATTAAGACAACCATACTTGTGGAAGCGACATTCTGTATATTTCTATACCTCGCTCTATGATTACTACTTTGGGCGATAAGTTGTACAAGATACCAAAGGTATCCTTGCCTACCTCCACCTCTTTGATCACTGCAAAGAAATGTAGTAAGATCATTTCCCATACAAGGAAATTTGTTTTCCTTATGATTCGCCCTCAGGGCAAGAAGAAGGTTTTGGCCACGACTTCCAGATAGGGCTCCTCTACACAACAACAACATATGGACAAGTTTGTGGAGGTGTACAGGGACATTTTCACCTCATGTACAAGGGTACCTCTTCACTGTTAGGTCAAGCACTCCATCGATCTAACGTAGGGTACACTGCTAGCCAATGGACCACTGTATCAACACTCTCTTATGGAGAACGATGAGATCAAGAGATAGATTCAAGAGCTGTTGCAGAAAGGACACATCAGGCCTATCTCGTCACCCTTTGGGAGCTCGATTGTATTGGTACAAAAGAGGGATGGGACCTAGAGACTCTGTGTTGACTACTGGGTGCTGAACAAGATCAATGTACATAATAGGTACCCAATCCCATGGATTGATGACCTTTTGGACCAGCTCAAGGGGGGAAAATATTTCAACAAGATTGTCCTGAATTTTGGTTATCACTATGTGCCTGTCGAACCCTTTGATGTGTGGAAGGCTGCCTTCAAATCCAAGGAGAGCCTTTTCAAATGGTTGGTCATGCCTTTCAGGTTGACTAATGCCCCCACAACCTTCATGAGATTGATGGACGACATCTTGAGACCCTTCACCAATGCATTTTTGGTGGTGTATTTAGATGAAATCTTGATCTTCAGCCAGAGTTGGGCAGAGCACCTCCACCATATTCGACAAGTCCTTCAAACCCTGCAACAACACAAGTTATGTGCCAATTTGGAGAAATTCACTTTTGGCATGACCGAGGTTCAATATATTGGGTACATCATTGATGAGAAGGGCGTGCATGTGGACCCAACCAAGATACAATTCATTCAGGATTGGACAACCCCAGACTCTAACAGAGCTCCGTAACTTTCTGGGTGTTGCAAATTTCTATTGCAGGTTTGTGTTGGGGTTCTCTCATATCACTTGGCCTTTACGTTAAGTCACCAAGGGTGGAGCGAAAGAAAATTTATTTTTGTTTGAATCCCAACAGAAGGCATTTTCCGAGTTGAAGCAATGTCTCTGCTCTACACTAGTTCTCACATTACCAGACCTACAACAACCATCTGAGATCAAGACAGATGCCTTCGACTATGCTATTGGTGTAGTTCTTACTGTGGCAGGGGCATCCAGTAGCATATGATAGTGAGACACTTTCAGACACAGTTTTAAAGTATCCCACCTATGACAAAGAGATGTATTCCATTGTGTAGGCCTACCGATAATGGAAGCATTACATTATGGGGAAGGAAATTATTATCCACACAGAACACCGACCCCTGCAGTTCATATAAACATAAGGGAAGTTGCAGAATGATCGCTATCATAAATGGTCCACATACCCGCAACAGTTCCATTTGAACATTAAGTATAAGAAGGGAAGAACCAATAATGTTGTAGACTACCTTAGTCAACCACCGACCATGGCGTTGACCATTGTGCTCAAATCTTGTGGGCACGAGACTGCGGGATGAACGCATCTTTACAAGAGCGATCTAGAATTTGGCAGCACATACTAGACACTCCTGGAAGGTAAGACAGTTCTTAAATTTCATCTCCAGGATGCACTGTTATGCCACCTGGGACAAATCTATGTTCCTTAGAGTGAGCATTCCAAAATGATTTGGGAGGTGCATTACAGTCAGGTCACTAGACATTTCAGGGTAGAGAAAACAATGACAATGCTACAAAATTATTTTTATTGGCTGAACCTTCGACAGGATGTTGGGAAGTACATCAAATCCTCCACTGCCTGCACCATTGACAAACTGACCATCAAGAAGCAAGGCTTATATACTCCTTTTTCTACTCTTGGTTGATCTTGGGAATCCATATCCATGGATTACATGTCAGAACTCCTTCTACTAAGCATGGAAAGGACTACGTTTTCATGGTCGTCGACAGATTTTCTAAGATGGTCATTTTGGCAGCCTGCAATAAGAGTATCACAACAAAAGAAACTGCTAAGCTCTTCTTTGAATGAGTGTGGGTACATTTTTGGATCCCACATCCCATTATCTCAGATCGGGACAACAGGTTCCTAAGTACATTTTGGTCAAGTCTTTGGTTGATGTTGGATACCAAGCTCACTAAGTCCATAACTTTACACCCCAAAACTGATGGCCAAACAAATGTTGTCAACAGGATGATCGTACACATTATGCTTATGTACAAATCGAAGCATCCAAACACATGGGATGAAAGCCTCCCCTATGTCTAGCACAACTTCAACAAATCTCTCCATAGTTCAACTGGCCACAACCCCTTTCAAGTGGGGTTGGGATTCCAGGCACTATGTCCCATTGATGTGGCCATACCATTTGCAACTACTTAGGAAGATTTGACTATGTGCAGTCCAAAGTCGTCAGGGCTAACAAATCCATTGAATGCATTCAACAGATCTGCCATCAAGTCCATGACATATTGGATAGAGCCAATGCTAAGTACAAGTAGTGTCATGATCAACATTGGGTGCCACATAAGTTCTAGGTGGGCGACAAAATTTGGTTACATTTGTAGAAGGAGTGCCTCACTAGGGCCCACCGCAAGCTTCTCCCACTTCAATATGGGCCTTACATCATCACTAAGGTTGTAAAGGACAATGATTTCGAGCTCAGCATTCCACCATTCCTTGGCCTGCACCCAAGTTCAATGTGGGCCCCCTTCAACCATACTTTCCACCATTACTAGACACATCAGACATTTTAGAACAACTCACACCAACAAAATTAACCGAGACTGCATGGAACATGCCACAACTGATCGGATCATGGACATGCAGATCAAGAACACTCGCCAATAGAAGATCCAATTATATCGGGTTGTCAAAGTTGGCCAACTCCTACACCAAGGCAAGTGGCTCACTAGGGACCAAGTTCAACAGAAGTTTCCCAATATCATGGAGGAAATCAACGCAGTGGAGAGAATTTCTTCCCAAGGTGGGAGGACTGATCCAGGTGGATATTGGTGGCCACCCGTATATTCCACTTGGACCCCGCTAATGTTTCTTTTCAGTTTCCTTAATTGTAGCACAACTTGTTATTTTTGGCATTTTTTCATGTCCAAAACTTCCAGAGCCGATTTGAGGGACTAAAAGACATTTTTAGGGAAACGGATAGAATAAAAAAGTCCCAAACCAATTTACTAGTTTTGTTTTAGCCTCCTCTTCGTGATCTTCAAAATGAGGAATTATGATAGCCGATGTACCAATTTACCCAGATGAGGCCCACAATTTTGGCGCTTCATCTCATAGGGTTAAGTTTTTGGATGTTTAGGGTTTTCCATTGTATCTCAATAATAAATAGGCCTTTGAGCCTGATTGTAACACAGTTTAGAGGCATGTAGCCACTACATCTCTTCTCAAAGATAAGCTACCATCGCTCAAGCTAGTTTATTTTTATTTCTCTAAGCAATCATATTTTAGTTGCTTGATATTAATAAAATGAAGTATTATTTCTGCTGCATATCTGTGTATATGGGTTTTTCTGTATTTTGTTGCCTTCTTGCATAAGTTCGGATTAGCGGTATAAGAGCCGCCACATTTATTTTTAGATATAGGCTACCATTTCCTAAGCTAGTTTATTTTTATTTCTGTATGTAAGCATATTTTAGTTCTTTGATATTAATGAAATAAAGTTTTATTTCTGCTGCATCTCTATGTATATTGGCTTCTCTGTATTTGGTTGCATTCCTGCATAAGTTTGGATCAATGGTATCAGAGCGGTCTGCTCTTTCTCTGTTTTTATTTGCATGTCCCCAATGAGGTCAGGGTATAAGGAGTTAGGGCTCGATCTAATTAAACCTTTGCAAGACCAACCTCACAAGACCTGACGACCTCCCATGGCAGAAGAAAAGAAAGATGAGGCGACAAGAGATCCTTTCAAAATACTGCTCGAGGAAGCCCTTGAGCGACAAAGGAACACGATGATGGATAAGTTTGCCCAGATCCTTTGAAAACTACCCATAACCGACACATATTCATCCAAAAACCATTCTAGAGACGCCACTCCTTTTAAGGTACAACTTAAATTTAATATTCCCATATTTTAGGGCCAAATAGATGCAGACACCATAGCTAAATGGTTAAATATGTTGGGAGGATATTTTTTAGTTCATGACTTTTCCAATCAATAAATGGTTACTTTTGCACTTCTCAAATCCACCCCACACTTCAAGGACTGGTGAGAAACCTACTGTGAACAAAAGGATGAGAGGGAATCCTCACTGTTTTGAGCCACACCCATAAGAACTGTTTCTGAGATGCCATCAAGGAACAATATTACCCTGTCGAGAGCTATGAAGATAAATACATAAAGTGGACCAGACTATGGAAAGGAAGGGACCAAGATGTGTTGGAGTTCACAAATATTTTCCATACCCTTTGCAAGAAGCTGGGTATCAAGGATTATGAGCGGCATTTGGTACTCAAGTACCATGGTTGTCTACACAAGTACATCCACGATGAGATGGAGTTCCTAGACATATCCTCGCTTGACATGGCGTACCGATACACTGTCAAGATTGATAAGAAGTTTAAACAGAAGAAGCAAGACTTTAGATCTGTGAATCCGAACCAAGGAAAAGGTGCCCCCAAACCACAAAGAAAAGGACAAAGCTAAGGCGGGGTGACCCAGGACAACCTGCCAAAGCCGCAAGTAAGGAAAATCACCACAAAGACAAAGAAGGACACGAGAAAATGGTGCAAGTTCCATAAGATCTCCACTCACAACACAAGTGAGTGTCAGGCCAAGCAGTCACTAGTGGTCGAGCTGAAGGATTTCGAATCAAATGCATGTTCGACTTTGAGTCGAAACCCGACAAGGGGAACAACAAAGAGAAGAAGATCATTGACGTGGAGCCCAATGCCAATGTGGCCACCACTAATATCTAGAAATATGAGCCTGAAGATCTAGAGGAGGGGGAACACCTCTTCCACTCACAAATGTGGGTGAACGGTTCTCCACTGCAGTTCATTGTCGACAACGAAAGCCAAAAGAACCTCATTTTAGTAGAGGTTGTGATGCAGTTGGTCCTACCGACTATATCACATCCACAACTGTACACTATCGGGTGGCTTCACCAAGGATGAGATCTATACGTCAGCTAGTAGTGCCGCCATCCCTACATCATCAAGACCTTCACGGATGAGGTATTGTGCGATGTTGATCCTCTTAAAGTTTGTGATGTATTATTAGGAAAACCATACTTGTGGAAGCAACATGTTGTATATGAGTCTCAACCTCTCTCTATGATTATTACTTTGGGTGATAAGTTGTACATGATACCAGAGGTAGTCCCGTCTACTTCCATCTCTTTGATCACTACAAAGAAATGTAGTAAGATCATTTCTCAAACCAGGAAATTTGTTTTCCTTATGATTTTCCCTCGGGGTAAGAAAAAGTTTGTTGCCAAGGATTCCAGACAGGGCTCCTTCACACAACAACAACAGATGGACAAGGTCGTGGAGGAGTACATGGACATTTTCACCTCACCTACAGGGGTACCTCTGTACTGTTAAGTCAAGCACTCCATTGATCTGACCCTAGGCATGCTGCTACCCAATGGAACGATCTATTAACACTCTGTTTTGGAGAATGATGAGATCAAGAGGCAGATTTATGAGTTGTTGTAGAAAGTGAATATCAGGCTAGGCTCATCACCCTGTGGGAGCCCAATTATATTTGTACAAAAGAAGGACAGAACTTGGAGACTTTGTATTTACTATGGGGCACTGAAGAAGATCATTGTCCAGAATAGGTACCCAATCCCATGGATTGATGACCTTCTAGACCAACTCAAGGGGGTCAAATATTTCATCAATATTGACTTGAAGTCCGATTATCACTAGGTTCCTATCAAACCCTCTCATGTATGGAATAATGCCTTCAAATCCAAGAAGGGCCTTTTCGAATGTTTGGCCATGCCTTTCAGGTTGACGAATGCCCTCGAAACCTTCATGAGATTGATGGATGACATCTTGCGACCCTTCACCAATGCATTTGTGGTGGTGTATTTAGATGACATATTGATCTTCAACAAGAGTTGGGAAGAGCACCTCCACCATATTTGATAGATCCTTCAAACCCTGTGACAACACAAGTTGTAAGCCAATTTGGAGAAATGCACTTTTTGCATGACCCAAGTTTAATATCCGGCGTACACTATTGAAGGGTGTGCATGTGGACCTAGCCATGATACAAGTTATTTGGAATTGGCAAACTACAACCACTCTAACAGAGCTTCACAACTTTCTGGGTCTTGCCAATTTCTATCGCAGGTTCATGTTGGGGTTCTCTCATATCACTTGGCCTTTAAGTAAAGTCACCAAGGGCCAAGAGAAAGAAAAGTTATTGTGGTCTGAATCCCAACAAAAGGTGTTTTCTGAGTTGAAGCATCACCTCTGCTTTACACTAGTGCTTAGATTACCATACCTGCAACAACCATTTGAGATCGAGACAGATGCCTCCGATTATGCTATTGGTGCATTTCTTACTTATCAGGGGCATCTAGTAGCATATCATAATGAGACACTTTCAGGTACAACCTGAAAGTATCCCACATATGACAAAGAGATGTATTCCATTGTGGAGGTCTACCGACAGTGAAAGCATTGCATTATGGGGAAGGAAACAATCATGCACACATACCACTGACCCCTATAGTTCATACAAACACAAGGAAAGTTGTTGAATGAAAACCATCAGAAATGATCCACATACTTGCAACAGTTCCATTTGAACATTAAGTACAAGAACGGAAGTACCAACAATGTTGCAGTCTACCTCAGCGTACCACTGGTTATGGCGCTAACCACTGTGCTCGACTCTTGTGGGTACGAGACTGCGAGGTGGCTGCATCTTTACAAGAGCGATCCAGAATTTAGCAGCACATACCAAACACTCCTTGAAGATAAGTAAGTTCTAAAATTTCACCTCCCAGATGCACTATTATGCCATCTAGGAAACATTTGTGTTCCTTCAAGTGAGCGTGCCAAGATGATTTGGGAGGTGCATTACAGTTGGTTCCCTGGACATTTTGGGGTAGAGAAAACAGTGGCAGTGCTAAAGAAGTATTTTTATGGGTCAAACCTTTGACATGATGTTGGGAAGTACATTAGTTCATGCCTTGCATGTGCCATAGCCAAACCAAACATCAAGAAGCAAGGCCTATATACTCCTCTTCCTACTCCTAGTCGAACTTAGGAATCCATTTCCATGGATTACATATTGGGCCTTCCTTCTACTAAGCATGGAAACGACTGTGTTTTTGTGGTCGTCGATAAATTCTCTAGGATGTCCATTATGACAGCCTCCAAAAAGAGTATCACAACAAAAGCCATTGCTAAGCTCTTCTTTGAACAAGTGTGGGTACATTTTGGGATCCCACAACTCATTATATTAGATCAAAACAATAGGTTTTGAAGTACATTTTGGTCAAGTCTCTGGTCGATGTTGGATACCAAGCTCACTAAATCCATGACTTTACACCTCCAAATTGATGGCAAAATAGAGGTCATCAATAAGATGATCACACACATTCTGCGTGTGTACAACTTGAAGCATGCATGCACATGGGATAAAATCCTCCCTTATGTCCAGCACAACTACAACAGAGCTCTCCATAGCTCAACTGGCCATAACCCCTTTCAGGTGGGGTTGGGATTCCAGCCACTATGTCCCATTGAAGTGGCCATACCATTTATAGCTACTTAGGTAGATTCGGCTCATGTCCAGTCCAAAGTTGACATGGCTAACGACTTCATTGAGTGCATTCAACACATCTTCCAGCAGGTCCATGACATATTGGACATAGCCAATGCTAAGTAAAAGCAGCGTCATGATCAACATCGAGTGCCACACAAGTTCCAAGTGGGCGACAAAGTTTGGTTACATTTGTAGAAGGAGCGCCTCGCTGGGCCCCACCGTAAGCTTTGCCCGCTCCGATATGGGCCTTACACTATCACTAAGGTTGTAGGGGAGAATTCTTTCGAGCTCAACATTCCACCATTTATTTGCCTGCACCCAGTGTTCAATGTGGACTGCCTTCGACCATACTTTCCACCATTACTGGACACATCAGACATTGCAAAGCAAATCATACCAACAGAGTTAAACCCAGACTGCATGGAACAAGCGACAATTGATCGCATGATGGACACGCAGATAAAGAACACTTGCCAGTAGAAGATCCTACTATATTAGGTTGTCAAAGTTGGCTAACTCCTGCACCAAGGCAAGTGGCTCACCAAGGACCGATTTCGGTAGAAGTTTCCCCATATCATGGAGGCACTCAATGTAATGAGGACCATTGCTTCCTAAGGGGGGAGGACTAATCCAGGTGGATATTGGTGGCCACCTGCCTATTCCACTTGGAGCCCCGCTGATTTTTCTTTTCATTCCTTAATTGTAGCACAAATTACTATTTTTGGCATTTTTGCAGGTCCAAAACTTCCGGAGCCGTTTTGAGGGACTAAAAGATGTTTTTAGGGAAAGCGGAGAGACCGGAAAAGTCCCAAACTATTTTACTAGCTTGTTTTCGGCCTTCTCTTTGAGATATTTGAAAATAGGTATTATGATAGCCAAACATAGATTGTATGCCAAAGTTACGACCCTGGGAAGTTGATGTACCAATTTACCCAAATGAGGCCCATAGTTTTGGTGCTTCATCTCCTAGGGTTAGGTTTTTGGATGTTTAGGGTTATCCATTGTTTCTCAATATTAAATAGGCCTTTGAGCCTCATTGTAACATAGTTCAGAGGCATGTAGCCACCACATCTCTTTTCAGATATAAGCTACCATTACCTGAGCTAGTTTATTTTTATTTATGTATGTAAGCATATTTCAGTTCTTTGATATTAATGAAATGAAGTTTTATTTCTGTTGCATCTCTGTGTATATGTGTTTTTCTGTATTTTGTTGTTTTCTTGCATAAGTATGGATCAAACTTGGTTTCCATCGTATAAATAGAGGGAAGTCATTTTCACTTATTCATCATCACACAAACTCATTTCCTTTTTTGAGTGAGTGTGCACTAGCATTATTATCTTTTTCTCTTTGCTGCTTATGGATGATTGATGGAGTGAGTTGTCTTGGGAGGGATATTTTTGCATGGAGAGATCATCTTTGGATTGGTGAATTGATTCTTGATTTAATGGTGTAAGTTTATTGTCATTTTCTTCCATTTTTCATGATATTTTCTCAATTAGGGTTTCTATTATGCCATATTAAAAATTCCAATATCTTTCATGAAATCTTATTTCTATGTTTATGCAAAATTTGTTTTTCAAGAATCCATCAAACTTTTTGCATGCATCCTTTGATTTTAAATCTCCTTTGAAAGGAGTATTTATGGTTTCTAAGAGAAGTGAATTAGGCTTCCACCCTCTTCATTCAATTCCTTCTATCATTGACCTCGCCCTAGTTGAATTCATTTCCCAATTGAATAGATGCAATAATATAGTTGTGAGATCACTTTTTAATTTTGTCCTTTTTTCTTATTTATTGGTAGCAAGGGTCATGGTTTGGTCTAAATTTGCATATTATGGTAATTTTTCATCTATATGTTACTATCCCATTGGTAGGAATAACATTTAATAAACTTAAATGACAAAATCTATCATTACTTAAAATTTTCACCCCTAAAAATAGGATTGACATCTAGACGTTTATTATTGTTTTATGCATTTGAAACCATTAAAAACCTAAAATTTCCTTAAATTCCTTGCTAATATCTTGATATCCTTTAATACTTTGTTTATATTATAATTTATAAGCTATTTCTTAACTGTCATATGATTTTGCATGTTGTAAAATTGTCCATCTTTTATACCCTAGCTTATAACAACTATTATTTAGTTTATTAGGGTGGGTTGAAAATGTAATTGAAAATTTGTAACTCTTATTTTGGACTTCAATGCTTTTTCGGTGCCTTATACCATAACCATTAGACTCTTATCACGCTTGAAAACTCATTTATTGAAGACGTTTGTAGATGATTTATCTGCAACTTTTTTAGAGAGCCATTTGGCTCATAACCTTAGTCACTTATCCTCTAAGTATTTCCAAGGAAGCCTCCCTTATGGAGATAACATCTGACCACAAGAGCTTCTAGTGACAGGCCTAGTAGAACAATCCTTTGTCCTAGAAAGAATAATATTCCTAAGACACCTATTACTCCTATTACTCCTATTACTCATGTAGAAAAATCCATTTTTGGAAGCCCTTCTACTTTAAAAATAATGTAAAATCCATGGATCACTAGTGTTTACAAGACCCTTGATATGAGTTCCATTCAAGGATACCCCCATAGATTGTTTGACAAGTATGAAGAGTGGTTTCCTAAATTCACTAGGAATGATGTAGTGACTGTTGAGAAATACATTGGTTTGTTTTACTAGCATGTAGATGGAATAAACATCCAATATGAGGATGTAATCATGATATTTTTTTTCCCTTGCCATAGAAGATAATGATAGAAATTGGTACCTATATTTTCCTTTAGGAGTTATCTAGAACTAGGACCAAATCATGAAGCCTTCAATAAAAAATGGAAAACCATCAAAGGAAATCATGAATTTTCTTGCCAAATTCCTAGAGGCTAAGAAAATGGAGAATGAAAGTGTTAAGGATTTCACTCAAATATTTGATCAATTAATTAAGAAAATAGCCAAAATCTATAATCCCTCTTGTTGAAACAATCTTGGTGCTTTACGTAGATGTTTTTCATGGATGTTTCTCCTATCCCTTAAATGGCTAGAAGCCCAAAACTATTGATCAAGCTAGATCTTATGCTATAAATATTGAATGCAACTTAACCACATCCAATACCTACCTGCTATCTTATCCTGGAGCCAAAAGTTAGGGTTAAACTTAAATCTTCCATGGAAATTGACCCATCTTTGTAAGTCTTTTCCCAAAAATGTGATAATGTGAAATGAGATTATACAGGGGACAACTTTCCATGATGAGTAGGTTTACCACATTAGACAAGGAAACAAGTTTGTGTCTAAATTACCTCCCAAGCATCAATATAACAATGATATAGGATCTATCCCACAAGGTGCAGTTCAATTGGCAATTGTTGTGTTATGGAGTATTGTGTAAATTGTGAGATTCAATGTTGAAATCCCCCGTGGGTCAAGCCAACCAAAAAAAATAATGAGATAAGGTCCCAAGAAGAACTCAAAACCCAAGTTAGTGACAAGATATTTCCTCAACAATGTGTACCTAATACTATTTCCCTTACCAATATGATAAATCAGGAGGGTTTTCCTCAGCGGCAAATTTGTAATTTTTTCCTCAATGAAGGAGAATTATCTGATAATCACGTTGAAGAGGAGGATGGCCTAGAGAATTTAAACTAAATAAATGATTCCAATCTATTTATTATCCATCTAAACTAAATAAATGAAAATATAGCCATGTTGTGACCCAGGTCGGATGCGATCCTCGGGTGAGTTTGATGGCATTGATGGCCCTAGGTCATGGCTACTCAAGTCAAAGGTTAGTCATGAAGTCATCTTAGGACTCAGATAAACTAGAAAACAAAAAAAAAAATACAATTAAGGGAAAATTAGAAGTATTAGTAGAAAGATAGAGAAAGAGCACCAAGAAACAACTAGAATATACAAACATACAAATAGACAATAATGAGACAAAAACAAATAAACTAACTAAAAAACATACCAGTCTTATAGATAGACAAAAACCAAAAGAAACAAAGAACAAATAGAAGAAAGAGAAGGAGAAACTAAGAGCTAGAAACAATATTAAAGGTTTAAAAACCTAAAGGGAAGCTACACAAAAGTAAAGAATAGCAAGGAGGAAAGCAAAACAAACTAGAGAAGCAAATTAGGGAACTAGAGCCAAAGAGAAGAAGGGGGAAAAGTTGATTAAACATGAATGTTAAGGGTCTTGATTGTTAAAGGTTGTCTGTTGGTTGATCAATGAGAGTCAATTCCTACTTACCTCTAGGCTCTTTCTTCATTCATATTTGGGTGCTTGAGTAAGGGTAATATATGTAAACTATGTCTTGCAGGCCTACGCAAATGGATTTTTTGTCTACATTTCCATGGTAATTGAGAAACGAGATTTCAATCCTTTTATACTAGAACACATAGATGTATTTTAACTTGAGTTATTCAAATTTGTTCCAAGGGTTTATACTGTGTTTGTTCACTGGGAATAGATCTTGGCTAGATTAGCCAAGCCTATGGTCTAAGGTAAGCCACAATTCATTGACAAATATTGACAAAGATTACATTATGTATAAGTGTTATAGGCTTATTTTGGTTGTACTAAAGTGAGATGCTTTTATAGCATGGGTAGAAAGAGTTATTCACGTAATATTAAAAAGTTGAAATGAAACAAATTAAGCATTTTACTTCTAATATTAGAAAAAAAGAAAAATAGATTAAACTTGTTATTTCTTTTAATCAATTACTATAATGTTTGTTATTATCAATCTATCTTAATTGTAAACCTTTTAAGTGATAAAACTTTCCCCTTCTTAAAAAAGATCTATGCTATTTATATACAATTCAAAATGTACTTAGTATATAATTGCATATAAATCCATAGCAAAGTAAGAACTTCATAACTGGTTATGCATGTTTCAAGAATATGTGTAATAGCCATCAAATTTCAAGTGACATTTATATTTACGCTATATATTATAGTTCAAATAATGATAAACTTTAGTTTAAAAATTCTGTATCAAAGTTACAACAAGAATATATATAGCATGTAATTTGGTGATTTGAAATGTTTTGAAAAACATTAAGATAATAATTTTGACCTTATTCAATAAGGCTTCATTTTCCTTTTCTATTAAAATGTATCTTATCCAGTAAAATATTATATCAAAAAAATCAATTATAACTCAGATTTTTTTATAACAGGGATAAAGGGTGAGCATATTTTCCTTAGTACCAGACATTAAAATGTTCATACATGTGAAATAAGCTTAAATATTTATGTATGTAAATTAAAGCACATCAAACTTTCAAGATTTGGAGTTGATTATGAACCGAAATATGTAAAATAAGGAAAATCAAACTTTCGAGATTTCTCATTCACTAATAGAGTTGGTTATGAGCTTTTGTTACAAGTATTTGGTTTAATATTTCATAAGCTCTACCGCATTGTCTAATTATCCAATTATCCTTAAAACAAATTGCCACGTTCCACACAAATGGACACGTAAACAATTTTATTGTAAGCCACTTTTACAAAATTTATCCTTATTATCTCCAAAATTATGCTTTGGAGTTTCCTCTTCATTGTAACTCACATGAAACCCATTAAAAGTGTATTTCATATTTTGCTTAACTTTTATATTTTTCTTTATTTATAGGGTATACAAAATACACATCAGATATCTAGCAAGAGGCACAAACTCATTTTGAAAATTTTTACAAAGCCAGAGAAGGAATCTAGATAGAAGATCAGATATGGGGTCTAAAGGATACCCTATTATGTTTGATCATGATCAGAACCAGATCCTATTTTGTCCTATATTTAGAGGAGGTACACAAGGTTAATTTTTACAAAGCCAGAGAAGGAATCTAGATAGAAGATCAGATATGGGGTCTGAAGGATACCCTAAGATGTTTGATCATGCTCAGAACCGGATCCTATTTCGTCCTATATTTAGAGGAGTTACACAGGGTTCTCAAATCATTTGCAAAGGATAAATATTTGGGTCTGGATGGTTGGACAATAGAATTTTTCCTTCACTTTTATGATCTTGTTGCAAATGATTTATTAATGATGGTCAAAGCATCTCAGAGACTTGGACAAATCCCGGGGGCCATTAACTCGACATTCATTGCCCTCATCCCCAAGATGTCTTCCCCAGAATCCTTCATGGACTTTCGACCTATATCACTTTGTAATATTACTTACAAGTTGATATCGAAGATCATTGTTGAGCGTATCAAACTGGTACTATCGACACACATATCCAAGGAACAATTTGGTTTTCTAAATGACAAGTTGATCCATGATGCGATCGCTATGGCCCATGAGTGCATACACTCCATTCACACAAAAAAACTCGAAGCGATGGTGATGAAGATAGATCTCCGGAAAGCATATGACTACATTGATTGGGCACACCTCTGCATCATCCTATCTAGGATTGGCATGGATATTCATAATACTGAATGGATCATGGCCTGTGTGAGGTCGGTAAAATTTGTGGTCATTATAAATGGATATCCTATTGATTTTTTTGGTGCTAGTAGGGGTTTGAGACAGGGGTGTTCCCTCTCACCCCTTATATTTATCCTTGTAATGGATGGTCTTAGCCACCAAATCTGGATGGCACGTGAAGTGGGACATTACTCTGGCTTGAATATGGGACAGGGTATTTATATTACTCCTATCTTTTTTGTGGATGACATTCTTACATTTGGGATTATATCTCGGACGCAATGGAACTATCTACAATAGATTTTTGACAGATTTGGTATGGCATCGGGCCTAATCATTAACGTTGGTAAATCAATTTTATATTACGGTAGCGGGGAACAAGATGAAATTGATCACATTGCTGATAATTTCGGGGTGACTGCCAGGCCCTTCAGTGAAGGTATTACATATCTGGGATACAAGATCAAACCAAACAATTACAAAAATGGAGATTAGACATGGATAATGGATAAGGTGAGGAATAAAGTATATAGCTAGGCTCACTTCTATCTATTAATGGGAGGTAATCGATATTGCAACAGAACATTGTATATTGGGCACACCTATATAGTCTGCCTATAGATATTTTGAACAAAATCCGCAGTATTATGATGAACTTTATTTGGGCCGGATTAGGATAGCACAAAATCCACCTCATCAGATGGGAGAATATTTCTATCCCAAAGAGATATGGAGGTTGGGGAATCATGGACATAAAAAATTTCGACAGGGCATTATTGATGAAATCATTGTGGCGGGCACTTTTTTTTGTGAGTACATGGAGTGACATTATCAGGGAAAAATATTTTACAAACAAAATAGTGGAGGAATGGATAAGGGAAGGGCTTATTGGAAAACAGATTGGGTCAAAGATTTGGAATTATTTCAACAAAATATGACAATGTTTCTTGGAGCGCATATGTTGGAAGATAGACAATGGACATAACATCATTATAGGCAGAGACATAATAGAAGGGACGACCCAGAATCACATATTGGGGGCATAAATCATACAAAGACTACAATCGAGGGGATATTTCTTCATTGCACAGGTCATCAGGACATGGCAAGATCACTTCCCTATCTGGAAAATTGGGGCGGAAATTGGCCTCATAGGAATCAATGCTGACAGATGGGAAAGATATATATTTGATATCAATAACGATGGTATATGTAGATCGGGGATGGGGGACAAAATCACATGGGATGGCAACCTACACAAGGGGGCCATCAGGGTGGTGGATAACTATATATTGATGCTAAATCAGAAAATGATTTAAACCAAGATTGTATCTACAAAAAGTTCTGGAAATTACATATTCCAACCAAGATGATATTATACACTTGGCTTGTGTGGCAAAACAAAACATTGACCTGGGATAATCTGGAAAAGAGGGGCTTTCATGGACCAGGGAGGTGTGTATTATGCAGAGGGGCTTTGGAAACTAATCTACACCTTATGCTGACTTTCCCGGTTGCTGCTCAGGTATGGACATGGTCATCTAAAATTCTCTCTTTTGTCTTACAATCACACAATACTATTGAACAAGTTCTAATTGGGTGGAGTACAAAAAATTGACTTCAGACAATTCCTATTATTATCTTATGGGAACTATGGATGGCCCAGAATGCCATAATATTTGAGGACTGGCCACTTAACACAAATCAGATTATGGCCAACATTGTGAAATGGATGGGTCCTATTGAGATAAAAACCTCGCCTCCTCGAGACATGAGCATCCGACTACAACCAATACAGATCGGTTTCCCTGTGGGATATTTTGATGGAGCTGCACAAATAGGACTATGTGGATGTGGAGGTTGGCTGAGAATCACATAGGAAATGCACTACAAAATACACTGGCATGGTGGGAATGGATCCAATATGCGGGCATAAACTCTAGAAATGTGGGGGACTATGTGGTATGCAAAACAATTGAATATTCAAAATCTTCTGATTATGGGAGACTCAAAAGTATTGATTGAGTATATGAATGGCAATAACTCCATATCTCTACCACACCTGGTGGGCTGGTTCGAACATCTGCGGATCCTCAAAGACTCTTTTCAACAAATCACTTTCTCCCACATTCACAGGGAACAAAATACAATTGTTGATTCTATGTCAAAAAGGGGACTCCGGGTGATGGCAAATATCTTGATCATATACAGGTTTGATGGGGACGAGCTCGTGGAAGAGACGAACATTCCTCTCCCATGGCGATAAAATGGGGTATTACTATCATGCAGGATAATCATTTGTGGTTAACATGATAGGGGACTGTAATTTTTTGTTGTTTATATGTTTTATTGCATTTTGTTTTCTAAGTTTCATTGTGTTGATGATACACCTCAGGGTGTTTTTTTTACTATGCATTACGACTATGGATACTAATAATATTGCAGCAAGGGCGATACATTTTGTATGGGTAGATGATGAAAATATGATATGTAGAAAACTGTGATACTTTATGTTTTCAAAATTATGTATTTTTGAAAATTGTACTGGTTCATCTATAAAAACCAGCGGTGTTTTTTTACCTCTGAACAAAAACAAAACAAAAAATAAAAACGTTTATAGTCTTAAATTACATGAGGCATTTATCATTAAGAAGAAGACCTCGATATTTGGTCATTTAAATTAACTTTGGACTCATTGAAGTTGAGGGGGCATGAATCTATAGTGTATGTAGAAATGGATTTTTGCTATTGAAGTTCACATGCAAAGCCTCTTTGAATATTTCAATGTACCAGGTATTGGGATGATTTGATAACAATGTGGATTGTTGAAAACAAAATTTAGAAACATAATGTTTCAATCCACCCATTATCGAAATGACTTAGAAATAAATTGTTAACAAAATATTTATTAACAAACTTCCCCTTCTCTTCATTTGTCACGTAAGAATATATCAATTTCTTAGTTGCATTTTGGGCGAGCAGGTAAGTTAAGATAATTGTAATATTTGATGGATATGGGGATTTAAATAGGAAAAGGAAAATATTAGGGGATAAATTTCACTCACAAGATGATTTTTTATGTTCTTTTTTAAAAACAAAATTGCCATTTTCTATTTTTTTTAAATGATTCACCCAAATATTGTAAGATAAAATTATTTTACCTTCAAAATAACTAAATTTTTATACAAACTATATAAAATCTTTAGAAATTTGAATATTTTTATAAAATTATTTCCAAATATTTTACACTTTTCATATTATGGCCTAGTAAGATTCACCAAGGTTTCTACACATTAAAATAAAATTTCTTCTTTAAAAATTCATTGAAGTAGGTTAACATAATTGAAATAAGAGTGCTCATATGTGATGGAGATGGGGTATTCATTTATATTTATATATTAGAGCCATTAGTAATGTTCAAACTCACACACACACATATATAGTGAATTAGAAACTTGTTGGTGTAATCTAGGCAAGGCTCGAAATCAAACCTAGTGGTTGTCATATAGCACCAAGAGTAGTATATCCAACACCCTGCAAGCGTGGTTGTCATATAGCACCAAGAGTAGTATATCCAACACCCTGCAAGCCACATGTACTAGAAACTTATGAATTAGCAAGAGCGGAGAGTGCATAGAGAGTGGGGGAGCCTACTCCTTGAGACTTATCAAAACATGTCAAATATATCCCTTACAAAAATTAGAATCTAGTAAAAGGGATAACAACCCATTATCCTAACCAATCAATCCAACTAATAAAACAATACAAACCTAAAAATTATTGAATTGATTAAAGACCATTCAATTTTTTAACCATTTCTTTTGCAAAGAATGTTTTGATACACATACCCTAGTTTTTCATGTGATAATTTTGTTTAAAAAAGACTTAAAAAAGTAGGATCAAGAGAAATTTGGATGACTTGTGCCAACCAATCAAATGAAGGAATGCGTAGCTTTAAGATATCATCGAAATCTAGGATAAGAGAAATTTGGATAACTTGTGCGAACAAATCGAATGAAGGAATGTGTATCTTTAAGATATCATCGAAATCTAGATTGGTTAAAGTAATAGGATCCTAAATTACATATAAATACACTTTATTATCACACCATATAAATACATGTAATTATCATGAATCATATCATAGAATATGGTATTGTTGTGGCTTGTACTAGAAAGTATTTGTGGGAGATTCTAAGAGAGGGAAACACTATGCCTTTTCTCTATAAGGAATAGGAAGATGTAAGATAAATCATTATTAACATGAACCAAAGGTAGAATTCAATGAATTCAATATAATATATTATTTATATTGTGTATGTAAATTTGGAATATTATTATCATGTCATATAAATACATATAATTATCATGAATCATATCATAGAATATGGTATTGTGGTGGCTTGCACTGGAAAATATTTGTGGGAGACTCTAAGAGAGGGAAACACTATGTCTTTTCTCTATAAGGAATAGGAAGATGTAAGCTAAATCATAATTAACATGAACCAAATGTAAAATTCAATGAATTAAATATAATATATTATTTATATTGTGCATGTAAATTTGGAATATTATTATCATGCCATATAAATACATGTAATTATCATGAATCATATCATAGAATATGGCAATATGGTGGCTTGCAAGAAGTATTTGTGCGAGACTTTAAGAGAGGGAAACACTATGCCTTTGCTCTATAAGGAATAGGAAGATGTAAGCTAAATCGTAATTAACATGAACCAAAGGTAGAATTCAATGAATTAAATATAATATATTATTTATATTGTGCATGTAAATTTGGAATATAATATATTATTTATGCTGTGTATGTAAATTTGGAGAACAAATTTTACATGTATAGAATGGGTTTATATATTGATTTTGTATGATTTTCCTTGTTTCACATATAGTTTTAGTATATATAATATTTATGTTTTTTGGTGGAGAAAATATGTCTTATATTTATCATAAAATATACATAAAAAGGAAGAAATATGTACAAAGAGAAAAAAAACAATCTGGTTATCTTCTTTCATTGTTTCAAGACTTAAGATTGGCTCAATACACAAAAGCACCAAAATTCCTAATATCTCTAACCAATAAACAACTCTTAGCTTAGGGCTAAAACACATGTCTTCTTGTAAAATCTTAAGGAATTAAGGACATAAAGAATCAATTATTTAGAATAACCTAATAGAGAAATCCTCCAAACATAAGGAGTATGTGTTAGACCCTATTACCAAAAACCTTTAGCTACTCGTAACGCCCATAGAAAGAACTCCATGGACTTCATTTACCACATATTTGCCATTAGTCATGTAACACCCTTGGATAACTGTTTATTGTATTGCACATATTTTTAGTATGCTGGTGAGCCAAGTTTTGTTGTCCCTATGTGCTTGTGTTATATGTTTTGTGGCTAGAGTGATAGTAAAGTTAAGGCCCGTGAGCTTAAGGATATGTTATATATAAATCCATGAGTAATAAATAAACACCATTTATGCAGACCAAGTTAGATGTGAGAACTGGGAGGCTATAACTCCATAATAGGAAAGATAAAAACAAAAAAATAGGGTTTGGGGGGGTGTTGATGGAATCCAAGACTAAGTGTTCACACCATGACATCCCAAAATTGACTGAGGTGTATAAAGCCTAGATTAGGAAGATTGATGGAACCCAAGACTAAGTGTTCACACCATGGCATCCACAAATTGACTTAGGCTTAAAAAACCTTGATTAAGTAGATAGAAGAGGGGAGGAACTCTCAAAGTGGTGGGGAGAGAAGTTTCCGAATTGAGACTCGGAGGGTTTCAGGCACACATTAAAAAAAAACTATCTTCACTTATCTGAATCATTCAAACCCCATCTCATTCGACCCCTATTGTTTATGAGCCACCTGAACTATTTTGGGGTGACCCATACTATCTACGAGTGGATATTTTGGTTTTATGAGGAAAGGTACATGTTGGGGAAATTGTGGTTGGCGCTATAGGATTAGACTACGAACAAGACGACATGAGTTTGATTTAACCCAACCTTGTAACCTCATAGTTGGAATTGTCTAAAGTTTCCTTCTCACCTGGGGTAACGCTGGAGTTGTAAGGGAAAATGGCAGGTAGAATTGCCTAGTATGAAGCTATCATAGTGCTTGGGATACTTCCAGTGGTAGCTAGAAATCTCAAATCCATAATTTTCTTAGACTTACTAACCATTTTGCACTTTGATCCCAAGATGGGGGGGGGGGGGGGATTTGAGGTCTATAACCAGTTGGTGTTAGTTTATGCTTCCCAAATTATGTTTTTAATTCATTGACGATGTACCTTATATGTATTTATATGTTATTTATGCTTTGTAAACTACTTGTGCATAATGTTAAATGTATGTTATCTAAAGTTATAGTGTTGAATATTGAATACATCTTGGTACTTACATACTATTTACTAAATTGAGGTGAAGCTTATTGTTAAGCTCAACCTAAGTATGCTCAATAATACATAATTGGACTAAATTCATGGGATGAACATGAGAATATTGATCTCCTAAAGAATGTGGATATATGGCTTTTAAAGCAGGAAAATTTTTAGGAATACATGTGGGAACAAATTGTTGAGGGGCAACTAACATATTCCCTAGAGGGATGGGAAGACTTGATCCAGATCTTTTAACTTCAAGGATGCATAAAAAATTTCATATAAAAGAGCATATTAACCAAGTAACTTAACACACGGAAAAGAAGTGGAAATCATAAAGAAACCATGAGATAAAATGCACACAAACGATTTGATTATTGAGTTCACCCAATGTGGGCTATGTCTTCGGGCCCTGCTCAAAGTGGGGAGGCCTTCTTTCATTAAGTGACAGCAAAGAAATGAATTACAATCAAATTTACATAAATGACCCTTATACCTCCATTTCTGATGATGGCTTGAAATTAGAGACCTCGGCTGGAGAAATAGACTACACAGTTGGAATTCTGGTGCAAAAATGTGAAAAAATGACTATAAAATTGTCAAATTATGACACTGGCACCTCTGGCCCACCAAGGGAATCTTCTCATCATCTAACAAGATTCCTCACTCGTGGTTCCAGCACTCCTGGCCGCTTAGGGTTCCATGCTCCGCTACTCCACCGATCTGGTCGAATGCATTTGATGAAGGTTTATATAACTTTTTATGGGCGAACCAACCAAAGTGGGGTCGTTGGCCCGTTGGTGGCATTTAGGTCGGGGGCGGATAGGGTTCAAACCCCTGCCACTCCCCATATGGCATGGCGATTACGTTGTAATTTTGGCATTATTTAAATTTTTGCCAGTTTTGGTTTGGGACCACCCGGGAAGCAGGTCAGCCATACTGGCTAGGCGGGTTCAAACCCCTCTAATGCCAGTAGTGTTTAGACGCGACTTTTGGAGGGGTGGTGGGTCCGTCTATGGTGGCCTGCCCATATATATATATATATATATATATATATATATATATATATATATATATATATATATATATATATATATATATATATATATATATGCAATGTTGTTGGGTGGGCCCCAAATTCATATTTTTTTTTTTTTTTTTTTTTTTTATGATAATATAGTTAAAATTTTCCTATCGGAATTTAAGGGTCATTAGGCAAATTAAGGAGGCTACAAATTCGCCCTTTTCGACCATCATTTTCCGTGTGATGTCCCCTCGCCAAATTGTTTCCTCGTTAGTGACTGCCACTTGGCCCAGTTTGAACAGAACTTTGACCATATATAACTTGAGCATATGAACTCGAGTTTGAGTGCCATTTGCACTGTTGGAATAAGGGGAAGGAGCACTAGAATTTGGTCCTATTTTCACTTCCAACTTGCGAATTTTAGTTTTTAAGATATTTTCAAGGCCACTTCTATTTCTAGACCCACCTAGATCATTCCTCCCCACTAATGAGCTTTTGTAGATCAAAAAGCTTTATCAGTCAATTGTAAAGTGAGGGAATTTCTTCCTCACTTTCTCCTTTTCCATCCATCGAGCCTTACTTGTATGAATTCCTTTGAAACTAATACGAAGGTACTCCATGTCTCCTCGTCATGAAGTCTTGGTCTTTTTGTTGAGAACGATATCTTCTGGTAGCTTGTCCAAGTATTCAGGTGAAAAATCATCCATTGTAGGAACTTGTCCAACCTCTTCAGTGTCCATGATCAAAGGAGGCTCATAAAGCTTCAAATTTTCAACGTTCATCACTGAGTACATATGCATGTATTCTGGAAAATCGAGATGAAAATAATTGTCTCCAATCTTATCCAATATGGTGAATGGGCCATATCGGATTGGTCACAACTTATTTCCTTCCCCTTTCATTTTTTCTTTGATGATGTGGAGCCACACTTGTCTCCAACCTGGAATTGGTGATCGACTTGGTGCTTGTCATGTCAGGCTTTGTATTGAGCTTGAATTTTCTCCCACTTCTCTTGCACTACCGGGTGAATCATATGAATTCGTTGAATTAACTTTCATGCTTTGTCCCTATCATCCTGCCCACTGGAATCTTCATTTCTCCCAAAGACCATGTCTAAGGTATCCTTTAGCAAATAGCCAAAGCATGTCTCGAATGATGAGCTCTGAGTGGATGAATGCACTTCCTGACTGTATGCATGTGTTACATAAGGAAGTTGTTTGTCCCACAGATTGGGATGCTTGCCAAAATAGCCTTGGAGTAAGTGTATTATTGTGCGGTTGATAACCTTTGTTTGTCCGTTGGTGATCAGGTGATCAATTTTAAGCTCAAAAATGAAATTTCTCAGAACTTCTTGAAACCAATGCCAAATCAAAGAGCTCACTGATATGAATCCAACACAACTTGAATCGCTCAAAACCAATATCATATGTTCCTGATATCACATTCTGATCGTTTTCCCAAATAATAAAAAAAATTGCAGCTACACTGAATGTGCAATCTGTACGCTGACTAGGTAGGGTGTCTGGAAAGTTGACTGTGTTTGCAAGAACCAATAGCATATTGCCAAGTGTCCACTCCGCATTGGTCAAAATTTTGTTGAGTTTTGATTGGTTGATTTTTGTGGTGAGGTGGTCTAATGGTTGGAAGCCAAGTGGTCCAATGGATAGTTTCCATGTGTCCTCCCAACAGTACACTAAATTTTTGTTATTGTCAAACGGGCCTCCACAGGAATCAAGCAGGTGACCTCACACCAGACAACACAACGCCTTACCATAACACCATGAGTATTTCTTATTATCCATAGGCGCTTAACGATATATAAAGTTTTAAAGGTTTATGGTTTGGGGTAAGGGCTAGGGCTAAGCCCCTAGCCTCAGTCTGATGACACCCATGTAACCACAGGCACCAGGACAGGAGGGCCTGAGGCTTAGCCTTAACCCAAGGTCACGATGCAACCATATAACCACAACAACGAAGGCAGGGAGCTTCAAACAAGGGGCTTGGGACAAGGCACCAGGCCGAGGTCCTATGGCCCACCACAAATTCAACCTCCAATGACATAATAGTGCAGCAGATGAAAGGGGCTAGATTCAGGCCTAGGGCAAGATTCCATGACAACAAATGTGACCTGGTGCTAGAAGATACAAGACCCAGTGGGAAGGGAAGATTGTTATCCTAAACCTCGGGGCCGTGGTGCCAACGTGACCTCGTCCCCATGTTAAGGGGCTTAATCTACAGGGGCGGGCGTTAAGGCCCATCCCTTGGCCCCATGTGACCTATGTGACCACATTTTTTAGAATTATGGGGTCATTGTGAAAATTAAACATTCAATAGAATGCATCAGCGAAGGGCTAAATTGTCACTCTGTTCGTGATTTTCAAGGTAGATTTGTAGGACAGTTGACCAGAAGGGCGAATTTGTAGGATGGTTACTAGTCAAATTTGGAAGCTCAATTTTTTTGAATTTGTATACAAATTGAGAAGAAATAGGCTTATTAGGGGTTTTTGGATGTTCTAAATCCATTGGTAACCTCTACTTTCTGATTTGACCACATCTATGGATCCTTTTTGCAAGTTTGAGACTAAAGCTGTATGGATCAGTCAGTGTTTGTAAGCAGTTTTGGAAGGTATTTGGACATGGAGAATACCTTGTAGGGGTATTATCACTTCCAGAAGGCTACTGCAGTAGCTGTAACTATCAGGGTTCAACTCAAGTTCAACTTCCCTTAACATGAATTTTTTATTATGTGTTTCAATGTGGAATTGAAGTGTTCACATGATGTTTTTTAGCTCATTTCAGTTGAAGTATGTCATCTTTGTAGGAGATGTTTTGAGTTGTTGTTGTTGTGAGAGTTCTTTGTAGGAGAACATTACCTTGTAGGGGTAATAGCCACATATTTACCTACAACAAATGTTTATGTACTTCATTGATACTAAATATATGAGTGGTCTAGTCATGTTGATAGGCTCGAAGATGTAGCCCAGGAGGGGTGAACTTCGTCAACAAACCTTTTGTCTTGCTCTTCTTTGTGCCCACATGGATTAGGTATTGTTAGGTTCATTATGTTAAGTTACATATGAAGGCTAATTCATCATTTGAAGATATATTTGAACCTGTTTGTTCAAGACCCATTTTTAATCTTGCAAAGCGTTGACACAGTCCTAAGATTTGTTTTATTTCATTTTGGGAAAAGAGGCAGAAATAGCCTATTGCAATTTCAGATTAGTTTGGTATCAGAGCACTAGTTGACCAAGTTGCAAGAATGGGCGGTAAAAGGAGCCTTCAAGAGCTAGAGGAGAATAATTTAGTTCTTCATATGGAGAACATAGAATTGAGAAGAATGTTGGAGATAGTTGAAGAGGAGAAGAGACACATGCACTTTTTATTGCAACAAGTTCTTGATGAGAAAGTTGCAAAAAGTTCAACTCCTACACCAACAAGGGAAACCTCCAAAATGAGTTCAATATGTGGTGATGGTTCAAATAATGGTTTTTGACCATATGTGGATGATGTTGCATGTGCATTTTGCAAACATATTCAAGAAGCACGCCATATGCCAGTGGACAAGAATGTGTGGCTAGATTCATCTACAAGTTGGTCATCATCATCATCATCATCAAAAGTTGAAAGGATGAATGACAAATTTAAGGAGGTAATTAGCATATCAAGTTCCACTCCAATTTATATGCATAACAACTCTTTTGAAATGTTTGAACAACATACTAAGGTCATATCTATGAAGTTTCTTTCCAAGATGGGATATGAAGGTGGAGGCCTCAACATAAATGGCCAAGGTATTACCAATCCAATTATGGATTAGGAAATACCGAAGTACCATGGATTGGGATATATCCGAACGGGTTTTGGAGAATGCTCCAAATAGCTTGAGGTACATCAAACATCTGAGCATGAAATGTCACCACCTTGTGACAACCATCAAAGTTGCAACTCTAGAGACAAGTGTAACTCTCAAGAGTGTTTTCCAATGCATGGAAATTTTGAATACTTGTGGAATAAGTGCCCTTGTACATTTTGTGATGCTTTTGACCATTGCGTGGTTGTATGTGAGCAACTTATGATAATGGTTAAAAGAATGAACCAAAATTTGGGCATCAAGTGTAATGCTTTTCTTTTGCATGAGAGAACTTCTACGTCAATAAACAATAAAAAGTTTTTTTGTGATCATTGCAAAGTGCATGGACATGGCACTGAACGATGTTGGAAGTTGCATCGGGAACTTCGTTCAAAGAAAGGCAAAGAGATTATGTTGCATAATGCAAGGGAATCAAAAGGTGGAAAAGAGGGCTCTTCAAAATCCTAAGTGACCTTCAAGACAAGATGGTGCAAGAAGAGAACCCACAAGCCTAGGAGAGGCAAAGTTTGGGTACACTTATTGTGAAGTTGTTTTGTAAAATTTTGTAAATAATTGTTGTCATTCCCTGTTTAGGTACTTTTGTAAAGTGAACATTATTATCACTATGTTCAACAAGTAGATGTTTTTCATTGATGTATGTATTGACTTGTTATAGTCTACATGTTAAGGTATTTTGTGAATGTACAAGATTGTCGTTCAAAGTTGTCATATGTTCACTAATACAAGTATTCGATTTCAAACTTGTGTGAATTGAATCTTTATTTTTAAGATTGTATAATATGACTATGTATTGTAGGCAAGGTCAATCATATCATGGAAAATTTTGCAGCAGTGTACTTTTTATGTACAAGCTCAACTTGAAGATGTTAAAGCAAGTTTATTTTTCTTTTGAATTCCTAGATGGGGTCAAGTTTGTCTTCAATAGTTTAAAATTCAAGATGAAGTATTTTTGGAGCCATATAAAGATGAGAGTAGAGAGAATGTTCAGATTCCACTCATCAATATTTTGTTCCTGCAACAACGATAAGAATGATGGCTCAATTCTTAACATGACAACAGGTCTTCATGAGGATGATAAGTGAAGTGTCTTGGTTGGGGATTGAAGGGCACCAATTGAAAATTTTACATTTTGGATTGAGTTTTTGGGTATTTTTGAGTTATGACCCTTTTATATTGACTAGGGAAGTAAAATTTTGGAGTCCAAAAGTTCCCAGTGGGGAGGCGTGATCAGGTGTTCAATTCTAAGATAAAAAATGAAAGTGCCTAGAGATTCTTGAAACAAGCGCCAAATTGAATATCTCACTTATCTAAATCCAACACAACTTGAATTGCTCAAAACCAACATTGTATGCTCCCAATATCGCATTCTAATCATTTTCCCAAACAGGCAAAAATTTTGCAGGTACGTTGACTGGGCAGTGGACTATGTTTGCAAGGACCAATGTCATCTCACTAAGTGTCCACTCCACATTGGTCTAAATTTCATTGAGTTTTGATTGGTTTCTTGTTGTGGTGAGGTGGTCCAATGGTTGGAAGCCACGTGGGCCAATGGTTGGCTGCCACGTGGCCTCCCAATAGTACACTAAAATTTTTGTTATGGCCAAATGGGCCTCCACAAGAATCGAATGGGAAACCTCACAGCAGACAACACAACACCTTACCACTACGCCATGGGTATTTCTTATTATCCATAGGCGCTTAACAGTATATAGAGTTTCAAAGGTTTATGGTTTGGGGTAAGGGCTAGGGCTAAGCCCGTAGCCCCAGTTTGATGGCACCCATGTAACCACAGATACTAGGACTAGAGGTCCCAGGGTTTAGCCCCAACCCAAGATCATAGTGCAACCGTATAACCATAATAATGGAGGAAGGGATCTTCGGATAGGGGGCTTGGGACAAGGTACCAGGCCGAGGTCCCATGGCCCGCCACAGAACCAAGCTCCAATGGCATAATAGTGTGGCAGATGAAAGGGGCTAGACTCAGGCCCATGGCAAGGTTCCATGACTGCCAATGTGACCTGGTGCCAGAAGATATGGGGTGTAGTGGGAAGGGCAAGCTATTGGCCTGACCCTCGGTCCCGTGGTGCCATCGTGACCTCATCCATGTGTTAAGGGGATCCCCATGCGGCCTATGTGACCAAATTTTTCATACCTATGGGGTCATTATGAAAATTAAACATCCAAAAGAATGCATCGACAGAGGGCTAAATTTTCACCCCATTAACGATTTTCAGGGAAGATTTGTAGGATAGTTAGCTAGAAGGGAAAATTTGTAAGATGGTTAACAGTCAAGTTCATGAGAGAGCTTGGAAACTCAGAATGTTTTGAGTTTTTATCCAAATTGATCTAAACGAGAGGTTTCGTAGGGGTTTTTTGATGTTTTGAATCCATTGGTAACCTCTAATTTCTAATTTGAGCATATCTAAAGAGTCTTTTTGTAGGTTTGAGACTAAAGGTGTATGGATCAGTTAGGGTTTGGAAGTAATTATGGAAGGTATTTGGACATGGAGAAGACCTTGTAGGGTTCTCACTTCCAGAAGTCTACTGCAATAGTTTTAACTAACGGGGTTCATCTCAGGTTCAAATTCCCTTAACATGAATTTTTTATTATGTTTTTCAATGTGGAATTGAAGGGTTCACAAGATGTTTTTTAGCTCATTTAAGTTGAAGTATGTCATATTTGTAGAAGATGTTTTGAGTTTTTGTTGTTGTGAGAGTTATTTGTAGGAGAACACTACCTTGTAGGGGTAATAGCCACATATTTACCTGCAGCAAATTTTATGTACTTCATTGATACTAAATATATGAGTGGTCTAGTCATGTTGATAGGCTCGGAGATGTAGCCCGGGAGGGTTGACCTCCGTCAACAAACCTTTTGTCTTTCTCTTGTTTGTGCCTGCATGGATTATGTATTGTTATGTTCATTATGTTAAGTTACATATGAATACTAATTCATGATTCAAAGAGATATTGGAAACCTGTTTGTTTCAACACACATTTTTAATCTTGCAAAGTGTTAAGGTTGTCCTAAGTTTTGTTTTATTTGATTTTAGGAAAAGAGGCAAAAATCACCTACTCCAATTTCAAGTTAGACGGTCTACGAATGACATGTCATGCTCCTCTTCAGCTTGGTGTCCATCATTCTCCACAAACTTGTCCAAAACTCTCCAAGAAAGCGAGAGTCTCGATCAAATACAATGGATGTGGGCAGCCCAAAGTGGACCCATACAAATTGGAAGAAGAGATGAGCAGTCTGCTCTCCAGTGACCTTCCTTTTACAAGGAATTAATACAAAGATTTTTCTAAATCGATCCACAATGATATACAAATAGTCATGACCTCTCTTAGACAAAGGAAAATCTCCTACATAATCCATTGACATACTTTCCGATAGACGACTCATAACAAAGAGTGGTGTGTAGAGCCTCAATTTTCTATTAGTGGGCTTGCTAACTAAACACACCACACATCCCTTTACATATTGAGTCACAACATTTTTCATGTGAGGCAAATAACACAACCTATGAAAATGACATAAAGTTTCCCTACACCAAACTGACCTGACATAAGAGAGGTATGTGCCTCTCTGGTTACATGTACTCTTTCATTGGTGGGGATACAAAGTTTTCCAAGGTGGTATAACAACTTTCCCTTCAAATGGTAATTGGACACATGTGATCTATTAGTCAAATTTACATAAATATACTTAAAATAATCATCATCATCATATTGTTCAGCATAACTTTCAAAAGATAAAGAGGCATTTTACAAAACTATAGATGCAGAAATAGAAGGGCGAGAAAGCATATGTGCCACTTTGTTGCAAGTGCCCTTCTTTTCTTTTATTACCAAGTGAAATTGTTGGAGGAATCCCATCCATTTGAAATGATGTGCTTTTTGAATCTTGGTTTGCGACTGGAGGTACTGCAAGGGTTGGTGATCTATGTGAATGACCACTTTTTCACACTTTGGACCAAGGCATACAACTCCTTGTCATATGTGGGATATTTCAAAACATCTTGTGAGAATGTCTTTGAATGGTAACATATATGTTTCCTCTGTTGCATCAATACTGCTTCCATGGCGTATCCATTGGCATCTGTCTCGATCTCAAAAGGTTATTGGAGATTAGGTAAGGCTTAAACTAGTGCGGCGTTGATATTATCTTTTAGTGTATCAAAGGATTTATGTTGCTTTCCTCCCCATTGAAAGGTTTGCTTCACACTCATCAATGCATGTAAGGGGGTTGCAATGACAAAGAAGTTGGAAATGAACCTTCGCCAGTATTGTACTACACCCAAAAAGCTACGAACCTCTATAACATTGGTGGGTTTAGGCCACTTTACAATCACATCAATTTTAGAAGGATATATTTTCAATTGTCCACCTCCAACAATGTGCCCTGAGTAAACCAAAGAGGTCTTCCCAAAATCACACTTAGACAATTTGACATACAAATTTTCTTTTTGCAAAACATAAAGCACCTTTTTAACATGACTCACATGATCATCTGATGTCCTATTGTAAATAAGAATGTCACCAAGATACACAAGTACAAAATCATCAAGAAAAGGCCTTAAAATATCATTCGTCACCCTCATGAATGTGGAAAAATCATTGAATAGTCTGAATGGAATCACCATCCATTCAAACAACCCTTGTTTCATCTTGGATGCAGTCTTCCATATAACATCCTGTTTTGCAATCCTGACCTGATGATAACCACTGCATAAGTCCAGTTTTGTGAAACAGATAGCATTTTTCAATCGATCTAACAAATAATAAATGAAAGGCAGAGGCTATTTATTCTTCATTGTTATTTTGTTGAGTGTGGTGTATTCTACGCACATCCTCCATGTGCCATCCTTCTTTGGCACCAACACGATAGGTGAACCACATGGAGATGAACTTGGCCTTATGACCCCTTGGTTTGGAAATTCCTGCACCTGTTTATTTATATCCTCCATCTCAATGGATGAAAACCTGTAAATACCAATGTTGGGTAAAGGATAATCCTGCTGCGAGTAAATATCATGTTGGATCTCACACTTTGGAGGCAACCCACTTGGTTCCTGAAAAAACCCATCATAGTTAGAAACAATTTTATACAATTCATTTTTATGAGTGGGATCACAACCTTGGAAAGATTTAGATGTCTCGAAATCTTTTTCTCTCACAACCATGAGCATGCATCCTTTGTTGGAATTGATCAATCTCTTCATCTGACCTGCACTTACAATACTAGCATTGATCTTGGCTTGATGAACTCTAACAATGTATTCCACCTAATCTCTCGTGAGATGATACTTGTTTTCATGGCGAAAGAAAATTTCTTTCCTGTCAAAAAATACAAACTCCCCAATACAATACCACAAATATCAAAGGGTACAACATCAAGATTAACCTCATCTACTAGTTTGGATGCAATCACAAATCTATCTCTACACTATTTAGTTAGATGTAATTTTTCTTTATCACACACCCAACCAAGAGGGTATGGTTTCAGATGACGCTTGGTCTCTAGTCCTAACTTTTTAACCAAGGATTCTGAAATCAAATTTTCTTGTGAGCCCAAATCAAACAAGGTTTCCACTTTAGTATGTTTCATTACTACTCTAATGTGGAACAATTCAATTCTCTTTCATTCATTAACAAGAGGCTCTTTTGAATAACTTGTAGTTGCATGTAACTCAAAATTTTCATTAGCATGAAGAGAAAGAGTATCTTGTGTGCCCACTGTTGTGATCAATGTCTCATCACTGGAATTGGATCCAAGGTCCTGCTGCATGGTTTCCACCGTCTTTTGCTTGTTCTTCCCACCAAATCTCTTTGGTTTCAACTCCGGATGCAACTTCCAACAATGTTCATCATCATGGCCTTCCTTCTTACAATGTGTGCAAGATGGCTTTGCTCCTTCCTCATTCTTGGTTATAGTTGCCTTCTTTTCCTTTCCCTTGCCTTTTCTTTTGAAATTTCCATTATGAGGTTTGAAAGATGATTTCTTCGGTTGCTCTTCTTTATCATTTTTCCCCTACTTTCAAGGTGAATGACCTTCACACTAGTCGTATCAATAGTAGAGGCTCAAATAATAACAAAGGTTGTCTGATGTAACTATGTAAAACAACAATATACTTTGTTACGGTTTCGGGTATATCAAGTGAAATATCCAAATTCAATGCTTGTTTTCTAAACTCTTATGTGAAGCTTTATACATTTTGACCCTTTCCTTGTCTTAAATATTGCCATTCCATTAAATACTTTTGTGGATAGCCCAAAGGATAAAACTAAACTTTTAATGCAGAAACAAAATTGGACGAAGAAGAAAGGAGATGACCCAAGTTTTTGTTGCCTTTCCACAACTTTCTCTCCCACCAAATGAGAGCGGTGCCACTTAGCCGAAGAGATGTTGATTGGATCTTTGCCTCATCTTCCTCGACCTGTTGAATCCAGAAACAAACTTCGATATGTCTAATCCAATTGTTTAGTTTATGTCCATTACATTCTCCATTATATGTGGGCAAATAAAACTTTACATCTAACTTTCAAAATGGCTTCTTAGATGTATTCCTATGAGGCCTGTTAGAGCGATGAGAAGAAGAAGAAGAAGAACTGTCACTAGAGGATGGAGAGGGCGGTTCAGGAGGCTCTCTTCTTCCACCTTCACGATTTATCGATGCATGGTCATCTGGCTCTTTATTCTCAAGCTTGATTATCTTCCCATGCTTTGCAAACAACTTGTCAACTTTCTCTGCCATGGTGAAGAAGATATTGCGATAATTTCACTCTTCCTCCATTCGAGCTTCCTCATCTGCCATGTTCCGTCTTTGTGGTGCACACCCTACTTCAGGATTAAAGGATTTAATTTTTCATTCTCCTCTTTGGAGCTTGTTCTTGGTTAGCATTCACTCATGCAACTCACATCAATAAGACCTGCTCTAATACCAAACTTGATTTAGGTCTTTTAACATCAAGGATGCATACATAATTGCATATAAAATAGCATATTAATGAAGTAACTTAACGCATGGAAAAGAAGCATAAATCACAAAGAAACCATGAGATCAAAGGCGTTGTTCAAAGTGGGAAGGCCTTATTTCATTAAGTGACAACAAAGAAATGAATTACAATCAACTTTACAAAAATTACCCTTATACCTCCATTTCTACTAATGACTTGAAATTGGATACCTTGACTAGATAAACAGACCGCGCCATTGGATTCCTGGCGCAAAAACATGCAAAAATGACTATAAACTTGTCAAATTATGACACTGGAACCTCTGGCCCTCCAAGGGAATTTTCTCAGGATATATTCCTTGCTCATGGTTATGGCCCTCCTAGCCACTCAAGGTTCCACTCTTTGCTCCTCCTCCAGTTTGGTCGAATGCATTTGATGAAGGTTTATATAAATTTTTGTGGGAGGACCAACCAACATGGGGTCGTTGGCCCGTTGGTGGTGGTGGCATTTAGGTCAAGAGAGGACAGGGTTCAAACCCTTGTCTCTCCCCATATGGCATGGTGGTTACATTGTATGTTTTGTGTTATTTAAAATTTTGGCACCTTTTGGTTTGGGACCGCCTAGGAGGTGGGTCAGCCATGCTGACCGGGCAGGTTCAAACCCCATCGGTTCTGGTAGTGTTTACACGTGGCGTTTGGAGGGGTGGTGAGTCTACCTACGGTAGCCCTCCCATATATTATACAATATATATATGCAATGTTGTTGGGGGGTGGAAAGGTTGGCATCCCACCACCCTAAATTCACATTTTTTTTTGTTTTTTGTTTTATGATAATATAGTTAAAAATTTCCTGCCAGAATTTAGGGGTTATTAGGAAAATTAAGGAGGCAAAAAATTCTCCCTTTTCAACTGCCATTTTCCGTGTGCCATCCCCTCGCCAAATTTTTGCCTCATTAGTGACTACCACTTGGCCTAGTTTGACCAAAATTTTGACTAGCTATAACTTGAGCATACAAACTCGTATTTGAGTGTTGTTCACACCGTTGGAATTAAGGTGAGGAGCACTACGAGCTGGTCCTAGTTTCACTTCCATATGATGACTTTGATTTTTTGAGCTATTTTCAAGGCCACTTCTATTTCTGGATCCACCCGTATCAAGACTTGAGGATTTTCATTAAAAGGGAATCTTAATGGGCTTTAATTAGTCACCTAGGTTAGATTGGCTATGAGATTTTTCCCATAATTGCTAGACAACCTATAAGAACCTTAGGATGCTATGAAATTGTAACTCTTAGGCTCTTATACTATAGGAATGAGGATTCCATTGATAAAATGCATGTGGAGACTTATTTCCTCAAGACTTATGCTATATAATTAGTATCATAAACTATTATGGAAGTGGGTTAAGGTATGTGTTAATTGATTGGAACAACCAAGGGGTACTGTTACATTAGTTTGACTAAATGAATAAGTGACTTATGACCTCTTTTGTTCCCTAGAAGATTGTTGGTATAATGGATTGATCACTTGACAAATGGGTGCCCTTTTTGGCTTAGGAGGACTTAGGTTCCTTTGAGGAATTTTGGGGGAGATTATATGCCCAGTGGGAGTTAGAAAAATTATTAAGAGTATGTAGAAAACCCCCTCCATTAAAGTATGTGAATTTTTATAAATTCATGGATTAATTTACAAGAATTTGGGGATCTATGGTGTTAAGCACCAACTCTAGTTGATCCAAAATGGATCTTGGATAAACCTCTAAGTCTAAGAGACTTCATATAAGAGGTAAAAGGTGCTAAATGGCACAAATCCTTTGTAAATCTGAGTCAGATAAAGAAAAGGGTCAAAGGTGGAGTTATATGTAAATGTCGCATCGAAAAGTGTTCAAAGGAAGGACTTAACCACAGGCCTTACGAATCCCCGATTGTGATCTCCGACATATCGCATCGGAGGTAGGCTACCATGCAATATCGGAACTCAGTCGAGTCGATAGAGCGATTGCGATGAAGCGGATCAGCGATCAACGATATATATATTGCATCGGAGTAGTCCATGGGATGTTGTATAGGCCTCGGGCCATTGCGATTGCGATATGTGATGGCGCTGATCAGTAATAGCGCCGATGTGAGGGGGCCAATAGCGATACGTCGATGCGATGGGGTCGATAGCGATATGCGATGCGCCAATATCGATGATCGGTGGATCCCCAATATAAAGGGTCATTGACATATACAATTGCGATTTGCGATCAGGGTGCAGACCCGATAGGCTTATAAGCACGATTTCATATCATTTGAAATCCGGATTTACGAGATTTCTTTGTATTTTCCTGTGTATTGGGTTTTTGGCCATACACAATGTGATTGCGATATGTGATAGAATGATGGACCTGAGAGGATTATGGGGGCGATCGAATGACGGACCCGAGAGGATTATGGGGGCGATTCTATAATATTTGAGTTCCGGAAAACACTCCATGATGTGTTTTTCATCGGTTTGCCTGTGTATTCCGTTATGTGGTAATTTTCGAGATTTTTGCATAGGAAGGCCAAACAACCGGGTTTCCTGTGCCTGCCGGTTCATTTCCATTTGGAAACATCCATCACACCTATGCCACGCTATGAGCAGGCGTTTCTGTAACAGGGATGCATTATGAAGCATGCAGTGCTGAAGAGCCGGGAAGGAATGATTCCTCATGGTCGAAGGGACAGAGGAAGGCAAGGCGATCGGGTGGCCATGCTTGCCGGTTCCTTTCCATTTGTAAATGGATTCTTGTAATGAAATAGTTGGTCTTCAGTGATGGAGGCAACTGTAACTGATGTATTACAAAAAGCACAGGGAGCTCAATTGACAGGGCTGCTGAAGGTTGTTGAGATTTGCTTGGAGATCGAGCAAACCATTGATAACACAGAGAGGTAGAGTTATGCTTAGGAGAAGCGCAGAGAAGCCCAAGAGGCTCAGAGATGCTTAAATTATGAGTGTAAGCCCAGAGGAGGCAGTCTACAGAGTTGGGGTGACTCAAAAGTAGATGGTTTCTTAGAGGTCAAGCGAAACCAGAAGCTTGTGAAAGCCGAGAAGCCACCAGAGGTTGGGGCGATGGCAAAGGGGTGATTTCCCAGAGAGCTAAGCACAGCAGCGTTGCAGAGCCGAGAGCGAAGAGCCGAGAGCCAGACCCGAGAGCCAAGAGCTGAGAGCCAAGAGCGGAGACCCAGAGCCGAGAACCAGAGCCGAGAGCCAAGAGCAGAGAGCCAAGAGTTGAGATCCGAGAGCCAAACAGCCATGGATAAAGATGGTATCCTAAGCCCATAGGTCCAGTTTTAAACCTATGGAGTTGAGTGTGGAACTTATAAAAGAAGCATTACCATAATCCCAAAGAGCCAAGTCGAGTTGACAAGAGCTCATGGAGACGTAGCCCAAGAGGTTTGGGTGAACTCATAATTATATTGTTGTTATGGTGTGTTCATTATTATTTGCATTTTTTTTTGTTATATGTTTTTATATTAGTTTAAGAAAATCAACTTAAGGCACTTAACAGTTAAAGGAAAACACAAACATACACCTACTTCAAGTTCTTTTAATTCCGCATTTATCAATCATAAGCATAGATATTGGAAATTGTTTAAGCATTGGAGTGGGAGAGGTTCTTGTAAGCTGACAAGAAGCCTTTAGTGCCCCATTTCAGATCACTAGTCACATGGGTTGGTAGGGGTTATGACCTATGATTAGATACAATAGGTGTTTAATCATGAGATACTAGACCAAGAGAAATTCATTTGGCCTAAGATTTATTTAAGGGTGGCTCAGTGGATAGTGGGTTAGTGGAGTCATTAACCAAACTAGCAAAAACTTCCATAACATGATGTTAAGTTTTAGTCTCCTGGTGTTTCAATGCATAATGGGCTAGTGTATTCATTAACTAGATTGGGCATGTCCCTTCTCAGTCTAAATTTTAGTCTCCTGGTAAAATGGTGCTTGGTTCACATAAATGAGAATCGATGGAATGGGAAGTCTCATCAGCTAACATTTTTTCAACCAAATTGGACCAAGTCTAGTGAAACAAATGTTAAGTTTAGCCTCTCGGTGGCCCGATGCCCTATTGACAGAAACAACAACTGATAAAAAGGGGAATCATGTTAGTTGATAGTTCATCAATCAAATTGGACCAAGTCAAGTGAAACAAATGTTAATTTTTGTCTCCCAATGGCCTAATGCCTGGTTAACAGAAAGGTCAACTAACAGAAAGGGTCAACTAACAATTCATCAACCAAACTCGATCAAGTAAAGCAAGACAAGGTGTTAGGAAAGCTTAGTGGTTGATGCCCGGTTAACAAAACTGACATGATATGGGAATACATATATATTAGTTGATGGCTACATCAACTGGACTAACCTCGAGTTAGAACGAGAAGTTTTAGATTTCCCGATGGCATGATTTTCCAGTGCCCAGTTAATGGGAATTGGGATATATAAATATGGTTTTTCCTTAAAGGAACCCTTAAGTATTTTTTTTCTAGATCCAGATGTTAGAAACCTTTTCTCCCATCTGTAGGTCACATAGGATAACAAGTTTAAGATCATGAGCTTATCCATTAGGGGGATAGATAGGAATGGGTTAAGAAAATCAACCTTTTACAAAAAGGATCACTTAATGATGTAAATAGATCCAAATGTCAACCATTGACCAAATTGTCTAAGCTACCAGGAAGAACCCATGTGTTTATCAATGTTGGATTATGGTAGCTTCCCCTTTTTATTTTGATATTTTTTTCGATTAATAAAACCTAGATCCAATAGTCTAAAATATATATAAATTTGGAAATACTAGAAAGTGATCGTTTTTTAAAAAGTTGGATCTAGGTTCTAGCAAGGTCAACAGCATGGTTCCTGTAGTGGTTGTTGATGTGGCATATTGACATGTTTCGGTGAAAAAGTTGGAGGATGTGGTATGTCAACATGGCAAGTTGATGTGGATTAGTTGTTAGAGAGGATATGATGTGGTAGCTAATTCAGGAGAATGACATGGAATCTAGGGTATTCAAAAGGTTTACTTATTGGATCGAAAAAAGTCTAGAAATCAAAAACTTTTGATAATGTGCCCTTTTTAGAAAATTTCAAATGGGGAAATAACTTGGATCAAATCCATTAGTTGAAAAACTATTAGGTTTAGAGGATCTTTCCATATATAGACATATTTTTAATGGTGGAAACCTGTAATTTGTTAGTTTCCATCTTTATTAGTAATCATTGTTCTTAAACAAAATCTAGGTACAACCTCCGTTAAATCTAGAAATTTTATAAACTCATCCTTTACCAAAATAACCCAATTCATATGTGACACTTCATCTGAAGTGACCATCATGTAGGGGTGGCATGGCATGATGACATGTTGGGCATGGAATCCACCCACAGCATGTTTTGGGGCTCAAAACCCAAGTTTTGGTCAAAGGTTGTGTAAGACTCCGCGAATTGCGGGAGCGGAGCGCGAAGTAGAGGTTAAGTCATAGGGTTGTCTACCCTAAATTAATGTAATGTAATGCAAAGTCATGTCAGCCCATTGTATAAATAGAGCGAGGCTCTAAGTTGTAAAGAGAGTGAATAGCTAAGGAATGAGAAAGAAGAGTACGAATGGTTGGAGCTTAGAGTAGGATTCTAAGTGTATTGGGTCATAGTAGTAGGAAGAGGCTCTGCAGCTGAGTGCGCAGAGGCCTAGTAGAGTCCGTAGCTGAGTGCGCGGACCCTTGCAGCTGAGTGCGCAGGGCAGTGTTGAGTCTGTAATCGGGATTGAAGATTAATAAAGAGAAGTTGATTCTTATTTCTGTGAATTTGTTGTACATTTTCTTCTTTATGTTTATATTGGTTTATGTGTCGCGCGCACTGATATGATTGCTGAATATGTTGTAATAACCATTACTCTTACACACACAAGTTAAGTAATTGGGTAATTAGCAAAGGAACTTGGGTATTATACGGGTCATGCCCCGAGTAGCGTTGTGCGGAAACAACAGTACAGGTTGCGAAGGAATAACAAGTGCGCATAGTAACGTGCGCGCAGGGTTAAACAGCGAACCTCCAGAAGCCCATCAGACATCCCTAGGGTGTGGAAACCTAGTTCTAGCACCCTCCCATACCACTTCAGGTGAGACCTCAGTCCGCGCTCCACAGACTGTTGCCGAAAGGGCTAGTAGTACCGGGATTTGCTTGGTTAAATCACCTCTGAACCTGGGTCAGGCCCATACAAGCCAACAAATGGTTCCGTTGCCGGGACTGGGATCTACATAAAGGATGTCTGATGTCATGCCACTGTAATCCAATGAAGGAAGAAATTGAAGAGTGGTTGGAAAAGAAGATTCACGAGTTCGCGGTGCAGGAAAATAGAAATCCGCGAGTATCTAAGGAACAGTGGTTGGAGTGCTACTTGTATATGGAAATCCACAAAATTTTCTTTGCATCCCTTCCTTCTGAGCTGTATGAGTGGATTGCGAAGTTAGCAGACAGCCAGGGAAGGCGTAGGCTTGACAAACCAATAGTGGGGACTTCGGAATTAGTGCGCAGACTAGAAGCATCAGAAGATAAGATCGCACGAGTTGTGGACCATTGGCTCAACTGAATAATAGGAGGATTTATAACTGAGTTTGCGGTAGACACGACCGTCAGTTACAGTGAGGCGGATGATCTGAAAATGAGATCTTAGATTACTTTTAAGGTATTATAGACTCATGTGCATGGATTTGTCTATATTACTTAGTGCAACAGATCGATAAGATTGCAAATAATATAGACAATGAGCAGTTAAAGAAACATAATAGACATACACACATAACATGACCAAATAATCAAGGAGTTCACCCAAAAATCCTGGGCTACATTTCCTGTTCCAGCCTTCAGTGGTGACCTCTCTATTATGTCTTCAAGAGCAGAGTTTTACAAAATGTGAGCTCAAATTGAGTCTTAACACAACAGATACAAAACAACAGGAGTTTACTTGAATCCCTCAAGTCTCTCTGTCTCAGCACTACTTGCCTCCATCTCTGTCATTCAGTGGATTTTAAGCCAATCGACACTTGTCTTTTCATCTTCTCCTTCAGGCTCTCTAGCTTCCGGCCTCTGTCCATTCAAATCCTTTCTGAGCGTTAAAAAATCACTATTAAACGTCTTTGGGTATGGTGGCCACCTATATTATAACGGAAGGGACCATCGGCGCCTTAGAAATCCCCAAAACAGTCGTTCTATGTTTACACAGAAACACTGTAAAAATCTGCCCAAACGGCTTTTATCAGATCTGAAATATTATTAATTCCGCCCTATAATCCTTTCAGATCCATCTTCGGGTGCTATCACAAGTGATCATCGATCCAACGATTGTTATTAATTTCGGGTGGCTTACGCGCACGGAGATTACCCGCCCAAAAATATGGTTTTCTCTCTCCGGCGCCGAGCCATGTGGCGGCCAGTGTATGGGCTCAGGCGGAGCTTGTCCAATACCGCTTACCGCCTGAGGCTCGCCCGAAAACCCGCTCGTTACAGAAGTCAAAATATATACCGCTGCATATATAAAGCCTTTCAGGTCTGTTTTATCGCTCCATTCGCATTTCCTTTGATTTTCGTTTATTTAACGAAAATGCGAATTTACATAGGAAAAACCCTTTTTCCGAAACTCAAAATATATTAAATTTCATCCATAACCCCGTCGGGTCTGGCTATCGCAAGTCACATTTGTATCGGCCCCGCTCCTTTTTATCACTCCGATGCAATATTGCGATATCACAATCACATATCGCATAGTCCCCGGGCCTTTGGTAAGCGCTCCCTTGTATTTTGCCGATGCGATATCATGAGTTAACCTGGGCCGTCGATCTGCACGCTTGATCGATGGTCCTTGTTGACTCGCACTGATTGTTGTCGCAACTTTCATATGGTAGCCTCCAATAGCCTCCGCTTGCCATCTCCGATTGCGATATGCTGATTGGATCTGGACCATTGATCGGCCAGATCCGATGGCTCCTGTGCATCGTTGTTCAAGCCTCTGATAGCTCTATTTTCACTATTTCTTCATGTTTTTCAGGCCCGATAGTGTAATCTGCCATTTTTAAAAGTTCATCCTTTGCGAAAGTTTTTTGATTTTTGAAGACTTAGAGGGTTTTTAGGATCCATTTTGGATCAGCGGAGCGACGTTTTCTCAAGGGACCGCAAGGTAAGTATATTAAATCTTTGAACACTTGGATTAAGATGCTATTGTGTGGAAAGTGGGTTATGCGAATAAATTAATTTTTGGAACTACGCAAAGCGGGAAGATCTACAGAAGCAGAAGTATTGAAGAGTTGGAAATAAGTCCCCTAATTTCACCCTCGCGGAAGAGTGCGGAAGAGCTTGCGAAGGTTTCTCCGAGAAGCGCGGTCAGTTTAATAAGACAACGAATTCCGCATTTACCACCTCCACCAAAAGTTGGTTTTTAAGCATCGGTCAAGTGAGGATACAACTTCCTCACTTGTCCAATCTCTATCCATCATGCACTGCTTGGCTTTGAACCTTTGAGTCCAATTCTCAGGTACTCAACATCCCCTCTGTGCGTAGTTCTCACCTTCCTGTCCAGAATTGTGTCTTCCTGCAACTCATTGAGATATTCAGGCAACAGATCATCAATAGAAGGCATCTGACTTTGCTCTTATGGATCTTCAATCAATGAAGGTTCATATAGTCTCAAGTTCTTTGCATTAACGACTAAACATATATGCATATAAGCTGGAAAATCAAGGCGAAAAGCATTTTCACCAATTTTCTCAAGTATCTTGAAAGGCCCATACCTTATTGGTTTCAGCTTATTACCTTCACCTTGCATTCTGTCTTTGCTTATGTACAACCAGACTTGATCACCAACTTGGAAGTTATGCTCAATTCGATGCTTGTCATTCCTTGCCTTGTACTTGGCCTAGCTTCTTTCCAGTTGTTCTTGCACTACCTGGTGAATTTCTTGGATCTGTTCAATGAACTTGGTTGCCTTGTCCACATCACTGTGTCCATCAACTACTATGTCTTTACCAAAGACAAAATCCAAGGGACTTCGGTATAAAACCAAAACAAGTCTCAAAAGGAGATCTTTGTGTAGAAGAGTGCTTAGCACGGTTGTAAGCATGTTGCAATAACACAAATGTTCATCCCAAAGCTTGGAATGCTTGTTGCAATAGCCTCTGAGCAACTGGATCACTGTCCTATTGACCACCTCTGTTTGACCATCTGTTTGTGGATGAAATGTTGTGCTCTTCTTCAATCTGGTGTCCATCAACTCCCATAGACTTGACTAAAACTTCCCAACAAATTGGGAATCTTGATCAGATACAATAGAAGTGGGTAACCCAAAATGAACCCATACATGCTGAAAGAACAACTTTGTTGTTTGTTCAGCTGTAACCTGCTTGTTACAATGTATCAAAATACACATTTTGCTGAACCTATCCACAATAACATATAAATAATCATGACCTTTTCTAGATTTTTTCAATCCCCCAACAAAGTCCATGGAAACACTTTCCCAAGGACGAGAAGGAACTAGAAGTGGAGTGTACAAGCCTAATTTTCTATTGCTGGGCTTGCTTGTGGCGCACATGGTACACCCTTTAATATATCTAGAAACTATTTCATGCATTCTTGGCCAATAACAAAACCTTTGCAGTTGTGCAACTGTTTTACTTACACCAAAATGACCTGATATTAGAGAAGTATGTGCTTCTCGGATTATGTTAACTCTTTCAGTTTGAGGAATGCATAACTTTCCCAAATGATATAAGAGTTGGTCCTTAACATGATAATCCAATTCTTCTACTTGTTTGCCATGACTTAAAGTTTCATATACATCTTTAAAATCTACATCTTGAGCATATTGTTCAATGTAGCTTTCATGCAATACTGAGTTATGCTTAAGTATAGTAGATGCATTTATGATTGGTCTTGATAGCATATCTGCAACCTTATTGTGTATGCCCTTCTTATATCTAATGACAAGATGAAACTGCTATAGAAAACCCATCCACCTATAGTGTCTTGATTGCTGCAATTTAGTTTGTGAGTGTAAATAATGAAGTGGTTGATGATTTGTATGTATAATTTTTTCTTTGCCCATTAGATAATGTTTCCACTTTTTCACACTCTGTACTAATGCATACAATTCTTTATCATATGTGGGATAATTAACTATAGCAGAAGTAAATGTCTCAGAATGATAACATATGGGTTTACCGTGTTGCATCAACACTGCTCCCATGGCATAGTCAGTGACATCTGTTTCAACCCCAAATGGTTGTTGAAGATCTGGCAGTGCTAGTACTGGTGTTGTACTAATTTTTTCTTTCAAGGTGTCGAAGGATTTCTACTGTTTTCCTCCCCAATGAAACACCTTGTTCAATCTTGTTAAAGCATGTGAGGGAGCTACAATCGGAAAAGTTAGCAATAAACTTTCTCCAATATTGTGCTGCTCTTAGGAAACTCCTAACTTCTGTAGTAGATTTGGGTTTAGGCCAGTTCACAATGACTTCAACCTTAGAGGGATCTATCTTCAATTCACCACCCCCTACAATATGACCCAAATAATTTAAAGATGTTTTGCCAAATTCAAATTTTGATAACTTCACATAGAGATTTTCTCTTTTCAAAACATCTAAAGTCTGCTTTACATGCTTCAAATGTTCTTCCTGTGTTTTACTGAAAACATGTCATCTAAATATACAATTACAAAATCATCAATAAAAGGTCGGAGTACATCATTCATAACTCTCATGAAAGGGGCAAGAGCATTAGTTAAGCCAAAAGGCATAACCAACCATTCATACAGCCCTTGCTTTGTCTTGAAAGCAATCTTCCATGCATCTTGTTCTGCAACCCTGACTTGATGATAGCCACTACGCAAGTCTAACTTGGAAAATTAAACTGCTTCTTTCAGCTGATCTAATAGATCATCAATGTGAGGAAGAGGATAATGATTCTTGATCATTATTTTATTCAGTGCTCTGTAATCAATGCACATCCTCCACGAACCATCTTTCTTTCTCACCAACACAATTGGAGATCCACATGGTGATGTGCTTGGTCTTATGAACCCTTTATCGAGCAGCTCACGTACCTGCTTCTTGATCTCTGCATTCTCTAAAGCGGATAACTTGTACATTCTGATGTTAGGAAATGGAGCATCTTGCTGCAAATGAATATCATGTACTATTTCCCTTTTCGGTGGCAGACCTTTAGGTTCTTGAAATAGGATATCATATTCTGAAACAAATTTTTTAAATCAACTTTATGTTTACCATCACAACCTTCAAATACATTGGTTTTATCAGGTTCTTTTCCTTTACAACCATTAGTAAAAATTGTTTGCATGAATTTACAATTCTTTTCATCTGCCCCGAGTTTATGAGAGAGTAGTTATTTTTGAGTTTATGAGCTCTTACAATATATTCTATTCCATATTTAGTGAGTTGATACTTATTTTCATCTCTATAGAAAATGGCTTTTCTATCATACAAGTAAGGACTTCCTAAAACAATACCACATATATCCAAGGGGACTATATCTAATTCAACCTCATCTACAAATGTTGACCCAATAGCAAACCTAAGTTTACATTGTCTAGTCACTTGTAGCTTTGCTTTATCACATACCCAACCTAATGGATATGGCTTCTTGTGAGGTGTTGTTAGTAAGCCCAACTTCTTTACAATTTTTTCAGAAATCAAGTTTACCTTTGATCCACTATCAAATAAAGTATCAATCTTTTGGTGCTTGGAAATAACTCTAATATGAAAAGGCTCATGTCTTTTCCTCTCATTATCTTCATTATCAATAGATTGAGCAGAATTACTTGTAGATGCTTCAGAATTTTTACCTTTTATACCTGTGGCTATGACTGTTGTTTCATCACCTGAGTCTGACCCCAAGTCTTTCTAAATAGCAGCAACAATCTTCTTCTTCTTACCACCAAACTTCTTAGGTTTCAGCTCTAGATGCAAAGACCAGCAGTGTTCATCATCGTGTCCATCCTTCTTGCAGTGAGTGCATGAAGGTTTGTCTTTCTGTACAGTGTTTGTCTTCCTCTCCTTCCATTTTTTCTTCTTCTTTTCCTTGTTCTTGCTTGCAGAGGGTTTTGATGATCCCCCAATCTCTGGGTTCACATTCTTGCCTCTAGCCTCTAGATGTGTAGCCTGAACTGATACATCATCTAGGCTAGTGGGGTTAAACATGAGAATGGTGTGCTTCAAATAGCTATGCAAACCACCTATATACTTCAACAAAGTTTCAGGTGAGTCTAGAGAAATGCCTAGAGTTAAAGCTCTTTTTCTAAATTCCTGGGTATAACTTTGTACACTTTGGCCCTTTAATTGGTGAAGAGTTTGCTAACTCATCATTGCTTGCTGCATATAAGCTAGTGGATAGAATTGTTTTTAAATGGCAGAAACAAATTCATTCCAGGTAGAAATTTTTTTACCATGCTTCTTCAAATCAGCTTGTGTCTTGCCTTCCCACCACACTAGGGCAGTTCCTCCAAGGCGAAGACTAGCCAGTTGAATTTTTCTCCTCTCCATATCAATGTTCTGCACCCTGCAATATACATCAATCTATCTAATCCAGTTATCTAGCTTTTTTGCATTTAATTCTCCATCATAGATTGGCAAATCAAATTTCACATCTAGTTTAATCAAAGATGTTTTCTTCTTTTTCTTTTCAGGGCTAGGAGATGAGGATGATGGAGATGATGAGGGAGGAGGCTTTTCCCCTTTCCCTTTGCCCTCTGGGGCATCTAGAGAAGGTTCCTCTGCTCCGTTGTCTTGTTTGGGTGTTGAATTACTTTCACCTAGACCTTTCTTAAATTCTCGATACATCTCTTCCACCATGGCTCTCATGGTCATGAAACTATCCATGAACTGAGATTTTGATTCCAATGGGGTTTGTTCTTCCATTCTCTTGCTAGGATAGACTCTTCCAATTTCTGGAATAGCCTCAACAAGTTCTCCTTCTCCTAGTTTGAGCTTTGACCTAGTGAGCATTCAACAATCCAGCACCAGCTTGTCTAACCTTAGCAAACCTAAAGCTCTAATACCACTTGATCTGAAAATGAAATCTTAGATTACTTTTAAGGTATTACAGACTCATGTGCATGGATTTTCCTATATTACTTAGTGCAACGAATCGATAAGATTGCGAATAATATAAACAATGAGCAGTTAAAGAAACATAATAGACATACACACATAACATAGCCAAATAATCAAGGAGTTCACCCAAAACTCCTAGGCTACGTCTCCTGGTCCAGCCTTCAGTGGTGACCTCTCTATTATGTCTTCAAGAGCAGAGTTTTACAAAATGTGAGCTCAAATTGAGTCTCAACACAACAGATACAAAACAACAGGAGTTTACTTGAATCCCTCAAGTCTCTCTATCTCTATGTTCACTCTGTCTCATCACTGCTTGCCTCTGTCTCTATCATTCAGTGGCTTTTAACCCAATCAATGCTTGTCTGTTCATCTTCCCCTTCGAGCTCTCTCGCTTCCAGCCTTTTTCTGTTCAAATCCCCTTTGAGTGTTAAACTATCAATGTTAAATGTCTTTGGGAATGGTGGCCACCTATCTTGTAACGGAAGGGACCATCGACGCCTTAGAAATCCCCAAAACAGTAATTCTCTATTTACGCAGAGAATACATAAAAACACTGTAAAAATCCACCCAAACGCCCTTTATAGGATCTGAAATATTATCAATTCCACCCTATAGTCCTTTTGGATCCGTCTTTGGGCACTATCGCAAGTGATCGTCGATCCAACGATTGTTATTGATTTTGGGTGGCTTACGCGCACGGAGATTACCCGCCTGAAAAGGTGGTTTTCTCTCTCCGGCACCAAGCCACATGGCGGCCAGTGTATGGGCTCGGGCGGAGCCCATCCAATACTACTTACCGCCTGAGGCCTGCCTGAAATCCCGCTTGTTATAGAAGTCAAAATATATATACCGTTGCATATATAATCCCTTTCGGGTCCATTTTATCGCTCCATTCGCATTTCCTTTGATTTTCGTGTATTCAACAAAAATGCGAATTTACATAGGAAAAACCCTTTTTCCAGAACTCAAAATATATTAAATTTCATCCATAACCCCGGCGGGTCCGGCTACCGCAAGTCGCATTTGTATCGGCCCCGCTCCTTTTTATTGCTCCGATGCGATATTGCGATATCACAATCGCATATCGCATAGTCCCCGGGCCTTTGGTAAGCACTCCTTTGTATTTCGCCGATGCGATATCGCGAGTTAACCTGGGCCTTCGATTTGCGCACTTGATCGATTGTCCTCGTTGACTCGCGCTAATCACTGTCGCAACTTTCATATGGTTGCCTCCGATAGCCTCCGCTTGCCATCTCCGATTGCGATATGCCGATCGGATCTGGACCGTTGATCGGCCAGATCCGACAGCTCCTGTGCATCATTGTTCAAGCCTCCGATAGCTCTATTTTTCACTATTTCTTCATGTTTTTCAAGCCCGATAGTGTAATCCACCATTTTTAAAAGTTCATCCCTTGCAATATTTTTTTGATTTTTGAAGACATAGAGGTTTTTAGGATCCATTTTGGATCAGCGGAGCGACGTTTTCTCAAGGGACTGCGAGGTAAGTATATTAAATCTTTGAACACTTGTATTAAGATGCTATTGTGTGAAAAGCGGGTTATGTGAATAAATTAATTTTTGGAACTACGTGAAGCGGGAAGATCTACAAAAGTGGAAGTATTGAAGAGTTGGAAAATAGTACCTTAATTTCACCCTCGTAGAAGAGCGAGGAAGAGCTCGTGAAGGTTTCTCCGAGAAGTACAGTCAATTTAATAAGACAGCGAATTCCGCGTTTACCACCTCCACCCACACTACCACCCGTGTCATCCCCTTCACCTCCATCTCCACCCACTCCACCTCTGCCACCACCACAGTTTAGTAACACAAGTGCGATCAAACTATTGGTATTCAAAGGAGTAGGGAATGAAGATCTAGACCAATTATGGTTTGTGGTAATAGTAGTATGGGAAGAATAGGGCGTCGTGGATGATAGTATTAAAAATGCCATACTGGTGAGCGCGCTGTAGGATCGCACATTAACGTGGTATATCAAGCATTCTAATGACCACCTGAACGCAGGAATTACAGAGATCCAGGCTGTGCTGAACAAGGAATTTAGCAGGCCAAAGTCAGAAACACAATCAATCATTGGGTTTAAGGAGATCACGATGCTCCCAGGTGAGACCCCCTGGGATATGGAACAAAGGCTAAAAAGTATGATCCGCGAGGCTAATATGACATTAACAGATGCACATTATCGCGCATGGTTTGTGGCCTCACTTACGCCGCACTTAAGGACGGTGTTGTCACAGCAAAAACTTTCCACCCAGGCCGAACTATTGGAGATGGCAATGAGATTGCATGAGACCCCTATATAAGACTGTGGGTTGGGAGTCCAAAAAATCCATGCACAATTGCAGAATCTATGTCTGGAAATGAAAATTTTGAAATAGGACAGCACACCTCGGCCGGAGGTGCGCGAGGGAGTATGGTGCATAAAATGCAAAGGCCAAGGGCATGACAAGGATCACTGTCTAGTGTTCGCAAACTACTTGGAAGGAGGAGGGCCAATGCCGTTAAGACCAGAGGCACAGGCAGGGCCGAGCACGACATCTGCATTATGGTGCGTGATTTGCCAGATAGGAGGAAAACACACCACGGATAATTGTCATCTGTTGCAGAAGTATACGCAGACGTCCCAGCAATTTTTTTGTAATTTCTACAGGTCGGTAGGTCATGACGAACGCACCTGCCGAAGCTATGAACTAATGATGGATCAGACTCCTGCTTACAGGGTGCAGAGAGAAATGCGAGCCCTCGACCCAAATACAGGGATGGCGTGAGTTGGGTTCTAGGGGTGTGGTCGGGGTCGAGGCGGACTGGGACTAGGAAGAGGTCGTGGACAAATAATTTGTTACAATTGCGGAGGGCCAAGGCATTATGCCCACGATTATACAAGCTCGAAAAGAATATCATGTTGGTACTATACTCAATTTGATCATGAGGCATAAGACTACCCTTCGCTGATAGCGAGGATACGCGAAAAGGGGGTACTCCAGCCCCCTCCAACCCAAAAGTTACAAATGATGAGGTTTGAGCTACGCGAAGAAGACCCAAATGTAAACATGATGCTTAGGAGTGGTATGACCACAGGAGATGATAAAGTTGAGCAACCAGAAGAAATCGCATGGGTTCACAAGGCTCCTACAAAAGAACCTAAATTTGATTTAGAATGTGTGAAGGAGACATTTTTGGAAGCTAAGAAGAGCTTCACGAAGGTGTCCACTTCAGGTAGTAAGGATCAACTAGAACCAGGGATGGATCCTTCAATGCTCACTACCTTTCTGGAGACATGCATGAAACTGCTGTGCGATAGAAAGGCAGCCAAATGACTACAGGAACTTATCACTAGGTGCGTGGGGTCAGGAGAACCGTGCGTGGTGGGGAAACTTGGAAAGCATGCATTGTGCATCGGAAGGGAAATGAGGTTGACTGCGCAAATCGGTGAGTATGAAATGGATCAGGTAATCCTAGATATGGGTTTGGATGTGAACGTACTACCAAAGAAAACATGGGAACACATGGGTAGGCCCACGTTACAATGGTCCCCTATTTAGTTACGAATGGTGAACCAACAGAAGATTTTAGCCATGGGACGATTACAAGGGGTAACAGTCGATATTGAAGGTACGAGCACATAGGCGGATTTTGAAGTGATAGAGGTTGTCGATGACAGCAATCCCTATCCCGAACTACTAGGAATAGATTGGGCTACCGATATGAACGGAGTCATAAATCTAAAGAAGCGCAAAATGATCTTTGAGAAAAAGTCGCTACGTGTAATAGTACCACTAGACCCAGCCGAAGGAGTGCGCTACACTAAACCAGTGCACGACGACGATAGTGATGACGATCTCGATTGTATCTACAAGATAACTATGCAAGGAGAGGATTGGGTGAATCCGACTGTAGATGGAAGGATTTCATGGGAGCGCGGAAGCTCCTGCACTTCGGATTTAGATGAAGAGATAGAGAGATGGTAGAATCAACTGCACGAAGTAACAACACTGAACTGCAACATGATGATCAGATCATTGCGTTGCGTGAAAACAAAGGCAAGGGAGCTGCCGATGTATGATGGGTTGTCATCAATGGATGAATTTCTGAGCAAATTTGAAAGCGCAGTACCAGAATAACAACGGTTCGATGCACCGAAGTGGTCACTGTGCGCAACACCCACACGATGGTGGGGTACGCATCAAGGAAATTTTGAGGACTGGCGCAGATGTAGAAGGATGATGCGCCTGTGTTTTGGAAAACCAAAAATACGGCTAGTAGACAAATATGATGGATGAGATGATCCATGCACTCACCTCATGAAATGGACCAAGGTCTACAGGGAAGAGCCACAGCCTGAATGGGTACATTTATTCTACCATACCTTGGACATCATACCCATGAATTGGTATACTGAGACAGAGCTACGCCATGGTACGGGCGAATGGGATGTCTTGCGCAAGGGATTTTTGTTAACGTTCACATTTGAAGATTGTTGGTCGGATACTGTTGATGATGCGCTACAAGCAGTAAAAGCCGCTATCTTCAAAATACCACAGGAGCCAATGGGCGTACTTCAGCCAGAATGGGCGACATAGTTAAGCAGCGCACTGGAGTGTTATAACATGAATGTTGAAGAGGATGATGAGGATCCCCAGAACATTAATATTTCAGAAACGGAAGGTTGTAGCGAGGTTCGCAGACCATCACTTGAAGACCCCGACATCACCGCACCGCTAAAGATGAAGCAGGTCAACATTGGAATGGAGGTAGAGCCGAAGTACGCAATGCTTGGGGACTATTGGGATGATGCCACGATCGATAAGGTCGCTGAGTTACTCCGCGAATACCAAGACTTGTTCCCGACCAAAATTACAGACTTAAAATGGATCGTTGGAAATTTAGGGATGATGAAGATCACCGTGAAACCCGACATGAAGCCAGTTAAGCAACGGCCTTACTGCTTGAATCCAAAGTACAAAGAAAAGGTCCGCGATGAATTAGACAAAATGCTCACAGCCGGAATCATTGAACTAGTGGAAGAATCTGATTGGGTGAGTCCTATGGTAGTACAGGAGAAAAAACAAAAGGGTGAAATAAGAATATGCGTAGACCTTAGGAAGCTTAACGATGCCTATGTACATGATCCATTCCCAACACCAATCATAGATGAAGTACTGGAGAATGTTGGTAGTCGGGAAGCATACTCGTTCACAGATGGATTCTTAGGGTACCATCAGATCAAGATCGCGCCGGAAGATAGGAGCAAAACGACCTTCGCAATAGAATGGGGCTACTTTCAATACACCGTGATGCTGTTTGGACTGAAGAACATGCCAACTATATTTTCACGCACCGTGGTAGCCGCGTTCAAAGAATACATCCACAAGTTTTTGTAGGTCTATCTGGATGATTGGACTGTTTTTGGATTAGTTAAGGACCATGTCACGATCTTACATTTGATGCTGGATACTTGCCGCCGACAATAGATTGCGTTGAACCTGAAGAAGTGCACATTCCTCGTTCCCTTTGGAAACCTGCTAGGACATGTGGTCTGCAAACAAGGACTGATGGTGGACCTTGCGAAGATTTCCGTTATCCTGAATTTACAAGCACCGCGAAGCGTTAAACAATTGTGTGCTACCTTGGGACATACTGGATACTATAGGAAGTTCATCAAAAGTTATGCCCAAATAACTGCACCGATGGAAAAGCTATTGAAAAAAGATGTTACATATTGCTGGAATGATGATTGCATGAAGAGTTTGGATGTCCTAAAGGGGAAACTAGCCTCCCTGCAAATCTTGGTCTTCCCGAAATGGGACTTGGAATTTCATGTACATGTTGATGTGTTGTGTATCGCATTGGGAGCCATACTCACACAGGAAGACGCAGAGGGTGTAGATCACCCGATTGCATTTGCGAGTCGAAGATTGTCCAAAGCAGAAAATAACTACTCCACCACTGAGCATGAGGGGTTGGAAATGGTGTACGTGCTCCAAAAATATTGACACTATTTACTTGGAGGACATTTCAAGATGTATACCGACCATTCCATGTTGAAATACCTGGTGAACAAGCCTGTGTTGAGGGGTGAATATGAAGATGGCTTTTATTGTTTCAAGAATATTATTTTGAGGTCATAGTCAAGCTGGGACGCTTAAACGCAGGACCAGACCACTTGTCATGAATTGAGATGGGCGAGGAACCAACAAATTTGGAGGGACTACCTGATGCACAGCTCTTTGCAGTGTCCATCGCAGACGGACACTTCGAAGATATAATCCATTTTCTAACAATAGGGACTGCACCAAAGGAGTACTCAATCCAACAAAAGAAAGAATTGGTGGTGCACGCGGCGCACTTTTTTGTCATCGCGAGGCACCTCTACAAGATGGGCAACGATGAGTTATTGCGAAGATACGTACCCGAATTTGAACAAGGTTAGATCATCGTGGAAGCACATGGGGGCACTGCAGGAGGACACTATACAGGACGCGTGATCGCACAGAAGATTCTTCGTGTAGGATTATGGTGGCCGACCCTGCACCAAGATTCAAAAGCGCATTATAAGTCTTGCGATATATGTCAAAGGACGGGAAAACCATCATGAAGGGATGAGATGCCACTAAATCCCCAAAGGACACTGCAACCGTTTGAGAAATGGGAAATCGACTTTGTGGGCCCGATCAAACCTCAGGGAAAGATGAGTGCATGCTACATCATCACCGCGACAGAGTACCTGACATGATGGGCGGAAGCATAGCCGGTCAAGGATTGCACGGCTGCTACGGCTGCAAAGTTTTTGTTCGAAAACATGTTGACACGATTTGGCTGTCTGAAAATCTTAATGAGTGATTGCAGAACACATTTCCTAAATGAAACCATTAGCGCGCTCATAGAAGAGTTCGAGGTGTATCATCAAAAAAGTACACCGTACTACCCACAAGCCAATGGGACAGTAGAGGCATTCGATAAAATACTGGAGACTGCGCTGACCAAAGTGTGTAACACGTAGCAGAACAACTGGGACCTACGCGTACCTGCTGTGTTATGGGTGTATAGGACAACGTGCAAGAAATTGACGGGACAGACACCCTTCCGATTGGTCTATGGTAAAGAAGCAGTCATGGCGATGGAATACATCGTACCTAGTCTGCAAATAACAGCACTCACAGGCATGACAGACCACGAAGCTCTGGACAAAAGGCTCGCACAATTAGAACAAATCGAGGAAGAACATTTTCTGGCTAGATTTCATCAGTAGGTACAAAAGCAGCATGAAAAGGCCTGGCACGACCGCCATATCAAATTTCACACCTTCAAGGTAAACGACGTAGTGCTACTGTATGACAACAAGTTTGAAAAATTTCCTGGAAAATTCATAATGCACTAGCTGGGACCATATGTGGTAAAGGAGGTCACACATGGAGGTGCGGTCCAGCTAGTCAAACTCAATGGAGAACCCTTCCCAGGAAAAGTAAACGGAAGTCGCTTGAAACCCTACATGAGGGGGTCGACTCTCTGACTAACCGACCGAAGCACAGTCTTCGTAACATGAGGAGCTAGACAAGGGCGCAGGACTATAAACACACGCACCAGAAGCTGGTACCCAAGAAAGGACACAATTCAGATGTGGATGATTCAGAAGAAAGAATGCAACAGGTCCAGCAAACCGCAGAATAGTGCACCGCGGACCTCCGGGCAGTATGGGACCAGTTGGAGGGGCTCCGTGCCAAGATCACCGCACCAGTAGAGTGACTCGGGACGAGTCACAATGATTGTGTTGGGGGCCTGTTGGGCATGGAATCCCCCCACAGCATGTTTTGGGGTTCAAAACCCAAGTTTTGGTCAAAGGTTGTGTAAGACTTCACGAATTGCAGGCACGGAGTGTGAAGTAGAGGTTAAGTCATAGGGTTGTCTGCCCTAAAGTAATGTAATGTAATGGAAAGTCATGTCGGCCCACCCATGGTCCGCGGACCATGGGATTGTATAAATAGAGTGAGGCTCTAAGTTGTAAAGAGAGTGAATAGCTAAGGAATAAGAAATAAGAGTACGAATGGTTGGAGCTTAGAGTAGGATTCTAAGTGTATTGGGTCGTAGTAGTAGGAAGAGGCTTTGCAGCTGAGTGCGCAGGGCAATGTCGGGTCTGTAATTGGGATTGAAGATTAATAAAGAGAAGTTGATTCTCATATCTGTGTATTTGATGTACATTTCATTCTTTATGTTTATATTGGTTTATGTGTCGTGCACACTGATATGATTGTTGAATATGTTGTAATAACCATTACTCTTACACACACAAGTTAAGTAATTGAGTAATTAGCAAAGGAACTTGGGTATTATACGGGTCATGCCCCGAGTAGGGCTACACAGAAACAACAACACAGGTTGCGCAGGAATAACAAGTATGCATAGCGACGTGCATTCAGGGTCAAACCGCGAACCTCCAGAAGCCCATCAGACATCCCCAGGGTGCGGAAACCTGGTTCTAGCACCCTCCCATACTACTTTGGGTGAGACCTCAGTCCGCGCTTCGCAGACTGCTGGCGAAAGGGCTAGTAGTACTAGGATTTGCTTGGCTAAATCACCTCTGAACCTGGGTCAGGCCCATACAAGCCAACATGACAACAAGTGGGAAAATAACTACCATACATCAACCATGTATCAGGTAATGTGGTGAAGGATGATGGTGTCAAATGGAAGGACTACCACATGTCAACTATATGGATAGATATTGAGACATGAGCTGGTGAAATCTTCCAAGGGCCATAACTTTAAACTTGGAGTTTAGAATGATGTAAAATTCATACCGTTGGAAAGCTCTTGATGAGTAGGAGATGATGGTGACACATTGGGGGTTAGGTATTTTACAAAGTAGTACTAGAAATTAGGTTGCAACATTGGGCCTACTTAAGAGTGAGAGTAGAATATATATGATGGTCTACATGAGTGGGCGTTGATGTGACAATATGATTTTTACTATGGTTTAATAAAATTTTGATGCACATATTGGCAGAGAGAAATACAAGTAGATTTAGTGGATAATCCAAGATCTTACAACCATGAAAATGGGAAGGTTATAAGAATGAGCCCTAATAATGTTGAAACAAATTCAAATGGTCATGTGGAGGATAGAGCAAAGGACAAAATATTAACTAATATTGTGAGAAGCCTTAAGGTTGGTAATGAAATATTGCTAGTATCCCAATGATATGTATTGAATAATTATATTTTCTTCAGCCATCTTGATTCTTTCAGGGTGGGAAAATTAGAGAGATCATCTTACAAAAGCAGTTCTAGTGGTGGGGCCCAATTTGGAGAATTGGAGTCAAAAACATTTTTGGGCTACTTTGAGGCCTTAAATTATGTTTTTTTGGGGTAAAAATTTTCCAATTGAGTGCGACATCCCTTAGCACTATTCTATAGTTAAATACCTTTCCAATGGATAGAATTGTGTCAATTCAAGTTTGGATGCAAAATTTATGCCTCCCAGAAGTTGTCCTATCGTTATTGACCACCATAATCTGAAAGGATGTCTTGTCAAGCCCATTACACATGGAAAAGGGGATACCCACATGGGAACTATGAGAGATACTATAGAAAAAATTATTTGTAACTCATATTGAGGGTTGAATGGGTTAGTTTAACCCCTAGCTTGCTATTGGGTTGTGTTATAACTAAGCCACTAGGAGGAAAAGGGGTTTGATTCTATGCTAGTGCAATTTGTTCCATAATAGAGTGGAGTAATCTAGAGTCGATAGAGAGAGGGAAGAACTGAGAGATTTTGTGTTTTGTAGTAGTTCGGGGGCCACAGGGATCACTCCTTTGTATTTGCACCAATTTCATTCATAGAAAGAGAGAGTAGAGTAGCTTCACCTTTCAGTTGTGTTTTATTGACCCAAAAGGGTTTCCCGGGTCATATCTTGGTGTTATTGTGGTTTACGAGTGATTGATTTATCTATTTTCTATTTTTTTGTTTTATATATTGCATGTATAAGTAGAAAATAGTAATTTAACAAATCTAGAAAATATAAAGAAAATTAACCCTCATAGTATAGATTTTATATTTTCATATATGATTATTAGATATGTTGGGTTGAATTGTCTAGTATAATATCCATGATAGTTAATGGATTATATTGGTATTAAAATATGTTTATTTGGGTGTATTGTGTGGATTTTCAAGGGATCATATCGATTTAAGCATAAATTTATAAAAACCCAATCATTGACGAAAAATCTAGTTTTAATAACCCTCGAGATCTGGTAGAGGAAATATTTGCAAGACTAGAAGAGTAGGTTGTGGATATCAAATGTAATATGAACCTCCTTATAGCATCTCTAGAAAATGATATTTCAATTAGAGAAGATGAAGGTTCTAAATCAAACGTCAGATCATAGGGGAAATGAGGGGATTAGGAAGAACCAAAGGAGTCTAAGAGAGAAACAAAAAAAGAAGTTTGAGTGTCATGAACCATTCACAATCCCTATTTAAGATGGAATCAAAGGTCAACATCAATCCATATCAAGGTGAAATAGATGCTATGGAATTAAATCATTGGTTTCAACAATTAGAGGTTTATTTTAGTGTCCACCACATAAAGGTGGAATTGAAAATATCTTTCACTCATTTGAAACTAGAGGGTCATACCTTAACTTGGTGGGAAATCCACAAAGAAACCTTGAGGTTGGAGGGAGATACCAAATAACTAAGTGGGAATATTTAAAAACTATTGTAAAGTCCCAATTCTACCCCATTGGGTATGTATAGGACCAATGGATTTTGTTTCATTACTTTAGGCATAGATAGGCGTAAAGTGTTGGAGTACATCACAAAATTCAAGAAGATGGAAATAATGTTGAGTATCTCTCCCAAGAACCTAGACATACTCCTCAAGTATCTAGGGGGTCTACACTGCCATCTACAGAAGTAAGTGATGTTTTTCAAACCAAGAATGGTGGATGAGGCTTGTGTACATGCACAATACCTGGAAAACATAGGCCAAAATAAAAGGAAGTCAAGTAGTTCAAATTAAAAGGGAAACAAGGAAGCTTCCAAAGAAGGGAAGAAGAAATGAAAAGAGGGGAAGGAAAAAAAGACAATAGCTACAACATACTAGTGCCAAGATCCCAACAACCACTATAACCATTGTAACTTGGATGGTCACACAGAGGATAAGTTCTAGAAACTACATCCATAGCTCAATTAGAAAAACTCGAAGAAGGATGATGGTGTCACTATTACAACACCCTCCAAATTTTGGAGCCCCCTTATGATCAATCCATCCTTCGTATCAAGCCATTAATGTCATTCTTAGTCATGTTTCTCAAGTGTTCAAGTATCCCCTTAATAATTCTAAGTGTCAAAGTGACTTGCTTTTACATGTTTATCTTGTGATGCCTGCATAGCAAACTTCTTATGAGCAAGGCTAGTAGTGAATGTGTATCCTTCCAAGTCAAGAATTTCATAGTCCTTGATGAAAGTGATTGCGTAGTGCCTAATCACAGCAACTGTGTAGTGCCTAATCATAGAAATTGTGCAATGCCTAATGATAGTAACTGCACAATCCCTAGAGATAAAGACTGTGGAATCCTTGTGGATAGTTCTTTCACAGTCGTTGATGTCAGTGCTTGCACATTTCCTAGAGATAGATATTATGCAATCTTTATGGATAGTGACTATGTGAGGGAATTTTGTGAAGTTAGTGATTGCGCACTCTTTGTCGACAGTGAGAGTGTACTTCTTCAAGTCATTCAATTCACTTTTGGCTCCTAGTTTCCCGATATGCATTAAGCGCACTCACTAGTATTAACTCTAATTGCATGTACACTCTCCCTATATAAAGAGCCTAGTCTAGATCTCATGCTTATATTCATCTTTCACTTTTGAGCTCTGTGCACTATTGGAGTAAAAGGAGAATTCCCTCACCCATGGTTGAAAATTCCCCATCATCTAGGTGAGTTACTCAACTATCGCTTTTTCTTTTGCAAGTGTCATTGTTTCTTTGTTTTTCTCTTACATGTGTCGTTTTTTATTGCACTATATTTTAAAAGTGTCACTTTTTACCTAATTAAATTCTTGCATGTGTCGCTTGTGTTTTTTTTTTGTGTTTGAAAGTGTCATTTTCACTCTTTCATGTTTTTCTTTCACTAGTTTTCACACATCTTAAGAGCACCATGGCACACCTCCTATAAGAAGCTCCAACATGCTCTCTTGCACTAGTTGATTATATTTATCATTAGAACATGTGTTGGACACATTCTTATGGAATATCACACCTTTTGGTTGCATTGCAGCATGTGTTGTAAAGGTACATCTTAAGTGTCGCACTTGGAGATAAGTGTCATTTTACTATCATTTCACTATACGCTTGTTGGTTTTAGGTATTCTGTGTCTTCTTGTCATGTTCTTGAGTGTATATTTGTGTGTGATCATACTTGAGACCTGTTATATGTTGTTACTCTCATGTCCCATTGATATCACCCTTAGTCAATTATAAATCCCTTCTTTGTCATCACATTTTTCACAACTCACAAACACATTTAGCCTATGGACAAGTGGTGAGAACATTGTGCACATCCAAGCCTAATTCATGAGATTATTGTTGCTTATACTTTACCTTCATGCAATCCTAGAGGAAAACCTCCTCAACTGAGCATTGAGAAACCTTAGAGCACAATGACCTAACTCTTGATGCTTACCTTTGGCTTATGTGCAATACTCTAATAATATCTACCTCCAATTATGCATTGCATAGTTGTAGTGGATAGAGGGGTCATCTCAGGACTCCTGCAATGCTCGAATTCACAATCCCCTAAGCCTCCTCTTCTATTATTGTGCATTGCGTAGTTACAATACACAACCTTCCCTACCTTATCTCCTTCACTTGATCAATTGCACAATTCCTTGTCCTGTTTTGCCTCAATTGTGCACTGCATAGTTCTAGTGGATAGTAGGGTCATCCCATAGTCCTTACAAAGATCAACTATGATATCCCTACTTCCTATGCCTTGAACAGAACACATTGTGCATCCTTAGTGAGCAAGCTCATCACCCTTGTCTCCTGGACTTTCCCATTGTGAAATACCTTAATAAGCCTTCACTAATTGCGCATTGCACGGTTCCAGAGGACAACATGGTCATCCCTTACACCCTGCAGTTCTCAACTGCGCAATTCCTAGACCCTTTCTCTCAAAACCATTGCACATTTCCTTATCGCATTCAGTATGTTACATGAATAAACACATATAGAATAGGTGATTATGGGACTAATGTTGTCTTGTCATGAGTGAGTTTCATTCGCAGGTGATATCATTTTACCATGAAAAGATGACATCAAGGCGGTCATCAAGGAGAGTTTTAAGAAGCACACATGTGGAAGTGAGACACGAAGATTTTTTCATACAAGAGTAAAGGAATTTCGGACCATGATGGAGAGGTGGCAACTCATGTTCATCTATAAGGTTCCAACACCATCTGGACCCTTTGGAGGGTGAAGATAAAGTACATCCTAGATCAATCATCAAGAGTTGAAGACATTGCAAAGGAGAAATGAACCTCACATCAATACATAGCTATCAAATCTCATGTCACAGTCACCAAATTGTGGTCATTCAAAGTGTCAACACAAGAGTGTTTTTTGGTCCCATGTATTTTGCCACATTATTGGTGGAATGTAATTATGTAATTTCAAAAATGAGAAAATGTAAAAATGCGTGGAAGCCCAATGGTAACACATGGAATATGAAAAGTCACTAAGAGGTCTAAGAGTCATGTAGGAGCTCAAATGTCACAAAGTAGCTCAAGGGTGATGAGGGAGGTCAAGAGTCACATGGGGTGGTGAAGGGCCACCTCATTATAAATAAACCCTCATGCATCAAGGAATTCGATTTTCACCTTGGCTTCTCTAACTTGGAATAGGAGAGAAGATCATTCTTTGGAGATCCTTGAGGAATCCTCCTTCCCCTACCTTAGCATACTGGAACTGGCCCTCTTCCTTTCCTTAATTAATAACTCTAAAAATTAATAACTTATTATAATTTTTAATATAACTAAAAAAAAATTAATAACAATAATATATACAACTTCATTAACATATCTTTGATAATAAATAATAATTAAAATATAATATTATACACATCTAATATTCCTTAATTATATCATTACTTTTAATAGCTTATAATTATTTTTTTAAATACAACCTCAAAATAAATGCTAGGATGACAACATTATCATATCTTTAGATAACTTTTATCTATTATAATATTCTTGATTATATACTACTTATATCTCTGTTCAATTGATTTCTAGCTTATATAGCGGCTTATTTTCTTACTTTGTATAGTCCCTCTCCTATTTATATGGGTTGTTTCACATTCTCTTCTACTCAGCCTTTGTTCTGACAATGGGTCTTGGTTTAGACTCGAAATGTCGACAATAAAAATGTCTACTCTGGAAAATTTTTTGAAATCAGTTCATCAGAAAGTATTCTTTCTTCAAGGGATACCAGTTATCCTCTATCATCTACATCTCATGGCTCTTTCTACCTTGATTCTCTTAATCAATCCACTCTACCAGTAATTGTCCCAGATACTCTTGATTCTCAATTTGTTGGTCCAAATTGTGATCAAGTACAAGGTGGTCACATTCCAAAAGTGAAGAAGCGAGAGGGTGAAGATGATTTTAATATCTCTTCCCTCTCTCAAAGTCCTCTATGTCAAGATGTTGTTCCTTCATTATTTACTAATCAAGAATATTGTAATCATGGTAATAATTCAAGTGGAACCAAAGCTCTTGACCAAGATAAAGCCTTGGACAACCATCACACTGACACCGATGAATTCATTTCCATGCATGGTGATGAGTTCCCAGGTACGTTGGATGATATCTTGTTTTCACAAGAAGACTTGGATTTGCAAATATTTGATCTGAAATTTGATTCGATCATAGAATAACTTCTCACAGGAATTTCTTCCTCAACTCACTAGCCCTTGTATCGAAATTTGTATAATGAATCAATTGATATATCATGTTCTTCCAATTCACATTATGATGAATTATATCTCAAGTCCACACAAGGTGGTAAGGCTTATCATGATGAAGAATATGATGTGGTAGTCATTGAATATATTTCTTACAATTTGGGTAATCTATTTGGTGATGTTGACACATCCGATGAAACTGTTGATTCCAAAAGTTGTTGTCTGATTCATAATGATTATGCGGAAATAATTGATGATAGTTGTTTTCATTAAAATGTTGACCTAACCATGCCTTGAAAATTTAATCTTCCAATATTTCAGAGTTCAGGGATTTGTCAGGAAGTCAAGTCACTTCAATTTCCAATGATGGTTATGTCAGGTGCTCACGATCTTGATGAGGTCCTTGAACTAGGTCATATCTGGATCATCTTGCACAATTTTTTCTCACCATTATTTCACTAGATGTAAGATCTTTCTTGAAGGATTTCCAGTGTTTTCAATTTTATTTTCTTATTCCTCAAGATAAAGTTTCTAATCGGGTGAAAAAATCATATTTAGCTAATTCTTATTCATGCAATTCCCTTATATTCAACCTAGGTTTGGAATGAATATGTTTCTCATATGTACGTAGCTTTGAATCTTATCATTCTGATTATCGAGACAAAGATCATCACCAGCTGAAAGATTCCTTCCTATCAAATTCTTTCGTGAGAAATCAAATCCTTATCCTTCTTGTTTTTGTTTTGGCACTAATATTGTTTATGGAACAATCAATCCTTTTGAGTATCATTCAATTCGTTAATCATTCGGTGGATCAAAACCCTTGTGCCAATATGAAGACTAAGTTTATTTTTACATGTGTTTCTAATCTTTTTTCAACTGAATACCCTAATTGGTTTCCCGGATTTACGAAGCCAACAATTATTTTTAACCCCCCAAACTCTCATATTTTTGGTCTAGTATGTAATATAATACAAAGGGAACCAATAGAGAATCAATAACCTTATATGTTGATCCTCCAATCTAATCATAACATTGGTTTTAATAATTGTCGCTCAATTAATCATTTTCCCAGTAGCACATCTGATGATAGTTCTTTTACATCGGTTGATCTATATGATTCATCATTTCACTGTTCATATACTTGTCAGATAGTTGAGGCACTTCAAATTTTTATTATGGTTATGTTAGATCCTCACGCTCTTGACAATGTTTCTAAACAAGATCAGGTTTTCTCTTCATTGCATGATTATCCCCATGATTCGATTGTGTTGTTTGAAATTTCATTCTCCCAAGAGTTTCAAGGTTTTCCAATGGGATTTATCGAATACTATGAATGAATCTATGATTGGCTAGAAGAATATTATCAGGAAAGTTTTTTTGCTAATAATAAGTTCTAATATTTCTTGATGTTTGCTAAGACTGAAAACACAGACGAATATACATTCATGAGCAACCTTCAAGGTGTGAATGATCATTGTTCTAATAAAAAAGGTAAAGTTGTTGATTGGTTAAAGCTAGTTGTTATGGCACATATTTATGCCAATATGAAAGACCTTCAATTTCTTGTGCAAGGTATTTAGGTTGACATCTTTATTTATGCACATTGTTTTATATTATTTCTAATCATTTATATCTTTCTTCTTGCACATCGGTAACAACTTGCATGGCTACAATGAAAATTTGAATTCACATAATCTTGACCTTTTAGTTTAGATAGATTAGGATTTAGGCTTAGTTTTGTTCTTTCTCTTATTCACATCCTAGTTACTTTTTCATTGCATTACAAAACTTTTCTTGCATTCTCCTTTTCATTTGAGTTTTGTTCTTTGCATGCCCTTTACTAGTTTTACATGTTGGTTTGCTTTCTTATATTCTATCTTTTATGTCACGTTGTATTTTATTTTTTGTCTTTTCCTGCATTTTTTTTAATAAGACCATGTGTCAAAGATTCTTTCTTTAGTTCTATGGTAATGTGGCAAAAGTCGAAAGGGAAACTATGACAACTAGCAACACTTGGCTTCTCTTTGGCCTATTTCTTTATTTGGGCCTAAATATATTTTAAGGTCAATGATGTACGTATGAAAAATATTGATTCATATTGGATAATTATATTGTTTTTCATCCATCTCATTTCATTTGGAGTGGAAAAAATGGAGGAATCAGCTCATGATACCGTTTTACCAACGAGACCTAGTTTGGCCAAACATGGTCTAAAACCTTCCACGAGCATTTTGAGGCATCCAATGACGTTTTTTGGGGTAAAACTTTGTCTCTTTAGCATGCACCATTTCATGCTATTATACACATAGAGATCTTTCCAACAACACAAGAAGCGCGTCAATCAAAGTCTGTATGAAAAAGTTATGCCACTCAGAGGTTTACCTTCCTGTATTCACACCTATAGTTCGAGAGGATGTCGTGTCAACCCCCTTTATTCATGGAAAAGGGGCTAGAAGCATGATTATGATGTAAAATAATCTAGAATAATCTATATTGTAACTCTAGTTAAGAGTTTATGTAGTCAAAATTAACCATTAGTAGGCTATCAAGTTGTGTTATAACCGAGCCAATAGGAGGCAGAGGCATTTGATTCTTTCAAGAGAATTTTGTTCCATAGATTAGAAAAGATATCCAGGAGAGATAGGAGGTGGAGCACACAAAGAGGGTCATTTCACTATAGCGGCCCATGGGCCACAGGCATTACTTCTTTGTACCTGCAACCATATTTCCAAACAGAGAAAGATAGTGAAGCAACCTCACCTTCCAGCTAGGTTTTCTCCGAAAAGGGTTTCCCAGAGAGTATATCTTATGTCTTGTGTGTGTGTGTGTGTGATAATTTTTCATTCTCTAATTTTATGCATAATTTCCATTCACATGCATGCACTATTTACAGTTAAATCTACAAATCTTAAAATTTAATAAAACCATAATAGTGTAGAATCTCATTTTTTTATAATATTATCAGATATGTTGTGATGAACTGTCCAGTGGAATATCCACAACAGTTTATGGATCAAATATGTTTCATCCTATACAAAAGCTCAAGCAAAGCTATGATGCCCGTATCTATTATAGGATCTTCATTCTTTGAATCCACCTTTTATGTTGATTGGTTTTAACATGTCATCTCGGTCGAGTATAGAAGGGAAAGGAGAAAAAAACTTAAGCGAGCACACTAATTTCATAGGTGTATAGATAAGAGTGTTTGTAAAACAAGGAACAACCTCTCTTTCTTGTTAAATAATTTGGGATCCCTCCCCCATCCTTGGCGAAATAAATTCCAATGAGAATAAAGTAATAAAATAAACAAAGGGTGAAAGAAGAGAAAGGCTTCTTGCATAGAGAGGTGTAGGAAGAAACTTCGTTGGGGTACTGAACATGGTCACTAGAAGCGAAGAAATTCTTGTGATTCCTTGAAGTGATTCCACCAGGGTACTAAATATGCCTACTGGAAGTGGAGCAACACCGAAGATGATAATAAAACTTTGAACATCTTAAACTCACGGAATTTACATACTCCTACTCCCTAAATGAAACTATTAAAATTTGATTAGTCCTGTGAAGTGTGTTAAGCCGACAAGAGGAATAGAAGGGGCTACATCTTTAACCAGAATAAGTAAGGAATCTAGGGTGATTAATAGGTTGAAACAATACTTCTAGAAGGCTATATCTATGCTTAATGTTAGACCTAAACAAAGAATTTGAAGTTCTTCGAATGTTTCGCCAACTGTTGTCGTTGCTACAACACCTTACAAATTTTTCCTACATTCAAATTTTGGAGCCCCCTTATGAGCATGCCATCCTTCATTTCAAGCCATTAATGTCATGCTTAGTCATGTTGCTAAAGTGTTCAAGTCTTCCTTTAAGAATTATAAGTGTCGAAGCGACTTGATTTTACATGTTTATCTTGTGATGCCAACACAACAAACTTCTTATGAGTAAGCCTATAATTCAATGTGTATCCTTCCAAGTCAAGCATTGCTCAGTCCTTGATGATAGTGATTGCACAGTGCCTAATCACAACAACTGCACAATTCCTAATGATAGTGATTGCGCAGTCCCTAGAGAAAGACACTGCACAATCATTGTGGGAAGTGCTTGTGCATTCCTTGATGCAAGTGCTTTCACAGTCACTAAAGAAGGATACTGTGCAATCCTTATGAATAGTGACTGTGTGAAGGCATCCTTTGTAGTTAGTGATTTCACACTCTTTGATGACAATGAGAGTGTACTTCTTCAAATTTCCTAACATGCACAAAGTGTACTCACCAATATTAACTCTAATTGCATGTTTGCTCTCCCTGCATAAAGAGCCCAATCCATAGCTCATCCTTATATTCATTACTTTCTTTTGTTCTCTATCTACTATTGGACATAAATTAGCATTCCCTCACCTATGGTTTCAAATGCCCCATTATCTGGGTTAGTTACTCAACTATCACCTTTGCTTTATTTTATTGTTACATGTGTCATTTTTTCTTGCTCTATCTTTTACAAGTTTTTCTTTCACCTACTTTCATTCTTGAATGTGTTGCTTGTGTTTCTTTGTGTTTCAAAGTATTGTTTTCACACTTGCATGTGTTCCTTTCACTAGTTTTCACACATTTTAAGATAACCATAGCACACCTCCTACAGAAAACTCCAACATGCTCTCTTACACTAGTTGATGATATTTATCATTAGAAAATGTGTTGGACACATTTTTATGGCATAGCGCACCTTTTAGCTGCATTGCAACACTTGTTTTGTAAAGGCACATCTTAAGCGTGACACTTGGAGATAAGTGTTGTTTTTATGTCGTTTCATTGTATGCTTGTTGGTTTTGGGTACTATGTGTCTTCTTGTCACGTGATTGATTATATATATGTGTGAGATCATGTTCGAGACTTGTTATATTCTCTTACTCTCATGTCACATTGATCTCACACTTAGTTAATTTTGGAGCCCTTCTATGTCCTCACATCTTGAAAAAATCATGAACACATTCAGGCTCTGGACAAGTGATGAGCACATTGTGTTGAATTTCCATGATCTTGGATCTAGGTTAGAATCTTAAAATATATGATGCTACCAAAACAAGAATATCAATGATACTAATTTGCATACCGGAATATAAACAACAGTAAATCACACATGCATATAATTTAGACAGCTTTTTACATTTTTCAACCCAACTTAATTATATTAAACAACATATAATACAATAGTCTAGGGCTCCCGTACTAGGGATAATGACCCTCATATATCCACTAGTACAAGAATACATACTGGGGCTTGGTGTCAGTACATCGACAACCAGTTTGCCCTCTACAAGATACTCTGACTATCTGGCTGATGTAGTCGACTCTCTCAGCTCCTCTCAGTCGTACCTTGTACCTACCCGGTCCTTCGACTCCCAATTTATAGCTCCTGCCTCTATCAATGCTCGACTTCCATCTGGCCACTGAACCTCAGCTGTCAATCTTCTCTCTAGTTGTGCCTTAGTCCATCAAGGCCACAACACATTGAGACTCCTATCGAGTTGTTACAATATCCACTTGTGAAAAAATCTCAATTGCCCATTGCTGCTCCTCAGCTACTCAGGGACTTCAACACATTATGTTCTTCCTACGTTGCACAGATGAAGACCAACATAGGGCACGGAGGGCTACCACCTATCGCTGCAAGATGTCCATCTCCTAAAATGAACACAGTCTAGGAGGACTACCCATCATCTGTTGTAGAACTCCTTCTCAAAACACAAGTTTCGGGCTCCACAAACTGCTCTTGTTTGATCAGACCCTTGAGCTCAACAATTGTCTCTCTCGTAACCATCTTTGTCCATCAAGGTGTTGCTCATGGGGCTCCAAATTGGACACCACCATGTTGTCCTCCAGCAGACTATAAGTGCCCAATCACGTCCACACTTGGTCCACTCTCACGCTGCCCTCCAACATACCACGAGTGACCATGTCCAAGTTGTTTCATCTGCACCTATTTAGGGAATCCTCACACCTAGGAGACCCTTACACACGGCAGCTAACAGACTTCTCCACATCTTCCCTTTGTTCCTCAATAGAGGAGTTATTACACAAATCTAGGCTTCAATGTTCTGATGCAACCTATTCCAATTAATCAAGTCATTTGACAGTCCATGTCGACCCAATCACTTGGCTTCTACAGTCCTCCAAATCTAGTCCTCTCCTAGGACATCCTCCAACTAGCATCTATTGTCACCAAGGAGTCATATGCAACCTTAACTTGTTATTGTCTCCTTGCCCTTGATTTTTGTGTATGTATATGATTGGATAGGGAACAAAACAACCCTAAACCATAACTCCAAAACCAATATTTCCCTTTTCAAATGTGTCACCTAATCTATTGTCCCTTCCTTGACTTCTAAGACACCTTGGATACCTCCACAAGGCTCTCAAAGATATTGGATTGTTACAAAATTTTAGGGTTGCTTCAAAGTACAAGGAAACTACTTGTTGAAGCCTCCTTTACCCCTGTACAAGTTGTGTTGTTCCTGTAGAGGCTGTGACCTACAAAGGGCCTTCTCCATAAGGCTTCACGACCCTCAACACTCCACCAATCACCTGTTGTAAGCTACAGCAGTCTGCGGCCTACCTATTGTAGAGATCCCATCAATAAACATAGAACATGTACGTTATTTTGTTACAACCTACCCTTTCTTGGGTTCTGCACTAGTACGTTGGGTTATGGGCTTATTTCCAGCCCTCCAAATAGATCTGCATCCCCTCACAACAATGATTTAGGGTTGTGGCCTTTAATCTAGTTCTGTGACTACCTTTCAGGATGACAACCATCCACCAAGACACCTAAATGCAACCTAAACAAATCTAGAGTATTCCCTTTCACTTCGGCCCTCCAAGGTAATCATGGAACCAAAACAGTCATGGATAAGCCCTATGCATAGGCTTATCCTCCTTCATTTAGTTTCTCCTTTACCTACGGCCTAAGACAGAAAGCCCCTCCCTTTTCAATGAGGTATTCTTGTCTCTTCAAGTCATGTGTTGCTCTCAAAGGATGACCAAAAGAGTTCTGCAACACCTCCTATATATACAAATAAAGGAGGGCTTCTTCCAATGCCACAATATGGCTTGATCAATTGTCACAAGCCTAAATAACCTTAGGCTGACCTTGACACCTCATGTGCAAAACCCAATCATAACTTCAAAAATTCATATCTCCATTTATATAAATTGAAATCAGATGATTCTCATTGTGTTAGATTCGTCTTGCTGAGATCAATCATCCTCATCCAGCACATGTCAAAATGTGCTCATGGTTTTCGCCCAAATACTGATGGGTTCAAAACCCCAAGCTTTGGTTTCAAGCCCACAAATGATCCTTGTGGCACTTTTCCCTCTAATCCCTGCACCCTAGGGCTTGGAGTACCTCCAAAGCTACAGAAAAATTAACACTCCCTCTTAGTGAGGGAGGTACTTCCAAGACTAGGAAGTAACCATCATCATCTTTGGCAACGACACTAGCCCATCTAGTATCCATCACTATAGCATACCCTATAGAATGAATCCAACAATCTTGGTAGTGCCTTTGCCTCATCACATACAAACCTAAAGATCCAAAACCTCCATAGGGTTTCTCCCTTTGAGGCTATACTCCCTTTGAGCCTACATAATCTCCACTTGCTCAATCCTACAAGCACTCGGCCTCTGGATCAAATACCACTCTTGCAAATCCCTCAAATCTCGAATATGCAACGTCAAGGTCCAATGAAGACTCTAGCATGCCAATCTATAGTCCATCACATGAAGAAATTTTGATCATGTTGATCTCATCCAATCCAAAGAAACCCTTGATTTGTTCCAACCATCCATGACAAATAAACATAAGTCCACGATGAGAAACTTGCCCTACAACAAACTATTGTTCCCCAAGCTCACCACTAATCCACCAGAACTCCCAACCAATCTCACTGCCAAGCCAGTCAAGACCACATATCCATGTCTTAAGCTGAGCCATCCGCTCCGTGATCTAGACACCCACAACTCCCTCTGAGTTTCTTTGTTGTGCACACTCTGATTCATTATCCCTCAAAGTAGCTCAGATATGCTTTGATACCATGTTGAATTTCCATGATCTTCGGTGTAGGTTAGAATCTTAAAATATCTTACACTACCAAATCAAGAATCTCAACGATACTAATTTGCACAATGGAATATAAACAACAGTAAATCACACATGCATAGAATATACAAAACTTTTTACATTTTTCAAACCAAATTCGTTATATTAAACAACATATAATACAACAACCTATGGCTCCCATACCCGAGATAATGGCCCTCATAAATCCACTACTACATGAATAGAAACTGGGCCTTGGTGTCAATACATTGACAACCAATCTTCCCACAACAAGATACTTAGACCATCTAGTTGATAATAGTCGACTCTCTCAGCTCGTCTCGATCGTACCATGTACCTGCTCGGTCTTTCGGCTCCTGATTTGCAACGCCTACCTCTATCAATGCTCCAAGTCCTTCTGGCCCTAAACCTCGACTATCAATCTTCTCTCTAGTTGTTCTATAGTCCATCAAGGCCAGAACACATCAAGATGTCGAGTTGTTCACGCTCCACTTTTGAAAAACTCTTAACTGCTCACTGCTACTCCTCAGCTACTCAGGGACTTCAACCCACTATGGTCTTCCTATGTTGCACCGATGAAGACCAAAATAGGGCACGGAGCGCTGCCACCTATCACTGCAATATTTCCATCTCCCACAATGAACATGGGCTATGAGGACTACCCATCATGTTTTGTAGAAGTCCTTCTCCATACACAAGTCTCGAGCTCCAAAAATTGCTCTTATTTTATCAAACCCTTGAGCTCAACAAGTGCCTCTCTCACAACTACCTTTTTCAATCAAGGTGTTGCTCATCGGGCTCCAACTTGGACACCATCACAATGTCCTCCAGCAGACCATAACTGCCCAATCATGTCCACACTTGGTCCACTATCATGTTTCCCTCCAGCATACCGTGAGTGACCAAGTCCACATTGTTGCATCCGCACCTAGTTAGGTAATCCTCACACCTATGAGGCCCTAACACACATCTACCAACAGACTTCTCCACATCTACCCTTTGTTCTACAATAAAGGAGTTATTGCACAAATATAGGCTCCAATGTACTTTTGCAACATCTACCCTTTTATTACGGCATCCGAAAATCCGTGTTAACCCAATCACTTGGCTGCTACAGTCCTCCAAATCTAGTCCTATCCTAGGACATCCTCCAACTAGCATCTAACTGTCACCAAGGAGTCATTTGCAACCTTAACTCGTTGTTGTCTCCTTGTCCTTGATTTTTGTGTATGTATATGACTGGTTAGGGCACACAACACCCCTAAACCACAACTCCAAAACCATTATTTCCCTTGTCAAATGTGTCACCTAATCTGTTGTCCCTTCCTTTACTTTGAAGACACCTTGGATATGTCCACAAGGCTCTAAATGATCTTGAATTGTTACAAAATTTTTGGGATGATTCCAAGCATAACGAAACTACTTGTTGAAGCCTCCTTTACCCCTTTACAAGTTGCGTTTTTTCTGTATAGGTTGTGGCCTATAGAAACCCTTCTCCACAAGGCTTCATGACCCTCAACACTCCGCTAATCATATGATGTAAGCTACAACAGTCTACGGACTACCTGTAGCAGAGATCCCATCAATAAACACAATTTCGTTGTGGCCTACCCTTTCTTGGGTCCTGCACTAGTACATTGGGTGTTGGGCTTATTTCCAGCCCTCCAAACAAATTTGCATCCCCTCACAACAATGATCTAGGGTTGTGGCCTTCAATCTAGTTTTGTGGCTCCCTTTCAGGATGACAACCCTTCAATCTAGTTTTGTGGCTCCCTTTCAGGATGACAACCATCCACCAAGGCACCTAAATGCAACCCAAATAAGTCCAGAATATTTCCTTTCACTTTGGCCCTCCTGCAAGGCAATCATGGCACCAAAACGGTCGTGGATAAGCCCTATGCATAGGCTTATCCTCCTTCATTTGGCTTATCCTTTACCTACGGCCTAAGAGAGAAAGGTCCTCCCTTTTCAACGAGCTCTTCTTCTCTCTTAAAGTCATGTGTTGCCCTCAAAGGATGATCGAAAGATCTCCACAACACCTCCTATATATACCCACAAAGGAGGGCTTCTACCAATGTCATAATAGGCTTGAACAACTTTCACAAGCCTAAATAACCTTAGGTCGACCTTGACACCTCATGTGCAAAATCCAATTATAACTTTAAAAAATCATATCTCCATTTCTACAGCTCGGAATCGGGTGATTCTCATTGCATTAGATTCATCTCGCTAAGAGCTATCATCCTCATCCATCATATGTTGAATTGTGCTCATGGTTTTGGCCCAAATCCCAATTGGGTGAAAAACCCCAAGCTTGGGTTTCAAGCCCATAAGTGATCCTTGTGGCACTTTTCCCTCTAATCCCTAAACCCTAGGGCTTGGAGTACCTCCCAAGCTACACAAAAATAAACACTCCCTCTTAGAGAGGGAGGTATTTCCAAGGCTAGGAAGTAACCATCATCATCTCCGACGATGACACTAGCCCATCTAGCATCCATCACTATAGCATACCTTGTAGATAGAATCTAGAAGTCTTAGTAGTGCCTCTGCCTCATCACATCTGAACCTCAAGATCCCAAACATCCATAGGGTTCTCCTGCTGAGGATAGATTCCCTTTGAGCCTACATGATCTCCACTTGCTCAGTTCTATAAGCACTCAACCTCCTGGATTAAATACCACTCGTTCAAAGCCCTCCAATCTCAGATATGAAACATCACAATCTGATGAAGACTATAGCCTGCCAATATGTAGTCCGTCAGATGAAGCAATCTCGATCATGTTGATCTCTTCCAAGCCAAAGAAACCCTCAAGTTTTCCCACCCATCCATGACAAATCAACGTAAGTCCATGGAGAGTAACTTTCCCTACAAAAAATTGTCATTCACCAGGCTCACCACCAATCCACCAGAACTCCCAAACAATCTTGTTTCTAAGCTAGTCAAGACCACATCTCCATGTCTTTAGCTGAACCTTCTGATCCATGATCTAGACACCCACAACTCCCTCTAAGTTGTTTTTTTATGCACACTATGATTCAATGTCCCTCAAAGTAGCTTATATATGCTCTGAAACCATGTTGAATTTCCACGATCTTGAGTCAAGGTTAGAATATTAAAATCTATGATTCTACCAAACTAAGAATCTCAACGATACTACTTTGCACAACAGATTATAAACAATGGTAAATCACACATGCAAAAAATATAGACAACTTTTTACATTTTTCAACCCAACTTTATTATATTAAACAACATTTAATACAATAGTCTAGGCCTCCGATACTAGGGATAATGGCCCTCATACATCCGCTAGTACAAGAATACAAACTGGGTCTTGGATTTAGTACATCTAAAACCAATCTTCCCTCAACAAAATACTCTGACCATTTGGCTGATGTAGTTGAATCTCTCAGCTCCTCTTTGTCGTACCCTGTACCTGCCCGGACCTTTAGCTCTTGATCTGCAGCTCCTGCCTCTATCAATTCTCTAAGTCCATCTAACCATTGAACCTTTATTGTCAATCTCCTCTCTAGTTGTGCCTTATTCCATCAAGGCCACAACACATCGAGACTCGTGTCGAGTTGTTCATAGCTCCATTTGTGGACAACTCTCAACTGCCCATTGCTGCTCCTCAGGTACTTAGGAACTTTAGCATATTATGGTCTTCCTGCGCTGCATCAATGAAGACCAACATAGGGCATGAAGGGATGCCACCTATCACTGCAAGATGTCCATCTCCCACAATGAACACGGGCTAGGAGGACTACCCATCATCTGTTGTAGAATCCATTCTCCACACACAAGTCTCGGGCTCCACAAACTGCCCCTGGTTGATCAGACCCTTGAGCTCAACAACTGCCTCTCTCGCAACTACCTTTGTCTATCAAGGTGTTGCTCATCGGGCTCCAACTTGGACACCATCATGATGTCCTATAGTAGACCATAAGTACCAATCATGTCCACACTTGGTCCACTCTCAATCTTCCCTCCAACAGACCACAATTGACCAAGTCCACATCGTTGCATATGCACCTAGTTAGGGAATCCTCACACCTAGGAGACCCTTACACACGGCTTCCAACAAACTTCTCCACATCTGCCCTTTGTTCTGCAATAGAGGATCTATTACACAAATATAGGTTCCAATTTATTGTTGCAACATCTTACCACTTATTAGGGCATCTGACAATCCATGTTAACCCAATCACTTGGCTGCTACAATCCTCCAAATCTAGTCCTCTCCTAGGACATCTTTCAACTAGCATCCAACTGTCACCAAGGAGTCATCTGCAACCTTAACTCATTTTTGTATCCTTTTCCTTGATTTGTTTGTATGTATATGACTGGTTATGGCACACAACATCCCTAAATCATAGTTCCAAAACCAGTATTTCCCTTTTTGAATGTGTCACCCAATCTGTTGTCCTTTCCTTGACTTCTAAGACACCTTGGATACCTCCACAAGGCTCTCAAAGATCTTGGATTGTTACAGCATTTTAGGGATACTTAAAAGCACAAGGAAACTACTTATTTAAGCCTCCTTTACCACTGTACAAGCTGCAATGTTCCTATAGAGGTTGCGGCCTATAGAGAGCCTTCTCCACAAGGCCTCATGACATTCAACACTCCACCAATCACCAGTTGTAAGATACAACAATCTGTGGCCTACCTGTAGCAGAGCTCCCATCAATAAACACAAAAAACATACCTTATTATGTTGCAACCTACCCTTTCTTGGGTCCTGCACTAGTATGATGGGTTTTCTTCTTATTTCCAGCCCTCCAAACATATTTTCATCCCCTCACAATATTGATCTAGGGTGTGGCCTTCAATCTAGTTCTGCAGCTCCCTTTTAGGATGAAAACCATCCACCAAGAAACCTAAATGCAACCCAAACAAGTCTATAATATTCCCTTTCACTTCGGCCCTCCTACAAGGTAATCATGGCACCAAAATAGTCATGGATAAGCCCTACGCATAGGCTTATCCTCCTTCATTTGGTTTCTCCTTTACCCACGACCTAAGACAGAAAGGTCCTCCCTTTTCAACGAGCTCTTCTTCTCTCTTTAAGTCATGTGTTGCACTCAAAGGATGATCAAAAGAGCTCCACAACACCTCCTATATATACACATAAAGGAGGGATTCTTCCAATGTCACAATAGTGCTTGAACAAATGTCAGAATCCTAAATAACCTTAGGCCGACCTTGACACCTCATGTGCAAAACCCAATCATAGCTTAAAAAATTAATATCTCCATTTCTACAATGTGGAATAGAATGATTCTCATTGCGTTAGATTTGTCTCACCGATATCTATCATCCTCATCCATCACATGTCTAAATGTGTTCATGGTTTTGGTCCAAATCCCGATGGGTGCAAAACCCCAAGCTTGGGTTTCAGGCCCAAAAGTGATCCTTGTGGCACTTTTCACTCTAATTGTTACACAGGAAAATGACCTCCTCATCAGCTCAAAGGAGAAGGGTAAGATGACTGAAGGATTGACCAAGTTCACAGGCCTATTTTCCAGGCTAACGCTCTCCAAGAACTAGAAACATGCTTTATAAAGCTTCCTAGCCATGCATCAGGTGCGTTAGTCCCTAGGGTAACTTTGTTTCTTGCCTCAGGAGGAGCGTTAGTCAACTTAAGTGAGTTTAGGGAGGTCAAAGGAGAAATTTGACCGAGAAATATCCCTATATTCACTCCTATGTCAACTCATAAAGAAATGAAACATCCAGATTTGACCTGTTTGGGGGAATTTCTATTCCTAACAGAGTCTACAAATAGGGAAAGAGCGATAAATCATGGAAACATCTATGCTTTTTCCCAAAAGAACTCATGAAGGATTTGGCAAGTCTTATCCTCTCATGCTATATATTTGAGGCTAGGGCCATTATGAAATGGGTTGAAACTATTGAAAGGATTTCCTATTGACTGTCGAAGCTTGTATTAGAAATTGGCTTGTCAAGAGATTAAGAAGAGAGAGAGAGAGGATCTAGAGGAGTAAGGGAAGACTGATGCAATTGATGGTTGTAATCACTCTTTTCTATCATTAATATAGACTTGCAGTTGTGTTTTCCACTCCATGGCATTGGTATTGTGATTTATTTACATGTTTATGCAACGCCAATGATTATGAGTAGCTTAGATGTATGCAATTAGATATCCCTATGTATTTTTGCATTGATTGTTGAATTTATATGTTGTGATATTACACCTCATCTTGTTTATGTGCAGGTATTGATCTTGGATATAGCTAAGGGTTCTTCCACTCCGCTACTTTGTGTTCTCCATCAACACCACACCAAGATCTAAGGTAACAATCCTTCTTCTTACTTTGATTATCATTCACTAATATGGACATGTGCATGTATCTTTGGGCTAGTTGTAGCTAATCTGATTGTCTTTTGAGGATCTCGAGAAGATCCTTGAGGGCATCACCCTCACTAAACATCTGTGCATTAATCCCTATAGCAGAATTGCTCCTTTGACCTCCAGAAACTCACTTAAGTTGACTAACGCTCCTCCCAAGGCAACAAACGGAGTTACCCTAGGGACTAACGCACCTGATGCATGGCTAGGAAGCTTTATAAAGCATGTTGCTAGTCCCTGGAGAGCATTAGCTTGGAAAATAGGCCTGTGAACTTGGTCAATCTTTTAGTCATCTTACCCTTCTCCTCTGAGCTAATGAGGAGGTCATTTTCCTGTGTAACAGATGCCCCCTAAAGTGTGAGATCAGAGGCAGAGACGATGGTTGAAATACTTTATATAACTGTCATTTTCTTCGAAAAAAGAGAGAGAGGATCGGAGCTTCGGGAATACGAGAAACCTGATACAACACACATATATATAAAACATCTAAAATCATGTCCTGAGTCAGGCATTCCCATGCTCAGTATCTATGTCAGAGTGATTTCGCGACAAAGAGATATGATGATCGTGTCCGCCAATAAGCACAATGCAAAACTTGTGTCATAATAATATCATTTTGATGAGTTATCTCCAAAAAATAATATACGCAACTTGGGAGAGGAAACAAGGTTGAGTGATGTAAGCCTCTACCCAAGGTATTGATCTTTGCTTTACCTTAACAACATAGTTCAATACATGTGAATAAAGGCATTGAGGTCAAACATGTACGAAATCATCTGATTACGAGTCAATAATGGAGACTATTAACAGACGCGAGGATGGCCACCGATAATTGTGATGGTCTCCAAGATGCACAGTACAATCTAGCGAGTGTGAATAATGTTTTTGTCGTCAAACACTCATAGAATCTTTTAACCAGGAGCCAATAATGAAAACCCCTAACCAAACACAAGGTAACCTCCAGTGATGTCTACAAGTTCCAAGGCACTAAAGTGTTTTTCGGTCTACTTCCTAGATAGAGTGTTGAAATCGATAGGAAGAGACCTGTCAAAAGGTAGGCCATAATATGTCCTACATCAGTCGACACGAAATGGGACAAGAATGATTGTTTTTTGAAGAATACTTTGAGCATTGGGTCAAATTGACAAAGGGCATGATGGAATAATATGTTTGATGGTTTGGTGGAGGAAACTTAAGATAAAGGGTTTCCCTTGAACAATAAAAGGCATGACACAAAGGTTTTAACTATGCAGCACTAGACTCATGAACACCAAAGAGTGTTAGGATACAGAGATGCAAGAACATCAGAATATATAGGCTAAACTCATAGGATGGTAAGGTTCATTTTGAGAGGTTGTCACAAACAAGGTTTTGTTGAGGGAGTGCCATGTTCAAGGGAGCGACTGCTACCAAAAAATCTTTCCAAAATACTGACATAAAGAAATTGTATTGTCCACTTTCCCCATCTGATTAATTTAATGAGTCCAGACGGGTAAAATCAGTGGTCTTTTCATATTTCGAGAGTCTGAAAAGATCGTAAAGAGCGACTCCAGGGTGGTCCCTTTGTCATAGTTACTAACCGAGTGCAACAAAGATTTAATAATATACCCGAAAAAGTTTCTTTTTCGTAAGTTAGTCTATTGAGTCTCAATAAAGAGATAAAAATACGTTCAATAGATGTTTGCCTCATTTTGTTACGAGTATGAGGGGACAGAGTAAATTCGATATTCGTTGTGAAATTTTAATGAGTTACGCGACGACAAACTCAATATATCTTCATCAAATTTTAATGAGTCAAATGAAGAAAAATTGAGGTATCTTTTTCATTTTAATGAGAGAGGAAAAAGACATAAAAGAACTGCTCATTGCTTCTTCGTAGATTTAACGAGCCCAAAGAAGGGAAAACACGGGGATTTTTCAATTTAAGAGCAACAAAGAGTCCCAAAAAAGAAAGCGATCATATCGTCATCGTAGGAGTTTTACGAGCCTGATGAAGAAAAATCGGGGATTTTTTTATTTAAGAGCAACAAAATATCCCATAAAAGAAAGGGCTCATAGTGGATCAAACATGGTCACTTCTACAATTCAACCCTGAAAGTCCCTTCATCGAAGCATGATTAATATTGACAGTATGTTGACATGGTGCATGATAAATAACATAGGAAATGAACTACTTATATTTCAATGACTTAATTAAGATGATTCATACCTCAAGAGTGACTATAAGGAAGTTTTTTGAGCCTCCATTTTCACAATTTGCATCATTTGAGTGTTGTGAGAGTGTTTTAGAGCAAAAGAGGTGCAGATATTCCCCAGACGATTATGAGCAATATAGGTGACCATTCGACTTGTCGTTTGTTCCAAGTATATTGCCAAACCCTTATCCTACATTCCTTAACCTATTTTAACTGCATTAGGGGTGGATTTTTGGATTTTTTGTGAAGCACCAGAAAATTAAATGTGACTAACGTTCCCCTCTAGGTCTAGAGGGGCGTTAAACGCCATTCACAACCTAGAGGAGGGAATTAGTGCGCCCTATTTTCCCTAAGGGGGTGTTAGTGCATGTGAGAACATTCCAAAACCCCAGCATGTGATTTATTAAGCATTTCTCCATTATTTTAACTAATTTTTGTGTTGATTTGTGCAGGTTTTGATCCATCATCATGATTTTATGGAGAGAAGGAGCTCATGATCACCAAGAACTACATATGCGAAATGATCAGGCATGCATACTTGCGTTGTGTAGATGTGGCTTAATGAAATATGCAAGTCTTGACCTGATGAAAGGTTAGGAAGAACTCCTAAGCTGGATAATTCAACGTTGGGATGAACACCAAGGGGTATTTCGGATCAAGGGTCATGAGCTCTCGATTGATAGAGAAGATATATATTTTTTCACTAGTTTTTCATGCAGAGGTGCACGATCAAACTTGACTCGGGACAGGACAGATCCATGGTCCACCCTAGAGTTGATCCAGACTTATTGCATACCTGAGAGTGGACTAGTGAGCAATAGGGTCCCTATCGAGTGGATCAGGTCTAGGTCCATGAGGGCCATATTGTGGATGATCGTATGCTTAGAGGGGTCCAAGAGTCCCCACATTGCGACGAAGGCCCAATTGTTGCTTGTTATTGATTGTGTCCAGCCTCATATCTTTAACCAGTGTGAGGTAGTACTTCGTCAGCCAAAGGCGGAGTTGACGGCATGCAAGACTCGAACCCAAATGACTTTAGGGTATGGAACTCTCACCGTGTCCTTTATACTTGAGAGGGTGCTCGTCATGATAACGCGGATGAGTGGGGGTCCGCTTGATCCGAGGGAGCCCAAGCAAGGACAATGGGCATCTCTCGATCCTCGTACTAGAGGGGTACCGATCCGACATTTTTCCAAAGAATATTTCTTCGAGTGGCTTAGCATTCAAATCTTGATGATCAATGAATATGCCTATGAAGGTATGGATTTTACTAGAGATCCAGACTTGATACTGCCACCTGGTACAAATTGGGGGCCTGTTGTGCTATACAACAACCCTCCCCATTTCAAAATTTTTATATAAAAATTTAATAATAAATGGGTCCCCTTTTAGAATATAAATAAAATCAATAAAACGTTTGAAAAAAAATTTTAAATAGGTCATATAAAATTTGCTTTTAGGATAGGTTAAATCGCAATCACAATTTGCAAATCTATCGAACCCATGAAAGTCCTCTTGATAATGTCCGATCCGATTTGAATTGTAATAAAACCTTATCGTAAAGCTTTATCGAAGGAAAACAATTATAAAGGGAATATGTCGCATCGCGCACATCCTTTGTTTCAATAGTAGACTTAAAGTGTTCCATTGAGATTCGTCGATGTGATAACTCTATCGGAAATTGCATATCACTACTTATCAAGAAGCCATCCCAAATGTTCCATAGAAAAACCTCCGATGTGATAAGCCAATTTCAATCACTCATTGCTAGAATCATAAAACATATCCCAAAAAGTTCCGTTGAAATCTGCCGATGCGATTTTATTATTGTGAAGCGCGCTTTCGATAAAGGAAAAATATGAAGTATTACGAACATGTGCGGTTTAAAGTTATAAGGCAACTATAAAGAAAATTCAAACAATTTATCAATTTTAAAAGCCATGTCGCCTCCCCATGCCAGCTCACCACTAATCGCAATCGCAACCATGCAAAGGAACCATTTAAGCACGACACTTGTAACTCTCGATCTGCGATATGCGATTATCGCTAATCAGCAATCGGGAAGTCACGATACCCATTCTAAAAAGGACCGTTATAAATTTGCGATGCGACATACGATCACAGCATTAAAGATTCACGTTGGAAATTACGGGGAAATCATTAAGAAGCAGTTATGGTTGAATCCTTCAAGGATTTCATCCGTGGTGGCTTAATATATCATAGATCTGTAGCATCTATTACGCTTAATTGATGTTAGTCTTGTGCACTGTGTATTAGCTTTTAACAAGTTTTTCCACTGTTACGTCCATCTGTTTCATTTTGCAGAGCGAATCTAAAATCATCAGTCCAGCAAAAATGTCTAAGAAATCTCGGAAAGCAAAGGTCCCCGTCATAGCGAAAGATGAACCAGCAAAGTTGGTACTGATAGCTGATACTACCTGTTCAGGCCTTGGCAAGACTTCATGGGAGGGCATATATAATCTACTCAAAGTCGAGGAGCCAACCGTAATTGAAGAAGAAGGAGCAACGGCTGGTTCAACTGATAAATCAGAAAATACTCTTAATGATTTAGCCAGCTCCTTCCTCCACAAAATAGCAGCCCGTGCGAAAGTGTTACCATACAATGACCTGGTGAGATGGGTAATAGAGAGTATCAACATAACCGACAGAGCATTCTATAAAGCCGATGGAAGGATGTTCAGGACATTCAAGGCAGAAGATATCAAGAAGATGTATCATTTGCCAGACCCCCAGAAACATTACAAAAAAACATTTTTAGAAGCTTTCTCCAAGGAGAACGAAGTAGAGTCAGACCCTATCAAGCAATGGAGGCATTTCCAACAAGAATAAGCATGAATCATCTGGTATGTACTTCGTGGACTCCTTAGCATCTCCCTATTGCTATGCTGGTGCTATGATATGTAGACTCTTTGGAGTCTTTAATTCAGCTAGGTTTTCCATAGAAATGGTGCCTTTAATGGAAACAACAATTAACTCTTATATCATGGATTGGACAACCATTTTATCAGATAAAATGGCCAACCAAATCCTTGATTATAGAAGAAATAGATTTGTAACTACCCGGATAATATCCCCATTCTATATGAGCGCCTACATCATGGATACCATCTATTTCAATTCTGACTACCCCATTCTAGGTTGGAAATGGACTCCTCAAGACCCAACTCCTATTCACATTTATCATAAGTATTTGTGGAAGGCCCATTATAAAGATCATATATATAGAATTTGCCATTGTTTTGTTTTACCCGTCCATCAGGCCATAATCAACAAACATGCTCCTCGGTTATCTGATGAGGCCAGCATTGACCTAACATCAATCGGCAGTTGGTTCGGTGAAGAAAATTTCACCTATGTTAGACTTTTTGGCAGCACCACAGATCCACATGTTCTCCCGTTGTACATTCCTGATAAGCTATTGGCCATAGAAATAGCTTACCAGATAATAGAAATAGGAATGTCCAGGAACCTCAAAGAGTCCAAGAAACAAATGTGGCCTTCATTTCCCCACTTCTATGGTACTTACTCACTGCATGATTTCAAACATGCAGAGAAAGAAACAGAGAAGATAGGAATTCTAAAGTTAGCAGTCATTCCTAAGAGACAGTATGATCCAAAGGCAGTGGCTTACAACTTTACCACTAAGGTGAAACTTGCCAAATTTGAACATGAGAAAGATGAATACTATGAATTGTTCACTTCGGCTGAGTTATTTTCACAGGTAAAACATCTGGCAAAGATCAAATTGGCAGCAAAGGGGATAGATAAATTTATGAAGTTCAGGACACAGAGGTTACAAACACTACCTTTCGATTATTGAACACTACCCCTATGGTGCAGCAAGAAGGCCACAGTGAAGAACAAACTACTGAGAAGAGTCCTGAAAAGGAGAAGAGTCACGAAAAGGAGAAGACAAATGAAAAGACCAGCAAGGTCCTAGATACTGATGTGCATATTGATTCCAAATTAATCAAAGAATGGGAGCAGTTCAATGAAATGATCAAGAACCAGAATGACTCCCAAAACATCATTATGCCAAAATCACTCGCAACACAGGAGCCTATTGTTACTAGTACTACAATTGAAGGGGAAATCGGCACAGTGAACACTCAACATGATATTGAAATAATTCCAGAGAATCCCTCAGAAGAGATTGTATTGAAGGTAGAGGAAATACCACCCCTGGATGTATTCTACAGTCCAAAGCATAGAGTTGTGGTCAAAAGACAGAGGAAAAAGAGAAAGATTGACCAGGGACCATTCTCAACTCCTCAAGCTGAACTGATGAATGTGGTATGGAAATACTCAGAAGTCAATCCTTATGAGGATTTAACTAAGTTATCTCAGTATGCAGGTGCTTATACAGCCACTACAATGGATAAGGCTTCCAAAGTTAGCCAACTAATCAAGGAAAACGATCTAAGGATCACCCAACTTGAAGAGAAAACGATAGTGGAATAGCAGAAGATCAGTTAGCTTGAGAACCAGCTAGCAGAGCAAAAATAGCAGAATGAGCAACTAAAAGAACACTTAAATCTGGAGAAACAAAAGTTCGATCAGCAGGCTCTCCAAAACAACAAAATTTGTCTCAAGCACTTAGCAAGCTTCGAGTGGCAATTCAGCAGGAAAAGAAGGCTAAAGAAGAACAAATTGCACAGCTGCAATTATAGGTAGAGAAATTAAAAGGTTGTCCAAAGATTGATGAATTCAAGAAAGAAGCCCTGGAAGTGACAAAAGCCTTATCTCGGCAACTAAATATCATTTGCCATAAAATATCATTGGTTGACCCATTGTGCATTATCACCGCATCACTCATTGAATAGGCAGGTGACACCAGGCTAGAATTTGAAAATGCATATGATAAGGTCACAAAATTTCTCTCTTGGCAAAGTTCAAAAGAAGGCATGGCTGCTAATCTACTGAAAATCCAAGAATCACACAAAGAAATATTGTTTTCAGAGTGGGAATCACAGTTAATAAAGTCTGAAAGAGCTACTTCCAGAGCCAAGGCTACAATGAACAGTGCGATCGAGTTGGAAAATGACAACTTATATCTAGCTAACTTGATCTCTGATTGCTCTCCAGGAAAGCTCCCGAAAGCAAAAGCGCTAGAAGATCAATGGAGACAGGATTTGGCCAGCAGAGAAGAACAAATCGGCAAAGTGAAAAACTTGACTTGGGATGCATTTTGGTTTTTCCTAGTCAAGCCGCACAGCCAGTAGATGGCCACCAAATGCCTTGCCGATGCTGTCAATCTCATGGTTCCCGAACTTTCAGATGCTACGTACACAAGTCAACTACATTCCAGGCTAAGTCATCTGCTGGAAATTCAGCAAATGCTCTCAATTTGTCAGCTACAAGCACAAGAGAAGAACTAGATATAATGAATCGGTTCAAAGGCTATCGCACTGTTATTTTCATAAATCAAATCCCAGATTTTCATGTTTACAGTTTCAACAGCTCAAAGCAATTTTTATTGATAGTTACTTCTTATTTTATTATTTAAACCCTTTCATGTCTTTGATGAAAGGGTCCTCAATTTGTATAAGATTTGACTTGAGAAGTTTCACTTTTGTACTTCTGAATATCTCTTTATCAGTAGTGGATCAAGGTTGTACATTTTTGTGAAGAAAATTTTTCAAGACCTACACTTTTGTATCTCCTGGAAGTTTTCTCAAATAAGAAAGTGGAACCGGAGTGTTATTTACATCGGAAAGACTCAAATGCATGTGGTATTCCTACCAGTATTCTTTTTTCTTGTTTCCTTATGTGATGAAGCATTCCTTTTAAAAGTTGCTATTGTTGATATATGTATGCTCTTCAAACAATTCTTTATCAGGTCATTTCTAAAGATTTATAATTGTTATCCTTTAAAGATATATGTCAGTGATATACATTGTTATGAATGAGATATGTTTTATTTTTTTCCCGTAGAAAAAAGTCGTAATTTTATTCATATTGATAAAATTACATTTTGTAGATGCTTGAAGCATATGCAGATGGTTGTTCCTGTGAAATGACAGTCAGCAAACAGAAATAACAACACAAAATAATAGATGGTTGTTCCTGTAATGACAAGAAAGCAACAGAAATAACAGTAAAGTAATGTTGTGCCTGCAGGCCTATATTTTCCTACATTTTTTCTTCTCTACTTTGTGCCAGACTCCAGTGTTGGGAGTGGGAACAATTATAACAATTTGGTTTTCCTCTGTGTACATTGGTTGTTCGTTATTAGATTCCGATCCTTCGGAGCTATGCGCTCGTTTGGCGCCGCTTATTTCCAGTTGTAACTCTTGCTGTCGTACCAAGTGATTTGGCTCCAAATTGGGCCCCTCGGTGCTCTCTTCCTGTGTTTTTTCCTGTCTCCTTTGCACGTCTGTGGGTTCTGTGTCCAGTGTCTCCTCCTCCAGTGGTTCGATATGCTGCCAACCTTTGGGTTTTTTCTGTTGTTTCTTGTTCCCTTTTGGCTCCTTACTAGCCAGTGGACATGCATATTGAAGGTGCCCTGTCTGCAAGCAGTCGTGGCATCTAAATGCCGTGTTCTCGTAGTCAAGTTGTTGCGTCCACAGTGAATTATTAAAATTGAATATGATGTGATCTGGGAGTCCTTGACTTAGATCCACTTCAACACATATTCTGGCATATGTGAAAATTCCTCGGATAGCTCTGTCTTCATCTGTTTTAAGATGTTTTCCTAGGGAGTTCCCAATCGCTGTTAATGCTTTTCAGTCCCAAAAATGCAGTGGGAGGTTATGCAGCCTTACCCAAACTGGCATCGTTGAAACTACCATGGTATTGGCATCAAAGTCCGGGAACCAGGGGGTGATAAAGGGACTAGCACTACCCCAAAACCAAGGTCCCTGATTAATGATATTGTCTCGTTCCAGTTCTGTGCTAAATCTAACTATGAAAAAACCCTTAGGGCATAGATATATTTCACATTTATATGACCAAGATGTAAAAACCCATTGATGCAGAGCATCCGCTTTGGGCCAATAACTGTTAAATCTGCATATAACAGCATTGTGGATTAAATATGTGTATAGATTCGTTACCTCTAGCAGCGATACAATAAGCATGGGCGATTCTGGCTTCTGTTCCACTATGTAGAGGCCTGGAAGTTCTGATGTGGGTGTTGATCTGTGTTGCAATGGTTCCTTTTCTTTGACTACATTGCGGAAGGAGCCTGTAGTTTTTGAACTGGTTCCTTTGCACCCGCCTCGTAGTATCAGATTGAGGATGATGGTTGAATCTTTAACAACTCCATAGTGCTGGAGTGTGTGCTGGTCCTGCATGTAGAGTCCTGAAAATAACAAATTTTGGTATGTTACTGGAGTTCCCAGTTTGATCTCGATCTCCTTTTGTAACTCCAAAAAACTCATCCCTTCCCAGATCTGCACACAACAATGTCTGCCTTCTATTGATCTGATAAAGATTTGCTTCGGATCTGACAGATCAACCTTATCCAAGCCCCGATTTACTAGATTGATCTCCAGATCTGGCGGATCGATGGTGGATCTAGGGTTTATATGTCTTCCCGCTGCATAAGAGGGCTTTCCACCTCCTGTCAGCAATTTTTCAGGTGCAGCCGTAATGGTTCCAGAGTGTGCTTCTGCGGGTCCAGGCCATTCAATAATAATAGCATAAGATCTATTTGATACATGCCCAGTTGCTCGCAGTTGTCCCTTCTATTGATCATTCGCCGTATAGATCTCAGATATCATATTTGGGTCATCCCTCGTTATTCCAATGGGAAGTAAGGGCGTAACATTCTGTTTGGCTCCTATTCGCATAACCATTTCCGGCCAGATCGCTTCTTTCTTGCCCTTAAGCACGGTAAAAAGCACAGATTCAAGGTAGTAATGTGTTGTTTTTTGCAGATCTGGTCGCTAGTGGGCTGCATCGCCCATACCATGTCCTGTTACAAAGAAAGCAAACGGTGCACAGTGAGACAGACCCTGAAATAGGTAAAAAGAGCTCGTCCATGACCTGTGTGAAGATCGATCTGCCACCGGGGACCGATCAGTCGTAGGGGATTTGTTGTCTGGGCCGCTGCGAAGCCAGATCCTTGACAGTGTATGCGATTCGGTTAATCCAGCGCATGAATTGTTGCGGGAGCTTCCTGCTATCACAACCCCTTCGCTGATCCACAGTGTGTCGGCGGCGCTGAGGAGTTCAGATACCCTAGCCATCCTGTTCTCCGAGCCCTCTCTCTCCAGTTGCTCTTGGCTTATTTCTTCATGAGATATGTTTTATTAATAATTACTTTGTTTAATTTCTTAAAAAAAGTAATCATTACCTATGAATTCATCTTTCTATCGATCAGTAATTCATCTATATGATTATTTGTCTATTAGAAATAATCAGAAATCGCATTGTTAGTACATTACCCGGGTTAGATAAGTATATTTGTATATTTTTGAGTTATAGGTTAAAGCACTTATCATCCTTCTTATAATTTATAAAACAATCATCCATCAAACCATTCATTATATGGGAAACTGGTCCGATAATATCCAATTGGAGCCGCCACACCAAACGGAAAAGGAGTTATACTAAGGTCCAGACCGGGTGGTTATCCCCAATGTTGGTGCTAGGAATTTAGAGGCATCAACATTTTTGGCGCTAGAAGGATGGTTAAACTATGAATGGCGAGCGAATCCAAATCCCAAGGCCATTCTAAGAGTAAAACTCCCTCACCATCTCCTCCAACTTCTCCTTCGCATTCTAAATCTCCTATTTTTAAGCAAGAAGTTGAAAAGGAAAATACAACACCCACTGCTGAAAACTTAAACACACCTGAAAATTCTTCTCTTGAACCCCCTGAAGTACAGACCTTGATTCATAAAATCCAAGGGTTTTCGATATCCCAAGAATAGTCTAAGTTATCCGAAGGTAGTGTGACTTCGCAATATATTCCATACCAACCTCTTACTAGAGCACAGACTGAAAAGCTTGGTATTCCACCAACTGAATTTCCTTTGCCAAGTCAAAAAAGAGCTAGGAAGACACCTTTAGAATCTGACAGTGAGATCCTTTCCTCATCATCATCCATTCCATCTAAACCATTGCAAAGTCATCCATCTGTTTCACAACTCCAAATCATAGTCCAAAACGGTACAGGTACTCCAACATCCTCTACCCAATCATTTTCAACTTCCTCCTCACCTTCTTCTACTGTTAGCACAACAATGGCATAACCTCCACCAAGGCCATGGACCAATCCAGGAGCTGTCGCAATGCCTGCACCCTTGAGTCAATTACCAGCTCATCCTGAAAAATGGTTACCAAAGTTTAATCCTGACATTGGTATATTAGCAGATGAACATACAAACATTTTCATGTTGTCAATAAACTTGAATGGGGTAACAGAAGAAGACGTTGTTGTTAGAATATTTCCATACACTTTACAAGGAGCAGCTGGATTGAGGTATTTTTCATTACCACCAGGATCCATCAATAGTTGGGATGCTTTCCAGGAGCAATTTTTAACCAAGTTTGGAGACGATAGGTCCACATCAACTTTGATTAATGACCTCTCCAATCTGAAATCTGAATCAAAGGAACCCATCAAAGACTTCAAATCCTGATTTAATAAACTGTTGAATAAAATTCCTGCAACATCCAAGCCTAGTGAAGAAGTCCAAAGCGAATGGTATATCTCTGCCTTGCCTTCAAACATAGCCATCTTCGTTGATAGGGCTGCCAAACCCACATTAGCAGAAAATATGAAGGAAGCGATCACTGTTGAAAAACGTATCATTGCTTTGGAAAAGAAAAATGCTCTTGAAGAAAGAAAATCCAAAAAGGTTACTTTCAAAGATGAATCAAAAAAGAAAGAAGTTAAAGACCCGTATGACATGGAAGGTCTACAAAAGGTTCTGAAAACTGTGTCCAATGAAATGGTGGAAATAAAAAAGCAGGTAGCTGAAACTTCTACTAAAAAACCATTTAGAAATTTTAGAAGAAATCAATCAACTGACCCTAAACCACCTAATGCTATATCCAATGCAAAATCAGATCTAGATGACGATGAAAATGAAGACACCGTTTGGTCATCAGAGGAAACGGAAGAAGATGAAACAATTGAATGTCATGGAATGTGGGACTTTATCTTGCCTAACTCTGATACTAAAAGTGAACAAGAAGCTCTCTAAGTAAATACCAGAAGTAAAAATGTAGCAGAGTCTGTTCAAACAAATCCAAAGAAGAAAAATTCAAGCCCTATTGCTAAAGACAAAGCTCCCATGAAGAAAACTCCAGATGTGCCTACCCAAAATCAACCATCATCCTCTAATCCTCCATCATCATCTAAAACATTAGTAGTTTCTAACTCTATGGATTATAACATCGTGGAAGACATGAAGAAGACTCGAGCAAATATTTCTTTACATGAAATTAGCAAGCTCAAATATCAACAGAAGTTGTTACTAAAAGAATTGAATGTGGTACCTTCTTCTCCTCTTCCAACTAGTATATTATCCAAGGCAGCTAAAGGATCAGGTAAGCCACCATCAGATAAAGTAGATGCTACTGATGCTATTTTGATCGGAGATAGGTCTAATTTTCATACTCCTCCTTTTCTCTTGACTTATGAGATCTATAATAGAAATCTGCATAACTGTCTGATAGATTCAGGGGCTTCATCAAACATAATGCCAGCCTCAATTTGCTCCAAATTAAACATTGATCCCCAGAAATCTGCAATTCATATTGTTCAATTAGATCGGACTAAAGTTCAAGTTTTAGGAGAGATTAATTCAGTTACTATTAGGTTATTGGCTGACCCCTGAGTAATTCAAAGAATTGATATATTGATTGCTGACATCCCTGAGTTTTATGGTTTAATTCTAAGTAGGGATTGGTGTGAGAAACTCCATGGTTACATTTCCACTGATTGGTCTCACATGTGGCTTCCCTATAAAGGGAAACCAAATCAAATCAAAATAGATTGGAAAAAACACATGACCCATACAGTAACAAATTTTGAACAAGAAAACCAACCTGTAGCTTTCAATAACAACATTCTCAGAAATTACTCGGCTGAGTCATTCTTTGGAAATTTTAATGCTCAACAATCGCATTTTCTTGTTAATAGTATCACATCACAAATTGAAAATTTCTCTCATACTGATACCTCAAGATGTATTAGCATTGCTGATGAACTTGTAAATAAATCTGTAGATAAGCCTTTATTTTGGTATTTATATTTTGATGGATCAAAATCCAGTGACGGTGTAGGAGCAGGGTGTATTTTAGTTAGTCCAGAAGGAGAAAAAACTATGCTATCATGTAGACTAGAATTTGAGTGTACCAATAATGTTGTAGAATACGAGGCATTGATTCAAGGGCTCTATAAGGCAATAGGCCTGAATATCCAATATCTGAAAGTTTTTGGTGATTCCGAAATTGTCATCAAACAAGTAAGGAACACTATCCATTGTCTTTCAGGTCATCTCAAACATTATCAATTCCTTGTTCAAGATCTCATAACTCATTTTTTTCCATTTAACATTTCTCCTATTCCTAGATCTCAGAATGCAGCAAATGATTTATTGGCTAATGTTGCTTCTAAGCTCCTTCCCTCCGAGGATTATAGTCCAGATAGGTTTTCAATTGAATTAATTTTTTGGCCATCTATCCCAGACAATGTCACCAATTGGCGGGTATTTAATCATGATGAAGACATTTTAAATTTCTTGACTTCTAAAAAATCTTATGATGATCAAATTATTGATGAAAGCGATCATGATCTTCAGCTAAAACAAAGACTAAATGAGAATTCTATTCCTAAATCTGTGGTCAAGCTAGAAGATCTCTATGATATCAAAGATAGATTCAAAAAGGTCACTAATGTAAAACTTCAAAGTTCTACTTTAAAGTTTGAATTAGTAAATCTTGGCACTGAGGCCAAACCACAAAATGTCAATCTAGGGCTTGAACTCACATCAGAAGAAAGATTTTCTTTCATCAGATTATTAAACAAATACAAAAATGTTTTTGCTTGGAATTACGAAGACCTGAGAACTTATGATACTTCTATCATTCAACACAAAATTCCAATGATTTCTGATGAGAAACCTGTACAAAAAAATTTAAGGAAAATTCACCCAAATCTGGAAAGTCAAATCAAAGCAGAGTTGAATAAACTTCTGAAAGCTAAAATAATTTTCCCAGTCAGACATTCTAAATGGGTTTCAAACTTGGTACCTGTAAGGAAAACGAATGGTGATATTAGGATTTGCATAGATTTTAGAAATCTCAATAAGGCATGTCAAAAAGATAATTTCTCATTACCAACAATGGAATAGATACTTCAATTAGTAGCTGGTTCAGAGTTAATGTCCTTTCTTGATGGTTTTTCAGGATACAATCAAATACCGGTACATCCAGATGATAGACTAAAAACTACATTCAGAACTAAATGGGGAACATATGCTTATCAAAAAATTCCTTTTGGTTTGATAAATGATGGAGCTACATTCCAACGAGCCATGGATATATCCTTCAAAGCTTTGATCAATAGTTCAGTTGTTGTTTACTTAGATGACATAACCGTCTTTTCCAAGAAAAGGGCCAATCATTTACATGATTTAAAACAGATCTTTGAACGATGTAGAAGGTATGGGATTTCTCTAAATCCAAAGAAATCATTCTTTGCTCTTAAAGAAGGCAAAATTTTAGGGTTTATTGATCCAAAGATGGGATATATATTTCAGGAGTGGGAAAAATTTTAGGGTTTATTGATCCAAAGGTATAGTGTTTCAGGAGTGGGCACGGTTTCTTTTCAGACGGAGCATGGAGCTCCTCTCACCTTGACAGATGTGATGTATGTGCCTTCACTGAAGAAGAACATGGTATCGGTCACGATGTTTGAGGACAAAGGCTATGATGTTGTCTTCAGTAAAGGAAAGGTGTTCCTAAGACACATAACCATGGGTCAGACCAAGAGGATAGGGATTTGGGTGAAGAATCTCTATAAACTAGAGGTAGATGATTGTGCAGCATTGAGTACGAAAGAAGAATTGGTGCAAAGCCAAGACATTGGTGAGTTGTAGCACAGGAAGTTGGGCCATTTACATCATGGGGATTTGAAGAAAATGCAACAGATATCTACAGGACTTCCCAAAGGTAAACTTGAGCAAGTTGACACATGCAAAGGCTGTACCTTGGGAAAGTACACCAAGTCTTCCTTTCATGATCAAGACAGTCGAGCAGAGGCTATCTTAGAGTGAGTTCATACTGATTTTTGTGGACCATTCTTGACGGCATCCATAGCAAAGCAAAGGAATTATGTGATTTTCATTTATGATTATTCTCATAAATGTTGGATTTATTTCATGCAGAAGAAGGACCAAACTTTTACAAAGTTTTGTGAGTTCAAAGCTTTGGCCGAGAAAGAGTCAGGGAAGAAGATCAAGGCCTTGAGAAGCGACAATGGTGGAGAATATGTCTCTTAAGAGTTTAAGGACTTCTGTGTAGTAGAAGGAATTAAACGAGAGTTGACGGCACCTCACAACCCACAGCAGAATGGTGTGACCGAGAGGAAGAACAGAACTATTGTAGGGGCAGCACAAGAAATGTTGCATGACCAAGGCCTACCACTTCACTTGTGGGCTGAGGCATGCAACACAGCGGTCTATTTGCAGAATAAAAGCCTGCATCGCATACTTGGGATGAAGACACCAAAGGAAGATTTCTCTGGTAAGAGAGCAGATGTGGGTCACTTCAGGATCTTTGGCTCATCGATATATTGCCATGTGACAAAGGATGCACGGAAGAAGCTTGAGCCGACAGTAGAGTTGGGGATATTTTTGGGGTACACTGATACACCTCACAACTATTGGGTGCACTTTCCTACCAGTAGAAGGACAGTGGTTCGCAGAGATATCAAGTTTGATGAGCAGAAGGCCATGCGAGTTTCCCTTGAGAGGGAGCTCCAACTACAGGCTGTGGAGGAACCGTTGGTTCCTAAGGAGGAGGAGCCTCAAACTAATGTGAAGCAGCCACATGTAGAGGTTCCAGGAGTGGAGACATCCACTCAAGTAGAGTCTTCTAGAGATGGATGGAAGCGCACAAGAGAAGTTGACAGATTGTTGGAGGATGCAAGAGAGAATGTGGAAGCACCATATTCTCAGAGCAGATAGAGGAGGTCACCTGAGAGGTACATTGGATACATGGCCCTTGCTGGGGAATGTGTTGAGACCAAGCTATCTTCCTTTGAGGAAGTAGTGCAGCAGCCGATTTGGGTTGATGCTATGGTGGAGGAGTATGACTCCATAGTTTGTAACAGTGTTTGGGACGCGGTTTTGAGACCAAAGAACAAATCAGTTGTGAGTTCCCGTTGGCTTTACAAGGTAAAGCAAGCTGTTGATGGTAGTGTGGAGAAGCATAAGGCAAGATTTGTTTCCCGTAGCTTTTCACAGGTCGAGGGGATTGACTATGATGAGACTTTTTCTCTTGTCGCAAGGTACTCATCTATCAAATATATGTCGGCACTATCAGCACAAATGGGTTGGAAGATCCATCAGATGGATGTGAAGACTGCATTCCTCAATGGCCAGATTGAGGAAGAAGCGTACATAGAGCAGCTGGAAGGTTTTGAGACCTTCAATCATGAGTCACATGTGTTCCAACTCAAGAGAGCGTTGTACAGGCTGAAGCAAGCACCTCATGCTTAGTACACCAGGATAGACAACTACTTCACCGGGTTGGGCTTCACAAAGAGTGAATCGGATGCGAACCTGTACCACATCGTGGTGAAAGGTAAGTTGTTGATCATCGTACTTCATGTTGATGATCTCATATTGATTGGTGATGATCAGTTGATCGTGTCTTGCAAGGAGGACCTTGCAAGAATTCGAGATGAAAGACATGGGTCTCATGCATTACTTCCTTGGCATGGAAGTGTGGCAGAAGGATGGGGAGTTGTTTGTGTCTCAGGGCAAGTATGCCAACAAGATACTCAGGAGATTCCACATGGAGAAGTGGAAGCCCATGCAGACTCCTCTAGCAAGTAACTAGAGGAAGGAGGTTGATTCTTCAAGAGAAGTGGTAAAGGCTATTGTGTACAGGTAGCTTGTGGGTTCACTGATGTACTTAATGAACACAAGACTATATTTGTGCTATGCGGTGAACCAGTTGAGTCAAGCAATGGTTCAGCCTACCAAGATGTTTTGGAAGGCGACAAAGCATGTATTGAGATACCTCAAAGGCACATCTCAGTATGGATTATGGTACATACGAAGAGAGAGAGTGAAGCTACAGGGCTTCACTGATGCATATTGGGCAGGGAGTCCATCAAATTGGAAGAGCACATCAAGAGGGATTTTCAACCTTGGGTCAGCGGAAATTTCTTGGTACAGTAGGAAACAGAGGTTGGTTGCACTCAGCTCGGCAGAGGCAGAATACATGGCTGCAAGTCAGGCAGCATGTGAGGCCATCTGGATGTGAAAAATACTAGTCGGTTTGTTTGATCAGAGGATGGATCCAACTGTGATCTATTGTGATAATCAGAGTTGTATCAAACTCTCTAAGAATCCAGTATTTCATGATAGGTCCAAGCACATTGACATCCGGTATCATCATCTCAAATACTGTTTAGTGAGGAGGATCATGTTGCTACAATATATTTCGATAGAGGAGCAAGATGCTAACATTTTGACAAAGGCATTGTCAAAGTGTAAATTTGAGTTCCATAGAGACAGGATCGGGGTGGCAGATAATCCCTTTCTTGGCAACAAGAATATTCCAATTTAATTTTTCCTTGAATTAATTATGAATTAAAATTGAATTTAGTCTTAACAGCTCCTTCGAAATAATTAATTTATTTATTTTAAATTAATTAGTTGGAGAAATTCAAGTTAGAAGTCTTTCTCAAGTCATTCAAGAGTTATCCCTTAAATTAAGGAGATAAGGTTGAGTTATATTTGAGTTGTAATTAGTTAACTCAGTTTACTAAGTTAAGTCCAGTTAAATTAGTTCCAAACTATTTGAGGAACTAATAGTGAGTTAACAGTCAGTTGATGCATTAATGCACTCAACTAGTGCTACTCCAGTTAACTGAAGATTCCCTCATCAGAAACTCATGCATGTCTATTCTGAGAAAGACCCAGTTGAGATTAATGTTCAAGGATAGTGTACTATCAGTTGCATGTGTTTTCTCATGGAGAAAACTCATGCATGCAGTCAAGGATTCATCCTTCAGGATTGCACAGTTTTGAAGGATTTTTTTTCCACTTGGTAATAGGCTAATCAGCCACAAGGAAAAGCGCAAGGAAATAGAAGCTTGGAGGGCAAAGAGGAAGGCTGGAGAGAAGCCAAGATTTCCTGTGAGCATCTGTGAGGATTGTACTGAGAGCTGGCTAGCTGTGAGAGCTAAGGCTTTGTATAATTCCTATGTATTTCCACCATGTATGATAATACAATAGTGTGGGGTTTTTATCTGAGGCTTTCCCCAAAGTATTTTCATGTGTATTGTGCCATTGATTCTTCTTCTTCTAGTTATATTGTTCAGCTCGATATTTAAGCTTCCGTAAATCGATAGTAGAAGTAGGTTATAGTATTCTGCTTTGATTTGTATTGCATTATCAGGTTAACCTATCACAGATTTTCTACATAGAACTGGAGCAGTTGACAGTTTTTGTTTAAGAGTTTCAAGGGAAAGTTGAGACTGAGAATCCCACTCGAATTTTACATTTTTGGTTAAAATTTTGAACATAGGGGTGGATATTGTTGTAAAATTTTGAATAAATCTTCTATAATATTTGGCATGCCCTGGAAAGCTTCTAACTTCTTTTTAAGAGTTGGGAATTTTGATTTGGGCGATTATTTCGATCGTAGCACGGTCTACTCTTATCCCAGTCCCATAAATATGATGGCCTAACACAACACCCTCTGTAAGCATCATTCTATATTTTTCATTGCTAAGGGCAAGGTTGGTCTCTTGACGTCTAATTAAAACTTTCTCTAGGTTGTGTAAAGCTTGTTGAAAATCTTCCCCATATATTGTCAAGTCATCCATATAGACTTCACATTGTGGAAAATCAATACATCCTGTTAAGAACAAGTTTAAAACTTGATCTTCGATTTGTTTTTGAAGACCTTTAGATTGTTCAATTGTTAACATTGGTTCAATACATTCCTCCTATCCATAAGGGGGATTTTGTATCAGGCTGGGCAGGAGGAAATAAGGTAATTTTTTGGCTTTGACATCCATTGGAAATTTCCATCTCTCTCGTCTTGCATCCAATAAAGGAATTAGAAGTTGCTAGCCAAGGTTGGCCCAGAACTACTGGATCTCCAGGTTTGGAGGATTTTGGATGGATCACAAAGAAGTCCTCAGGATATTCTAGGAAGTTAGTACAATTGTTATGTCATCTAGGCTTCCTGCAGGTTTAAGGATGGATTTGTCTGCTAACTCCAATAGTGTTTGGGTTGGCCTTAAGCCTTCTAACTACAACTTTTGCATAATATCCATAGTCATGACATGTATTGTTGCACCTAGGTCAACGGGTGTTTGGTAAAGATATACCATTAATATGTATGGTCACTACTGGATTCCCAGGATCAGTGTATTTAGAAGGCATCTCTGACATGGTTTCTGACAACTGGCCAACTACTTTTATAATAGGGGGTCCTTCATTTTTCTTCCTGGATTTTTAATGCAAATATCTCTTACAATTTTGGCATATAAGAATATCTTTGATAGCTTGAAGAAAGGGTATCTTTGCACAAATATTTTGTTGTTCGGCCTCTAAATCATATCCTAGCAGGACCCCAGGCTTTTTGACAAGCAATCTCTCTGGATAGGGTGGTTGAGTAACTTCCTAGGAAGTTTTAGGTTGTATGGTAGAATTGATTGGTTTTGAGGGAGGGCTTTCTTCTTCATCAGGAGGATAATATTCCTCTTTTCTGTGTATGTCCTTGTCTTCAAGAGGTGATTCTGTTGGTTGTTCTTCTTGAATGATCACTGTAGGTCCTATTTTATTTAAGACCTTCTTAGATCTTAGTCAAATTTCACTGATTGGAACTGAAGTGATAGTGTAGGTAGGGAAGGTTTGCAACTCCATATTCTATACAGGTTGAACTGACCTATTATTAGGGTTTGGAATGGGTTGTGCAGGTAATTGAGTAGTTCGAGGAGGATTTGGATTCAATCACATTTGTTGTTGATTTGGATTCATGGGAAGATCAAGTTGTGTGGAATTGAATTATAGGAAGTTGTTGTTGACTTGGATTCATGGATAGAGCAGGTTTTTGTGAACTTGGATTCATAGGCAGCGGTTGTTGAGGAAATGAAGGTAATAGGGGTGGGTTAAACCCTAGAAATAGCTGAGAAATATTTGGAGGATGTTGTGTGTAGATTGGGTAAGAATATATTTGGTATGGTTGTGGAGAAATATTCCCATAGGGAGTCCCCCTCCAACCTTGTTTCCATGAATTTCCTTGTGATGGTTGAAGCCCCCATTGGGAGTAAGGAATTTGAGGGGATTGTGGTTGTGAAAACTGCATGGAAGGGTCTTGTAAAATGGAGGCGTTTTGTTGCCTACATGGTCTCCTAGGGGGATAACGTGGATCTTGTGGTTTTGTTCCCCCTTTGTAGATGGCTTGCAACCCAAGTAATGAAGAGAATTCATTAGTTGGGTGTTTATCTGTGAAAATTCCACAGGTCTCTATGGCATTAAAAGGGCACTCTTTTTCAGGATGCTTCTTCTTACAGCAAGGACAAATGATAGCTAAATCAATGTTTTCCTCTTCTTGTTTCTTCTTACTATTGAGGGTATCTATCTGGTTACTAACCGTATTAAGGATATCAGTTTTAATATTTTCCAATATATTTCCCAATTCTATTCTGGTTACACCACTTGTAGTAGGTTTGCCAACTTGACTTGTAAGTTCTCTTGAGCTTTTCCCAGCTTTAGCTTGACTACGGGAGTACTTCTTGCAGTATTCAGCAATTTCAGCAAATGATTTTTGATAAACATCACCAGAGCTCATGAGATTAATTACTTCCATGCAGTCATCCCATATTCCTTTTAGAAAAATGGTTCTAACTCTGGCTAGGTCGACATAAACTTTCTTGGTTTTTCGGTAGTTTTAAAGGAACCTTTCTAAGTATTCTTCTAGGATTTCTTCTTTGGTCTGCTACATTTTAAAGATGTCATTCTTGGCATCCCTAGGCCTACAGTAATCCTGGTATTTATGAAGAAAGGTTGCTTTCATATCATCCCAAGATGTAATAGTGTGTTCCCCTAGGCTCATGAACCATCTCAATGTTGAGTTTTTTAAGGTGCCTGGAAAAAATTTTAACTTTTCAGCATTCTCTGTATAATTATAACTTCTACATAGTATATCAAATTCGAATAGAAATGAATCAGGATCTTCAGATGACATACCTTTGAAATGAGGTAATGATGACAAAGGAATGTTCTTCATGGTGTCATTCCTAGTAATATCAAGAATTGGAAATCCAAACGTTTCGGGTTCATTGTTGGGTTCATTGTTTTCTGGATTGTCTACTCTTCCTCCTTCTCCTTCCATTCTTTCTTCCCACAATTTGGAATTCTTAGAAGTAGGATATGTCTCTCCTTCAAAAGATGATGGTTTAGACATTGGGTTATCTGCAATGTTCCAAGGTACTATCTCCACTATAGTCTCTCTACCAATGTCCTTGTTTTTGTTCCAAGTTGCTTTATTGATGTCTCCTCTGCTGCTGCCACTGGACTTTTCTCCTTTAGAGTTTTCCTTATATAGCGATTAGCATAATTAGTTGGATTAACACTTTTGGGACCATATAGATTTTCTGGGTTTTTTAATGAAACAAACCTACCTTTCGTATCTCTAATTCTTCTCATGAAATGAAAGCATCAATTTTTAACTACTTACCAAAATATAGGACAACTTAACTTTGGAGCAACCCCGCAATAGTGGATGCGTGACTTTTCACTCACATCTTACTGTCTTCTCTATGCCCTTAGGTCATCCTCAATATCACTCAAAAACCATCAAAAACAAATCATTACCTATTACTGTTTACAACTCCCAGGCAATGGCGCCAAAAATGTTGGGGCAATATATGAGTGATATATTGCCACAAATTAAATTATCAACTAGGGATTCGTAATCAGTAGAGATGATACACTATATGTGTTGATAATGGATAATTTCCTATGTCTGATGAGTATGTCCTAGATAAGAAGCATTCAAAACCAATACTCCATTTTACAAGTTTCAATCTAACTTCCTCACACAATTTAAAGATTAGAAATAAAAACTCATCAATAAAATATTAACAATCATGTAATCTAAAGGTTCTTGCTCAAGTAACAGTTTGTCCATTTACAGGCTCATGAAATAAAAATATGGATTCAACTTTATTTTCCTATAGCAATTGGTTTCAATTACTTAACTAAAATCAACTCATTACACTCAAATGTCAAGCAAAGAAATCATTCCTAATTTAACTAGTTCTAAAGGAAATTGTGCATTCTTATACATGAAATGTTAGGTATGACAAGAGTATTGACTTAAAATCACATGCAGGTGAATGGTGAGATCTGATATCTTAAATTTTCTTGTTCTTCAAAATAGAAATCAACAATTATATATGCAGCCTGAGAAATAAAGTTTGCATTCACACAACCAATAAATTATTCCTCAGAAACTAACATCTCCGGACTTATATCACACACTCTCAAATAGATTACTTGCATATAACCAAAACTGGAATCATATCAAATACTTTGAAATTAAATTATAACATTGAGTCACTCTTCACACATCAACCAAGTTGTATCCACAATAAATATAATAAAAACATGCCTTTATGGCTTCGGTGGGCCCTTGCTGAGCTACCAAGGAAAGCTGAAAGAACTTATAGAACTAAAGAATCTATTAACACATCGAACTTATCAATCATTGCTCATATCATTGATTTCAAAAGAAAGGATTACAAAACTTAATTGTTCAATCAAATCTCCAGCATAACAATATTGTTTAAATCTTTGTATCTTTGTCTCTTTTACTAACTTTTGTCTCTAATTTACTAACACCTATCATCTATGAGCCTTCTCTTATAGAGGAATGGGTATTACATCCAAATCTTAAAATATATTATCAAATCATTATAAAAATATTACAATTTGCTTTCCTTCAAATATTTGGCTTCATCCTCATGACACGCAGTGCATGAGGATGAAGCATATCTCGATTTTCCATAAAAAGGTAAGGCTTTGACCATCAGTTCCCTTGGTCTCATTGGAGTAGCCCACTTGAACCGTCGAAGTTGAAGAGTCGGTTTTGGTACCAGATGAGGAGGAACACAGGTACCGAATGAGCAGTGTTGGTACAAGATAGATAATACTAGTGCCGGATGAGCAGGAACAAGGTCTTAAGATCTATATGAGTCAATCCAAATAATTAGAGTGTAAAGAATCAATTATTTCATTCCTACTAACAAGAAATCATAAAAACCATGCTTTAGATATAAATTACCTCATAGATACACAAGGATGTTAAAATTTGTGTTCTTGAAGAAGGTAGGCAAGTGGTGAGTAGGTTTCGAGGTAAATTTGGTCAAAAATAGAGGACAATATGGGGTATTAAAGGCATCAAAAAGGAGACCCAACAATTTTTTCAATCAATCTAGTAATGCCATAATTCCATTGCCTTCATATTTGGTTAAACTAGTGATCAAATCAATTGAAACTTCTTCCCACCATTGACTTGGTATAGCTAATGGTTATGGGACACTTGTGGGGTGTCTCTCCATTATTATGTTGATATGCCACACATTAAGCCACAGACTTTTGAACATCAGTTTTAAGACCTCCCAGAAAAAGTCCTTGATCCCATGGTAAGTTTTCAAGAACCCTAAATGTTCTGTTATAGGAAAAGTGTGTAATTCCAAAAGAACCTTTTGTTTGAGTTGAGAATTCTTACATAAATATAGTTGATCTTGATACCACAACATATGTTTATTCTTGTTGAATCTTGAAAATGTCATTCATTTCCATTACACTTTCACTATTATGTCCATTATATCACCTCCATTTCACTACTATGTCACCACATTCATCCCACTTTCATTATCATTGGGCCACCTTTATGTTTTTCCAATATTTATTATTTCTAAGCCTTTTAAGTGAATTTGTGGTTAAAAATTAGAAAATAATGTGCATATGCTTATACCTAACAAATGGGTTGAGGTTGTTGACATGTGTAGGTTGAAAGGAGACTTCTAGAAGACCCTTATGTGGCACCCCAAGGCCAAATTCGAATTTGAGTGGAAAGAATCATGGGATCATGAGGATATGTGTCACATCTCCTAATTGTATTGTAACTCTAAGAAGACATGTGTCTTATCAGTTCCTATTTTGATTAGGACTCTAGAGGTAGAGGGAGATGGACTATCATTAATGAGATGGCTCTCATCTTTTTGTATAAATAGGAGATCTCTCTCCTTCATTAGTTAGTCTTTTCTTAGTCCTTTTAGCTTGTTAGTCCCATGGCTTTTGAAAGCTTTTGTACTTTGTACTTTTGAAGAAATTGAATAAAGCTTTGATGTTCTCAACATGGAAGGAGATGTGAAGTAGATGTCATGGAGCATATTAGGATGTAAGTAGAGTAGATTTCATTTTGTAAATATTGCTTTGTAGAATGTAAGGTAGATTAGATTTTTCATTCATGCAATTTTAATTCATGCAAGTGTGTTTAATTTTGCTTTGATTTCATGACTAATGGCATATGTGATCATCTTGTCTATGTTGCTGACCTTTATTTTTCTAGTTTGATTTTTATTAGTATCATTTCTTTAACTTGCACTTTACTTTCTGCTCTTAGATATCAAGTTGTTCATCTATTGATGGTTCTTTTTCCATAATCAAATAACTTTATTGGAGCCAAAATATCACTTAGTACAGCTTGGTTTAGTTTGCTTTAAGACTCACATTGCTGACTTGTTCATAATTGTTATCACATGATAAATCTAGCTGAAAGGCAAAAAGGTTAAGAAAAGGTTAAAGTAGTGTGATTTGTCTCATTTATGTAGTGTCACTTAGATTTCACATTTCATTTTCATTTTAAATCAGCAGCATAGATACTGGGCCGATGTCATTAGTTCTTTATTTGATGTCTTTATTTTCCTTTAAGCATTTGATTTCATAGGTGGTAGGGGGCCCCTGCCTTGTATAGTTGTCACTTTAATTTATTGTATTTCTTTTTCTGATTTTCATGTATATTAGTGTACAGTTTGATTTACTGCATTTTATTTTCTTTTTAACATCTATATTATTGTACATAAATTGCTTTCAAGTTGATTGTAGATTAGTGATGCACATAGCCTTTTAATGAACTAATGACGTGATAGAATCATCTTGTCCTTTTGCTGAAGCAGCAAGGATACTGGGTCTCATAGTCATTCTCTCATTATTTGATTATTGCATTTTATTTTGATTGAACTAGTTGTATATTTACACTTTTGTTTAAATACTAACTCCATCAATAACATGCTTTAAGTTCTGTTGAAGTGCTAAGTTTTGGAAGTTACCATTAAGGACATAGGCCTTGTCTTGAAATCTTTATCCATACTTGTCCTTTAAAAGTATTCTTAAGACCTTAGAAAACCAACAAGAACAAAACCCCAAAAACAAAATAAACTATAAAACAATGAAGTAAGAGAAAGGTTAACTAAGCACATATAGTGCACCACACTTCATCAGTTTACGATACCCGGATTGATAATTTATGTAGAGCAATTTAAGACATTAAATTGACTAGACATTTTGGCGCCGTTGTCGGGGAAGTGTAATTAGGAGACCTTATTTCTTACATCTGAAAAAAATTATTAACAATTCTTGAGTATGCTCTCCTCCTGCACTTTGCATAATCTAGAGGATCAGAAAAAGGATTGTTAAGTAAAAAAAAGGGGTTAATAATTCTTGAGTATGCTCTCCTCCTGCACTTTGTGTGATCTGGAGGATCAGAAAAAGAATTGTTAAGAAAAAATAGGAGACAAAATAAACCTCGTCACTTCAATTGATTCAAGAAAAAAAAAAAAAAAAAAAGGGAGAAGAAAAAAAAATAAACTCCATTTCATTTCCATTTTCACTCCATGCCATCCATTTCATCAATAAAAGTTATTTCCCCATAATCATTTCCATTAAGATTGCCTAACTATCTCTATTTAGCTAAGTGGTTGCTGTGACACTGGTTTCCGCAGCTAATACCACTCTGTTTTTCAAACTTACAGTCAAGATGTTAGTGCAATAAAATGAAAATGCAGGAATGACTAAGCAATATAAAAATTCACAATTTCAGAGAAAAAACAATCTATGGCTATCTCCATTCCTAGTTTTCGCTGTGGCTTCAATAAAAAAAATCTACCTCCCTGATCAAGCTTTGGCCTTAAAACGAACCTGCAAAAGCATTACGTCTCCTTTAGTTGTTTTCATGTCTCTTGTAAACAGCAACATCAAATCAATTCTTTCATCTCTGTGTAGGCTCTGAAATTAGAGAGAGAGCAGCCGTATGCAACAACATTGCCTACTGTTTATCCCTATACATGTGCCTTTTTTTTGGTTTGTTTGTTGTGAAAACAAAAATCAACAGAAATCTAATGATCATAACAAGGGAGACCACCCAATTCCTGGAAAGTCCATTCTTGAATCCACGACTCCTGTGGTCTTTATTGATGATATCATTGCCCCCGTGCTTCATCCCTGTTATCGTATCTGTGTCATACACTTGACAATAAAACACAGAGAAATGCTTCACGGCCAAGTGATCCTCCCAATCATTGGTAAGACTCTTATAAAATGATGCATACTCTTCCTTTGTAATCTCCTCTGGCTTTCTCATCCAGATGGGCTTTTGCTTGTTGATGAGACTCCATTCATGTGACACTTCCTTTACCTTCTTTTTCTTCTTATCTTTCTCCTTTTCCTCCTCCGCTTCCTGGATATCCCCTTCATCTTCCTTCTTCTCCTTTGCCTCCTCTTCGTCGTCACTGACCTCCTTCTCGGTGGTCTTCTCAGTCCACAAATAAATGGGGTAGCTAATGAACTCGGAATGCTTCTTGATCAGATCCTTCAGCCGCCTCTCCTCCAAGTATTCCATATAAAAAAAAAAAAAAATCAAAATCAATTTCACAGCCGAATGCAGAATTGTTAACTCAGGAAAAATGCGTAAACACAGAAAAAAACGTCAAACTTCAAACGTTTTATTTGACCAAACAGAGACGAATTTTAAAAAACTAAAACATGGGTTTTTTTTCCAGGTGGGTTAATTAGATAACTCAGAAACCGTTTGAGAAAATTCGTGGCGGTCTGGGAGAAATATTTGGTTCTTTGGAGCCTCTTTTTTGCCGCCGCGTGAAAAAATTGAGTTATTAACTGACAGTTTGATGTATTTCGCGTGCCTGAAGAAGGATAACGTCAATTTGATTATGTGCTGGACTCTTTGCCACCACGTCCTCTGCCCATATGCCACCCGTTGCAATTCATTAAAACCAGCGGTGATCCAAGTGAAGACGGCCTTGTTACGTAAACCAATTACATACGACTCTTCACAGCCGCATAACTCCCGCTGCAAACTCCACGGCTGTGCTTCAAACCTTGATTACAGTCTGTTTACCAATAGCCCCATGTGACCAACAGTTACCACACTGAGTGCACGTAGCCACCCGACGCTTACGGATTTGGCCGTTGCTTCATCTACTCATATCTCCATTTCCTACATGCATAAACTCATTGCCGTGTTGTTCTCTACTCTCTCATACCACCGTTTCCATTCTCGTTTTCATACACCACTCTCGTTTTTACTGTAAATCTCTCTCTTTTCTTTTTCCTCACCTCTCTGTTCAAAACCCCGATCACAAGTTCTGCACCATACCATTTATCTACTATATTACAACCATAATTCCCCTATTTTTCCCGTGAGCATTCTCCTCAAGCGTCCATATACCATTGTCAAAGCTTCAAGTAAAACTGAGAGCCGAAAATGGGGAAATTGTTAAGAGCAGAACCGTAGGGTTCGAAATTTTTAGAGGGTTACCCACAGACAAAGGAAGCACTGCAGAAAGCCAAATGGTTGAAGTTCATCCTAAAAAAAAAATTAAAGGGTACAATAAAGAGGTGACAAAGGCATTTGCCCGGTCATTAATGGAAATACCATGGAGGTAGGAGACCTGCAGTTCACCATAACAGAGAGCACCTTGGCCACAGCAACCGGTTTGCCTCAAAAAGGAGAACGCTGGTTCAAAAACAGAATAGTTGAAGATCAAGAGTGGAAAAATATGCTCAAGAATCCAGGTATGGATACCTCCATTTTCACTAAGGGAATCCCTGTACATGTCATTAAGGAAGAGTGGACTTCATTACTGTTGCTTGTTCAAAAAATTTTAACATGTGAAGGCCGCTTCGGTGTCATGTATGTATACCATGCAAGAATCATGATGCACTTTATGGATAACCATGTTATCAACCTCAAAAAGGGTGGTTCCTTTGCTATTTCCATGGAAAAGGATATATGGAAGATCAATTTGTTTACACCTTAACTTTCTTTTGGCAGAGTTCCTACTCGCAGACAATGGAAAAAAAAAAAAAATTTGATGATAAACTGTTTTAGCCACTTTCCGCAGCCAACACAGCGTTTCCGCAGCTCATACAGGCTTTCCGTAGCCAATCCTGAATTCCACAGTTGTTTTGTTAAACTCTAGGTTGCAGGTGTCATCAGGCAAAACAAGTCACATGGGTAGCTGGGGGAATGTTGGTACATGGATGGTGTCCTATTCATTTGACCAAATTTGATGAAAAAGACCCGGTCAAAGGGAAGTCAAATTGTGTGTTATCACAAAGTCGCCACACTGAGTTGCCACACTAAGTCGCTGCATGTCAAGAAAAAATAATAATTTTGAATCAATGAAATGAACAAGTTATTTTCTCACTTTTCTGAAGGTATTGACTAATTTTGGACTGATAATGAAAGATGAATGGCTAACTTTTTATTCAAGATTTTTAGCTACAGAGCTGTTCCCCAATTCCGCAGCCAGAAAAACCTCATTGTTCAAATCAGCCTATCTTTCTCATACAAAATCAGATTTTGATGATTTAAGTACCATTGGAAAGATCTCAACAAGATCTATACAATGAGAAATATATCATTAGAATTTGAAATGGCAAATAATGAAATAAATTGCTGAAAAGAAGCAACATCAACTTGAGGCACTAATTCCAAAGCAGGTATAAATTCTTTTGATTTTACCTTTGAGAACTTGTTTCATTAATACAAATTCTTAGTTTTGTGTGTAAATATCATAACTAGAGAGATTGATCACCTCTCTCCTTTGATAATCTTACATTCCATTGCAGAAGAAGTATTAGTTTTTTGCAGGTTCCAGGAGGAAGGACAAATGACTAAAGAGAATGGTGTCTCTCTAAGAGACCAATTTGTTTCATAAGAGGATGATCAGCAACAAAGAGGAAATATGCTGATGCAAAATCAGATCCAAACACTTGAAAAACTTTCAGATACTATTGTGTCCATCACATCCATCTATCACATCCATACTTCATAATAAACCATTCACCTCATTCCACTCCATACTTTTCACTTACATTCACATACACTTTCCATCTGTTTTTGTCCATTCATAACCCACAAATAAAAGCAAGAGGCTCATTCACATGCTTATTGCCATTGCCATTTCTGTTCTCCATTACCATTTTCCATTTTCATTTTTCATTCCTTGTCATTTTCATTCCGCAAATAAGCCCTGCTTCAATGCAAATTATTGAGTCCATAGTCCTTTGAGTCTAAGTTCTTTGTAAAAACACCTTGAGGCTTGCATGCCTTAATGGCAAGTCCTCATGCTGACAAACAATGGGAATACATTAATGTCCCTTGTTCGTCAGATCTTCTAGGTGACTCGACTTCAGCAAATTCATTCGTACCTAGTAAGATGTGTTTGGGCATCTTGACTCTCATTGTCATCAATGGTGAGAGTTCTCGTGTTGACTAGTGGCATCCATTAATGGCCACTAAGCCAACAATTTCCTACTATGTTCGACATCAGAACATCTTTTCACATAGTAGGAATTGTGCCAATGATTTTTGAAGACATGAAGACTATTATTTTCAGCATTTTGGAGCAGATTCAGCAAGTTTTAGTAGAAGCGATAAAAAGTCATCTTATCTCTCTATCCATGACTCCTCTTGTTCAGCCACTTGAAGAAGAATATGATCAGAATTTTTCAGCCACCACACATACAACTCATCCATTCCAAAGGGTAGGTGAAGGTACGTCATTTTCTAACTTTTGACCATAGAATTCCATAAAAAGCTAGAATGATAATTGTTGGAAAAACAATTCTCTTCCTCATTTCATAAAATTGCCAATACCATCAGTTGGGGGGGGATACATTCATATTCATATCTTGCCATGTCCATATCATATTCAAGAGCTCACATACTTCCAACATATATTAATTATTACATTGCTATTATGAGCATACAATGGCTTTTGAAAAAGTGCTTAAAGGATAAATTGGATACAAACAAAATCATGGTTGTCACACAAGAACCAACCATCATGCAATCCAATAAAGATATACTTTGCAACAATAATCAAAATATCATTATGCAAAGTTCAAAGATCAAAATAGAAGGCAACAATAAAAAAATAAAAAAAAAAAAAAAAATGGTTGTAACACAAGAACCAACCATGTTGCAATTCAAGTGAAACACTTTGCAGAAATATGAAGTTATCAAATGATATCATGCAAAGATAAGCCAAAGATCAAGGATCAAAAGAGTTAATGTAATATATATTGCATGGGGACATGCAATAGCTTCAGTTGGGGGGTATGTTGAGTCTTGAAAATGTCATTCATTTCCATTACACTTTCACTATTATGTCCATTATATCACCTCCATTTCACCTCCATTTCACTACTATGTCACCACATTCATCCCACTTTCATTATCATTGGGCCACCTTTATGTTTTTCCAATATTTATTATTTCTAAGCCTTTTAAGTGAATTTGTGGTTAAAAATTAGAAAATAATGTGCATATGCTTATACCTAACAAATGGGTTGAGGTTGTTGACATGTGTAGATTGAAAGGAGACTTCTAGAAGACCCTTATGTGGCACCCCAAGGCCAAATTCGAATTTGAGTGGAAAGAATCATGGGATCATGAGGATATGTGTCACATCTCCTAATTGTATTGTAACTCTAAGAAGACATGTGTCTTATCAGTTCCTATTTTGATTAGGACTCTAGAGGTAGAGGGAGAGATTCATGGACTATCATTAATGAGATGGCTCTCATCTTTTTGTATAAATAGGAGATCTCTCTCCTTCATTAGTTAGTCTTTTCTTAGTCCTTTTAGCTTGTTAGTCCCATGGCTTTTGAAAGCTTTTGTACTTTGTACTTTTGAAGAAATTGAATAAAGCTTTGATGTTCTCAACATGGAAGGAGATGTGAAGTAGATGTCATGGAGCTTATTAGGATGTAAGTAGAGTAGATTTCATTTTGTAAATATTGCTTTGTAGAATGTAAGGTAGATTAGATTTTTCATTCATGCAATTTTAATTCATGCAAGTGTGTTTAATTTTGCTTTGATTTCATGACTAATGGCATATGTGATCATCTTGTCTATGTTGCTGACCTTTATTTTTCTAGTTTGATTTTCATTAGTATCATTTCTTTAACTTGCACTTTACTTTCTGCTCTTAGATATCAAGTTGTTCATCTATTGATGGTTCTTTTTCCATAATCAAATAACTTTATTGGAGCCAAAATATCACTTAGTACAGTTTGGTTTAGTTTGCTTTAAGACTCACATTGCTGACTTGTTCATAACTGTTATCACATGATAAATCTAGCTGAAAGGCAAAAAGGTTAAGAAAAGGTTAAAGTAGTGTGATTTGTCTCCTTTATGTAGTGTCACTTAGATTTCACATTTCATTTTCATTTTAAATCAGCAGCATAGATACTGGGCCGATGTCATTAGTTCTTTATTTGATGTCTTTATTTTCCTTTAAGCATTTGATTTCATAGGTGGTAGGGGGCCCCTGCCTTGTATAGTTGTCACTTTAATTTATTGTATTTCTTTTTCTGATTTTCATGTATATTAGTGTACAGTTTGAATTACTGCATTTTATTTTCTTTTTAACATCTATATTATTGTACATAAATTGCTTTCAAGTTGATTGTAGATTAGTGATGCACATAGCCTTTTAATGAACTAATGACGTGATAGAATCATCTTGTCCTTTTGCTGAAGCAGCAAGGATACTGGGTCTCATAGTCATTCTCTCATTATTTGATTATTGCATTTTATTTTGATTGAACTAGTTGTATATTAACACTTTTGTTTAAATACTAATTCCATCAATAACATGTTTTAAGTTCTTTTGAAGTGCTAAGTTTTGGAAGTTACCATTAAGGACATAGGCCTTGTCTTGAAATCTTTATCCATACTTGTCCTTTAAAAGTATTCTTAAGACCTTAGAAAACCAACAAGAACAAAACCACAAAAACAAAATAAACTATAAAACAACGAAGTAAGAGAAAGGTTAACTAAGCACATATAGTGCACCACACTTCATCAGTTTACGATACCCGGATTGATAATTTATGTAGAGCAATTTAAGACATTAAATTGACTAGACAATTCCACAAAAGTTTATCTAATGCACATGGATTCTCTTGTAGTTGTTAAATGATCTTGCTTCCATTATGTTCTTGCTTCTTCCACCCAATCATATTGTGGAATATAAATAGCACATAATAAACCTTCTATTTCTTCTTTCATTGAGAATGCATCTGCCACCATATTATGTTTTCCTTTTTTGTAGACAATTTCAAAATCATAAACAAGCATCATTCCAACCCACTTTTGTTTCTCTTATGAAGCTAAACATTCCTTCAAGAAGTACTTCAAATTATTATGATTTATTCTTACTTTGAAGTGTATTCCTATAGGTAAAGGTGTAATTTTTAAGTGCATGTAGTATAGCCAACATTTCACTTTCATAAAGAGGTTTGAGCAAGTTCTTTCCTTTAAGTTGGTTGCTTTCCAAAGCAAGGAACCTTCCAAAGCAAGGAACCTTCCTTCTTGCATTAAAATTGCACAAATTCCATGATCTAAGGCATCACACTCCATGGCAAAGGTTTTTGTGAATTCAAGGGTCACCATGAAAAGAGTTATACACATAAATTCCTTGAGTTTCAAAGGCTTTGGTTGTTTTTTCAATCCAACAAAATGCTTCCTCCTTTAATAGTTTTTTTAGAGGTGTTGCTATTTGACCATAATTCTTAACAAAATTGAAATGATAACCAGTTGATTCTATGAATTATCTAAGTATCTTCAAGGATTTTGGGATTGGTCATTCTGGTATAGCTTTAAATTGTTTAGGGTCCACGTTGATACCTTTGTGAGATAAAATGCCTCAAGTATTTCACTTATTGAATGCCAAAGGCACACTTGGAAGAATTTACATATAGTTGTTTCTCTTCCAGTAATTTTAAGACCCTGTCAACATGGTGTACATATTCTTCCCAACATTTTCTATATATTAATATGTCATAAAAAAATACTAGCACGAAATTTCTTAGAGATGGTTTGAAATTGGAATTCATCAAGCCTTGAAATGTTGAAGATGCATTGGTAATTCCAAATAGCATAACCAAAAAACTCATAATGACCTTCATGTGTTATGAAGGCTATTTTGGGGATGTCTTCTTGCCTCATTTTGATTTGATGATAGCCTTAGTAAATATCCAACTTAGTAAAGAAAATTGGTTCATGAAATTCATTAATGACGGGAATAGAAAAATATTTGATGGTCATTTTCTTAAGTTGTCTATAATTTGAACACATGCACCATGAACCATCCTTTTTCGTAACAATCACCGATGTTGAAGAAACAATTAGCTAGGTTAAATGATGCTAGTGTCTAACATTTCTTGAATCAAATAATCAATCTCGTTCTTCTATGGATATGGATATGTAAGGCGGGATGTTAGGTGGTACACTTCCAAGTTGCAAATGTTTAGCATCGTCATGATATTCAGTAGCTAGAAAACCCTTAGGCACCTCTTCCACTACCTTGGAATGATTGTCAATAACTTTTTGGAAATAGAAGGTATAGATGTTTGAGCATTATTGTGCAATTACAACATGGAATCCCTTCCTGAGTAATTTTGTCATGTTGTTAGAACTTATCACTTTATAGGGTTTTCCTTGGTGTTGACGGGTCAAATATTACTTCCAACAATTAGGGGATATCCCCGGTGAAAAATCCCAAATAGACTCTACACCATTTGAGATTGGAGGTTGATCCGGTATGTGGGTCTGATTGCGTCCATGTTGTTTTATGATCTTTTCTGGACAGAATAAGCAGAAAATGTTAGAAAACTAACAAAACTTCTGAAAAATACAAGTTAGAGAATATTTATGGTAAAACTTATAGTGATACAAACATAACGTCAACCAAATAATGTGACATGAATATTAAAGAAGAGTGTTAGCAATCTTCAAATAAAACACATGTATATAAAATAAATATTCATTTATCGAACATGAATTTCTTCTTAATTGAAAAGAATCATGAAAGAATGAAAAGCATATAATCCCATGTATAATATGTGCCTAAATCAGAAAAATAGTTTGTTAACCAAACACATTAAAGCGCAAACATATCTTATTGAATCACCAAAATATTAGTCTCATGATGCTCAACAACACATGTATGGAACCGCTTTCTTGGGCTCAAAAAGCTTCTCAAAATTAAGTTGAAATGTCAATAGCACCATCACATGAAGTACCCATGAAATCCATTAGTGGAGATGCTAAGCTACCACTTGAATTGTCAAAAGGATCTATAAGCTCTCAAAACAAAATGCTATATTGAAATTCAAAACTAAAAGTCCCCTACATCTAGCCATGAGGATATATTTATACAAAGTGAGGTGACTTTTCACCTACCATGACCTTTCACCTACCCTCACAACTCTTATACTTCTACACGTCTCTCTAATCTAAATTATATTTTACTTTAAATACAATACAAATTATAATGAAATTTGAGAAACAAAACATTATCATTGAGCCAAATGAATGATGGCTAGATCTAGAGATTCCACGTATAGATCTCTGACCAAATATTCTCACCATGCTTTGTATTCGGAGGTAATCAATAGGATCTTATGTTGTAGTTCATCATCATATCTTTTGAGACATTCTAATGCATTCAGTAGCAAGGTTTGTTTTTCAACTTGAACTTGGTTCAACAACATTGTGAGTTTCATTTGTAACTTCATGAGCTCTACAACATACTATGTGATTACCTCCTTTGTGGCTTCTAGATCACCTCTTTCAACAACATGCTTTGTCGGATCCAATATCCCTTGAATCTCTTGCTTGACTTCTTCCTTTGATGTCATTTTTTCCAATGTGCCGATAGAAGCTACTTTTATGCACCTTGACAAGAGATTCAAGCCCATTGTGCAATGTTTGATAAGAAACCATTGTCTTATCCATGTCTCTACTCAACTTCTCATGTGACTTCATTTTGATCCTAATGTCTACTTTACCTTTCTCCATAGTTATCCAAACTTTTTTTGACCAGTTATTTAAGTGCATCAGGGTATTTCATGCCCCATTCATATATGAGATCAATTGTCGAGGATGTTATTTTAATTAGCATTCCTCTTCCTTTTAATTCACTTAACATGCGAGGAATTGGAGTCATTACTTGATGTAGGATCATAATTTCATCGTAGACCCAATCCATAACTTCCTCTAGCTCTTTAACCTCTTCAAGAATTGATGCCTGAGAATCCTCTCCCCAGGAGTGTGTGATTAACAAATTTTGATTCTTTGTTTGTATTTGGAGATTCTTCTGCTCTGAAATGGCCAACTTTGCTTTCAAATCATCGACTTCTTTGGATAGTCAGACTATGTTATTTTTGTGGTGGATACGAAGGCAGTTCTGGAAAAATCTATCATTGTGGGATTAACTATGATTTCTACCACTATTTCCCTCTCTGTAGTGACGGATATATGTGTCCTTGTATCCTTGGCCCAACATCTACGCATCTCTTGTGTAATTTCAAAATTGACTTGATCAAATGTGAGTCTAGAGAGATATAGCATTGCCTCTTCCTCTTCCATTGTAATGCCTAATTCCTTGGATGGAAAATGTCCACCAGTGAGAGGTGTGGGCGGTGGGACATTCAAATGGTAGGCAATATTATCTTTGCTTATGCATTTTTCAATCTATTTTATTTCGTTGCCTTGTATTCAAGCTCCTTTTTGATTAACTTTTATTCAATTTGCTTAGCCAATGCTTCTTCTTTCCCTTTGGCCTCTTCGACTTCTTTTCTTTTCCTATATTCCTCTTATTTCCTCATTTGTTCTTCTTCCGCTTTCCTTTTCCATGCTTCTTATTTTCTTTTCTTTGTTGCATCAACATTCTTATTCTTCATCACTTCTCATTTTACCCTTTCTTCTTCTTGCTTATTCTTATTTTATTCTTTTTATTGCTTTCATTTTATCTCTCCCTCATTTTTTCTAGCTTCTTTCTCTTGCTGCATTTTCTTAGCTTCCTTATCAGCCTTTTGTTTCTTTTTCTTTTCTTGTTTGGCTTCTTGGCCTTGTTTTATTTTAAGAGAAAATTTTCTCTCTTCCAAGATCGTGCTCTCCAATGTGTCGTGCTCCAAAGTTCTTCTTTGTTTGAATGTTCGTGATTATTAGCTCTAAGAGATGATTCTAATTCCTTGGTAGTATTATAAAATTTCTTTACCTTTTTCTCGTCTTCATCAATCTCGGAATCATATATCCAATTGTATTTGATTGACTTGCAAAGTCGCATGGCAACTCCTCTTAGATCGTATATGTGGAAAATTAACTCACCAAATATGAAACATTCTAATTCTTCAACCTTGGATTCAGCATCTTTGAAACTCTTGGAGTAAACACCAATATATAAAGGGAAGAGAGGTCATGGGGATTTCTTGTACTTGATCAGATCCTTAGATAGACATGTTGTGATTTGATAGGACACCCCCTAAAGAAATACTTTGTCTGTGATGAATGTTGGCAGAGCATGTGGGCGTTTGTAGGCACCATACACCCTGATGTAAGTAGCATCCCCAGGGGTAAACCAATTTGCAATGTCTTGAAAAGAAGATCTATCTTTATTAGACATGCATGGGGGCTTTGTGACAAAAATTATATTATATATGGGTGAGATGAAGTACTCATAAATCTTCTCATACATCCCATTGTACCTTGTGTTCCATAAAATTTTATCATAGATATGTACAGGTAAGTCTTAATCAGTGCTCCATTTCCAACCCAACTCTTCAGAGTCACATTTTGCACACAAGGCATCCAACAAGTATGATTCCATTTAGAATTTTGATTGTTCCATTTCCAATGGATTCTTTTGTTCTTGGACATTAGATTGATGAAGGATATTAAGATGTTAGCTCAGTTAAAGATAGTTTCCTTAATGGCACAAGCATGAATCAAGGGGACCCAACTCTCCTAGAAGGATTTTGGATCTGGTTTACCGTATAGCCTACATAACATAGTTACTAGAATTTGGTACACTCTTCTCAGTTATTTAGGATCATATATTCTATCTGATTTATGCCTGAACTTTCTTGTTTCTTGCCACCAAGGCTTCAAAATGTCCTTTACCAATTTATCAAAGATAGCCAACACTTCCATATTAAAGGTTTCCTAATGTTTAGGCAACTTGTAGTACTTTGTTATTTCAGTTGTTGTGAATGATGTTATTAGTTCTCCTTGATCACTTCTGATTATGGCCTAATCCTCATCATTGTGTTGAAGAATCCACTCCACAGTTTCTGCACAAGGGAAGATTGAAGGATATGTGGTAACTTTATGCAACCAATACTTCTTCACATTGATATATACTTGAAAATATTCTTCGTCTTGTGGAATGTATTTCCTGAAAAATTGTGAATATATATTACCCCAATTCATCTCTATTTTTTGTCAATATAGCATGAGGTATCTGCATATATGGACAGCATAGGAGTACTCTATACAACCCCTTCAATGTTTCTCTCTAATCTCTCATAACTTTTTCTGGATCCTTGCTTGGTTGGTGGAGCCATTTCGCCAAAGGAGAATGATATGTTGAAACAATCCAATCAATGGTACCTGAAATCTCAAAAATATTCAATAGAGGATCAAATTTTAGATAACTTTAATTTTAACTACTTATTTAAGTTGAAATATCAATTTTACAAAGCAAAAATGCAATGGCTTAAATTGCAAGTCAAGAGGTAAGACTAGTCGCAAGTCGCAAAAAGAGGCTCGCTGCAACTTTACCTAAGTTTCGATGTTTTCTTGGAATGTGATTTGTGACAGGCACAGGAGAACCCTTTTCTTACTCGCAAGTCGCAATGTTATAGGATATCCAACCAACACATGCAACTTGTGATTTCAATATGTGACAAGGTGATCACAAAATCATGAATCATAGATCGCAAGTACAATGGGAGAGGCATAGACACTAGCAGCTAAATTGGTGATTTAAAATAGGGGTTCTCATTTGATAAATGAGTAAAAGCATGGGAGAAATGGTGATTTGGGTCAAGGAAAATCATTCCTCTAAACGCAATATACATGGCTCTCTGAAAGGTACCTCCAACATTGATTAATCCAAAGGGCATGCATCTAAAGGAGAAGGCACCCCACTTGGTTTTGAACGTTGTCTTAGTCTGTCTAGTTCAGCTACCAATACTTGGTTGTAGCTAGAAAAGACATCCAATAATGAAAACATCTCAGAACCTGAAACTATTTGGAGTATCTACTCCATTGAGGGGATTGGATAGTTGGCCTTGTTTGAAGCCCGATTAAAATTATGAAAATCAACACATAAACGAATCTCCCGAGATTTCTTCCTTACAGGGACTAAGTTAGAGACCTATGTAGAATTCGTAATTTTGAAAATAATTTGTGCATCCAACAACTTATTTAATTCCTTTTGTATTAGCGGTTCGAGTGTCAAATGTACCTTCCTTAGCTTTTTCTTGAAAGGTTTGACCGCATCCTTGATTGGAATGATATGTTGGATGATCCTTGTATCATATGTTTTAGGTCTTCATAAGTTCATGCAAAAAAATATCAGCATTGTTTGAATAGCTGAGTAAATTCTCATCTTTCTTCTGGAGAACAGCAATTACCGAGATTAATGAAATTTGGGTCTTCCTTCATCCCTAGACTAATTTGCTCATGTAATAGTGTTGAACTTTGGGTCTTTGTGTTAGGTGTTCCTTTGAATCGATTATGCAAATGAAATAGCTTTTCTAATGATACAACACCTTTGGGAATTGGATTTCCCTCTCGTACATTGGCTCTTTCTTGAAAATATTTGTCGAGTTCATCCTCATCTATGTCTACATTCTTTAATACATTCGCATTAGCGAGAAAGTCCAATATATATCATTCATCATTAAAAATTCAAAAATTAGTCACATTATCAGGAACGTCAGGTTTGTAAACTATTTCTATAGAAAATATGTCCCTAAGAAGTGTAAAACTAGTGGTCGCATTAGCTAAAGTATCAGTTGTAGAGTTATTAATCCTTGGCATTGAATTAATATTAAAGGCTTCAAAAGTGGAAATCGAACAATATAACTCATGTTGGTAGTTTTTTAGATGAAACGAAATGTAATGGATAGTGTTATGCATATTCCTGGTGATAATTTCATAATCACTGATTACCATAAAGTATTCTACCTTTGGGTCTATAGATTTCTTCAGACCAAGAATCAATGTCTCATACTCTACAGTGTTGTTAGTGCATTGAAACTCTAGCTGACAAGAAATCAGGTACTTTTTCTTCTTGGGATCCATAAGGATGTATCTTGCACCAGCTCCATCCTACGTCTTCAATCCATTTTAATAAAGAGTCCAAAGGTCAGTGCTTACATGGTTAGTATCTAAACTAAAACTATTTACATCTATAATACAAAATTCATTTTCACCAGCTAGAGGACAAGGAAAGAGTTCCAACTACGTATCTGGTGAAAAAGGTTATGGTTGGGCTTGATAGCAACCAATATCTTATGCTAAGAAAAAATTCCCAACATCTTCTGAGCAACATTGATAGGTTCATTAGGTGCATCCAGCTTAGTAACCATGTACTTCATGTGTGGCTCATTGTTAACCCTTATTTGGTTAATTTTTCCTTTATATGGGATCCACAAATGTGACCAGTCTGTGGCAAAGTATCCTTGGACCTTACTGGACCAATCTCTGCTCAAAAGCAACCCATATGCCTTGGGAAATTTTACGACCACAATATCAATAAACTGGTGCACCCGCGAGTCGGAGGACAAAGTAATCAGTGCATTGTTAAGTTCCCCTACCACTTGTACTTGATATCTATCATGTTGAATGATATTTTCGTATGTCTTCTCCGCATTAGCATTAATATTCTTGCATACAGATAAAGGTATGACATTCATTGATGTATCGGAGTCAACTAAACAATTATGAACATTATAATTCTAGATCCAAAAGTTCAAAAAAAATGAAGGCACTAATGATCTTGAATTAACATTATTGATCATCGCGATCATTCCATTCTGCCATTGTGGGCTTGTATTATCAAAATGGGACACTTGATGAAAAGTGCAATAATTATCCATGCCCAACTCTTCTACATTGAAATTCAGATTCGAGCTTTGTGTTGAATTTTCCTATTGTTATTTCTCTTTTTGAAGAAATTATCAAATGACTTACTACTAGAAGAACTCGCATTGGTCATTCTCTTAAGATCAGACACTTCATTAGTTAGTTGCTTGAGAGATTTTTCTAAGTTATTGAAATCAAAAGTGTTTTTATCACTAGATTTACTAGAAGAAGCTTGAGATTTATCACTGGAAATATTTCAATCTTCTTATGTATTATGTGCTCCTATGGCGTTCATGTCCTTCTCAACAACAATAGCTTCAACAAAATTCTCAACCAACGTAGTCTTCATTGCCCTTTTTACGAACATAGAAATGTTATAAGGAAATGTTGCAATGTAGTAGTCGATCGTTATCGAGTCATGAGGTGGCACATCATTAGGAAACTTATTTAATATAGTTGTGAAGTGTTAATTGAAGCCTTTAACTTTCTCTTTCTTTTCCATATTAAGAGTGCTTAGCTATTTTAGTAGCATAGTGGGTGTCTTCTCTTTAGCGAACTTCTCCAAAAATGCCTTCTTGAATTCATCCCAAGTCCTAATAGATCCTACAAAAAGAGAATGATACCATGAAGTGGATTTGTTCTTAAAGGTGTAGGGGAATAATCTACAAGGTATATCTTCATGTTTCACATTCATCATTCTTAGTGATAAATAAAATTATTGATATGATCTTTTGTGGAAATTGTCTTGTAATGGTCAAACTTGGTGATGTGCCTTTCAAGATGGCGAGGCAGATCATGTAGCATCCCTTGGATATCAAGAGTTGATTTTTCCATCCAGGACAAAGGTTGAGGTTGATTCCCGACCATATTGTTATCTTCGTCACTATCCAATTCTAATCTTTTGTTGTTGTTCTGCAAATTCCCTTCGTTCTCCAGTATCTCAAAGTGTTCATCATTCTCTAGTTCTTCTTGATTCTCACCTTCCATATTATCCCCTTCCAGATTCTCTAAATCGGGTGGTCCTTCATTAGTTCTTCTAATTTTCTCTCCATAGAGTCTTCTAAATCATCCAGAGAAACTTTCACCGATTCTTGCACCATACAAGCTAATACTCAGTGACAGTTTGTTTGGGTCTTCTTGAGTGCTTATGGGGCAAGATGGATGTGACAGGAAGGATTCGAATATTTTTGGTGTATCCATGAGTAACAAGGCATATGGATCTTAATTTATTGTAATTAACTTCATATACCAGCTCAGGACTGTGTGGATGGTGGTGGGCCCCAGTATTGTAGCAATAATGCTACAACTCCTGGAACTCCCTTCTTTAATTTTATCAACCTGGTAGATCGTAACAAACTTGGAAGCGACGGTGTTGTATGCACAAGTACTAGCTCTTGTCGCAGCTGTCACTTGGTCAGCTGGCACAAGTCCGCTAGGAGCTTAAGCCAACTTCTATGAGCTCTTAGAAGAAGCTTTTTAATTGATGGATGAAAGCTAACTCGAAGGAAGCTAATCTAATTGCGAAAATAAAATGAAAGCCAAAAAGGAACGCAAACCCTAGCAAACCCTAATTCTACCAGCTAGTCCTACTGACGCAAAGGAGAGCATGCAAACTACTGAAAGAGATGCCATTACTTCTAGGAAGGTAAAATGCATGTGTCTAAGTTATCACTATCTGGAGAAAACATCTTTTTGTATTTTTTATTAAGTTATTATAATTATCATGCATGTGCTTTTAACTAGCTTTTCACTGTGCAGAGGTGGATCAAGGAGGAGAAATGCTTGGGAAAGGTTGGGAAGGTTCAGAGAGGGTCTAAGGGGTCCCTAACACCCTTCCAAAGAGTCTCACACAGTTTGGCTACCAAGGAACCGTGTTTATGAGCTTCTACAGGAAGTCTGCAGGGGTTCTACAGGATGTTCTGGGATTTCTACAGGATGTTCTGTAATGGAATTTCAGGGCATGAGTGAGTGAGGTAAGGTGCATGAATGGATAGGGAGGCAGGGTAGGGGCCTGAAATGACCCAAGGACTGATGGATAGAGTTGATGAGAGGGTGTGGAAGTCTAGCTTGCATCAAAGAAGGTTTAGGCAATGGAAAATCAAGAAGGTAGGGTTACTTGGCAAAAGAGCAGATGGGAGATGAGGAAACAGACTTGGTGATGGAGGAGCTGATCTGGACGAGGCTCAGATGAACGAGGAGGTGATGAAGGTGCCCTGCATAGTGTTTACCTGATCAAACCAACTACGTCTTGCATACAATCAAAATATTAGATGATCTATCTAACAGTTTAATGAGATCAGTGAACAGCAACCTTATTTGTGACAAGAATCACGTACAGCATGTGAAAAAAACATTATCAAAGAGATATAAACGCATGACTAACTCCTACCAATCCATCCTAAACATAAAAAGCTACTTCAACCATCAAAAGCAACCTAAGTAACAAAGCATGAATTAAATCTAAAGAGCAGACTTTATTTTAAGAATGCAGCGAACACACATAAAGATAAACAAGGGAGGTACTGGGCGCTTGAGATGGGCCCAACCCCAAGAGCTACAGCCTCCCAACAGAGATTTAGAGCTGGTGCAAAGCTAGATTCATCTTTATTAATCAAGAATGAAGAGTTACATCAAAACTGTCCACAAGGAGAGCTTGAGAATGAGCTGAAAGCAAAGCTAATCTATTGCCTACAAATCGAATTACAAAATGACTACAACAAGGCTATGAAATGACTAACTACTAGCTACTATCTACTGGCTAACTAGCTAACATCCACTAGCTAACCAAAATGAGGCCCTAAGCCTTCTTATTTATACAAATTGAGGACCCAACAGTCCTCCTAAACTTTAGGGACTCGGCTGCCCAAAACTTGGAGTTAATAGCAGTCCTACTTGACTTGCTTGGCTGCCCTTGTGCTGATTGATTCGGTGGCCCTTGAACTCCAAGCTGATGGTGGAGAATTCGAGGTAAGGGCCCATAAATGAAGGGGACACCTTCCTACAAATCCTCTCCCTTGTCTTCCCACGAATTTGGCTGCCAAGTGCTCATTAAGACCTTCAATTTTGTCTCCAAATTGACCAAAAAGGCTACACAAAGCACCCATTAGACTTGGTGGCATAATGACTAACCAAATTCACTCTATTAACATAAATATAATCAAAAACATGCAATAAACTAATGAGAATGGTGGATTAAGTCAAATTAGGAGGTTGAATGAGCCCAAATAATTGTCCATTTTGGGGCTCATCAGATGGGTTCTTTGATTTCATGAGTTTCTCACATAGGAGGAGTTGGTGAAGGGAAATGTGGTTGACTACTAGCTTCCTCAGAAGTATCAGGGAAAGAATGTTGAGTTCTACCAGCCATACAATGGTGACCCTCCTTCTAGCACAAAATTTGTTGACAGATTAAAATTTATCACCAGCAGTTAGTGAATCTCCTCGATGTAAAATCCCAAATAGACTCTACATTGTTTGAGATAGGAGTCCCATCTGGTATGTGGGCCCGAACACCACCATGTTACTTTATGATTTATTTTGGACAAAATGAGAAGAAAACGTTAGAAAACTAAAATCCTTCTAACAAATACAAGTTCATCTTGATGGTAAAATTTACATATAAGATGCTACAAACATAACAACAACCAAATAATGTGACATGAATCGTATATAAGAGTGTTAGAAAATTTCAATTAAAGTGCATGTATATAAAAGAAATATTTGTCTATCGATCATGAATTATTTTCTAGTCGACAAAAATCATGAAAGCATGAAAATCATACAATCCCAAGTATAATATGTGCCTAAATCACCAAAATAACTCATTAACCAAACACATAAAAGATAAAACATATATCATTGAGTCACTAAGAGATTAGTATTTTGATTATCAACAACACACGTGTGGAACTGCTTGTTTGGACTCAAAGATCTTCTCATAATTAAATCAAAATATCAATAGCATGTTATGAAACCAGCTCACAAAAAGATAGAAAAGAAAGATCAACACCTTAGAATTCAGCCTCTTTGAGGGGGCAACCTCCTTTACATTACACAAATGAACAATTTTTGGATGATACAAATGACAAGACCTCCTTTCTATATATAGGAGTCTAAGAGGTCATAATATAATCAGAGCCGACATAACAATAATAATGTAATGGCACAACAATAACAATAGTGGGCTTCTATGAGGCACAATACTAACAATATGGGGACTACATGGGCACAACAATATAATAAGGGGGTTGCACTAATAACAATAAGGGGTAAAACTAGTAGTATGGGGACCTAACATGCCCCTCTCCTTCAAAAAGTGTTATCCTCAATGCTTGAGTAGTTTTTGATGCTTCTGTATAAAATTCTCGTCCTCCCATGTGGAATCTTCAACGGGCAAGTTCTTCCACTTGATGAGATACTCTAAAATTGATCGATTTCGTAGTTGTCAAGTTCTTGTTTCCGTTACTGCTTCAAGTTCGAATGTGATTTTTCCTTCCTCGTCAAGTTCCAACAATATTGTTTCAGCTGGGATCTTCTCACCTATAACCTTCTTTAAGCATGAAACATGGAAAATTGTGTGCACTCGGGAACATGCACAAAGCTCCAATTTGTATGCCATAGTACCAATCTTTTGTTTGAAAATGGAATTCATCAAACCTTGAAATGTAGAAGGTGCATTAGTAAGGCCAAAAGGCAAGACAAAAAATTCATAATGACCCTCATGAGTTCTAAATGTTGTTTTTGGAATGTCTTCAGTCTTCATTCTGATTTGATGATATTCTGAATGAAGATCCAACTTGGTGAAGTAAATTGCTCCATGTAATTCATTCAATAATTCACCAATGACAGGAATGGGAAACTTATCTTTAATAGTAATCTTGTTTAGCTCCCTATAATATGGACACATGTGCCATGATCCATCCGTCTTGTGTACCAATACCGTTGGAGCAGAGAAAGAACTTTGACTACCAACCTCTAGCATTTATGCAACTATACGTTCAATTTCGCTCTTTTGGGCATATGGATATTTGTAAGGCCTGATGTTTGGGGGAGCACTTCCTGGAATCAAATGAATAGTATGATCATGATCACGAATAGGTGGGAGGCCTTTGGGAGTCTCAAATACCCTGGAATGATTGTCCAAGACTTTTTAGAGATCTGGAGAAATAGATGATTTCGACATGGGAACCTTTAGTGAACATAATTGTGAAATTATGCCACGTTTTACTTCCTTTATAAGCTTTTTCATGTTGTTAGAGATGATTATCTTTCCTGGTTTCCTATTATACCCCTTAATTCAACTCCCTTTCGTTTTGAAAGAAATTTCAAGAAGAGTCTTGAAAATTAAAAGTTATCATATCCAAATATTGTAGCCATTGGACTCCTAGTACAACATTAGCACCACCCATTGGAATCTAAATCATTGGACTATTCAAAACATATTCTCCCATGGATAGCTTGATATTATGGCACTTTCCAGAGCAATTTATGGTTCTTCCATTTGCAACCATCACTTGGCACTCTGGTGCTGGATATAGGAAGCAATTCAATTCCTTCGTTATCTTACAATGAATAAAATTATGGGTACTTCCTGAATTAATCAACATTATTACCTTTTTATTCTTGATATGTCCTTCTATATTGATAGTTTGAGGAGTGGTAATTCCTACCAATGCATTACAATATATGGTCAGATTCATTTCTTGATGCTCGATGTGATCTTTCACTTCTTGAACCTTTTTCTTCTTGATATGTCCTTCTATCTTGAGAGTTTAAGGAGTGGTAATTCTTGCCAATGCTTTACAAGATATAATCGGATTCATTTCTTCTTTCTATGGGGTTGGTTCCTAGTGTATATCCTCTTCTTTTGATGTTTCTTGATCCTTTTCTTCCTTCTCTTCACAATCTATTTAAAATAACTTCTTCTAAACACACTTATGACCTATAGTGTATTTGCTATCACAAATGTAACAAAGCCCTTTTTCTCTTTTTTCTTCCAATTGTTGTGGTGTAAACCTTGTAGGTCGTGGAAGGCTATGAGAAAAAACACTTCCATATGTATAGTTGTGAGTGGTAGGATTACTTGTTTCCATAATTCCGCTTTCAATTTTTCTTTCCAACCTGAATGTCTTCTCCAATGAATCAAGTTCCCAAAGATGAACCTTATGTTGAATGTTATCCTTTAAAGTCCCTATGAAGACATCAATCCTTTGCTTCTCTGGAATATCATTTACCCTTATATTCAATTTTTGGAAGTCCTCAATGTGCTCTGCCATTGAACCCTTTTGTTTGAGATTTATCAATTGGCTAAAGAAGGTGTTGCTCTTTGTATCCTCATAATGTGCTATCATTTCCTCTGTGAAAATTGACCAAGTGACAAGTGGTTTATGAGAACAAATCCCTTTATACCATAAAAATTGATTCGATTCTAAATATAAAGATGCAATATGTACCTTTTGTAACAGTTTTACATCATGTAGATCAAAATATTGTTCCATCTAGTATCCAATTTACCGGATCTGTGCCATCAAACTTCCTCATATCGCATTTTCTTGATTTTAGGAGCTCGATATTGAAACGACTGTAACTCTATAATTTTGGATCTCTAAGGTCTGAGCTTTCGATCTGAAGTAGCCCTCTGCATCCTCTTTTCAATGCCACAATTATGATCGAAATTAGATTCTTAAAGAAAGAGTTATGCCCAATCTCCCAAGATGACATGCTTATATACTTTTTCAATAGATCAAAATTGTATGACGTGCCACGTGTTACTTTTTTAGCCTTCGGACCTAAAAAAAATATACAGAAACGTACCGTCTGTCCTCTTTCTATATCTTCTTACGAAATTTCAATCTGATGCTCAGAGAGAAACTTATGACGATTTTCCCTGGGTCACCTGTTTGGGATGTAATTCGAGAGCCTGCAGAAACCCTCAATGTCTTGGACTGTATCTCCAAACATATAGCGAAACAAGATCTGAAATTCAAGCCCGAGCTTCACCATGATTTAGGCTCCAATGGGTTTTAATTTCAGAGTCTGAACATTCATAGAAAACAAATTATAGCAAAACTTACACAATGACCTATTTGAGATCGAATTCTGGAGCTTGCAAAAACCCTAACATCCTCAGATCATATCTCTGAAAATACAGTGATACAAAATCTGAAATTCAGACCCAAGGTTCAGAATGATTTTGGATCAAATGGGTTTTTGTTTTATCTTCTGAAACTTCGTAGACAAAAAGTTATATCAAAAATTCCACGATGACCTGTTTGGAGCAGCGAAACCCTAGAAGCCAAAGCTCTGATACCAAATGTTATGAAACCATCTCACAAAAAGATAGAAAAGAAATATCAACGCCTTAGAATTCAGCCTCTTTGAGGGGGGAACCTCCTTTACATTACACAAATGAACAATTATTGGATGATACAAATGAAAATACCTCATTTCTATTTATACGAGTCTAAGGGGTCATAATATAATCAGAGCCGACATAACAATAATAATGTAAGGGCACAACAATAACAATAGTGGGCTTCTATGGGGCACAATAATAACAATATGGGGACTACATGGGCACAAAAAATATAATAAGGGGGTTTCACTAATAACAATAATGGGTAACACTAGTAGTACAGGGATCTAACATAGCACCATCACAATAAGTGCTCATGAAATCCATAGTGGAGATCGTTAAAATTGGAAACTAGGTCCAAATTCCACTTTGGATTGCTCATTTGATGGATATGATGATTTCATTGAATTCCTATTTTCGAGAGGACCACAATCAACCTAAATATCACTCAAATCAAATAAGGGAAAGTGAACTTACGAAGAAAAGCACACATATGCATATTTGATTAGGTCTGCCCTAAAGCAAAGCTAACACCCTTAGAAGGCTATAAATACAAGAGAACACTACCTCATTTGGACATCATCATGAGACATTCTTCCATTCTCTTTCTTTTTTTTATCTCACTCAGGTATGAGGCATGTCTATGGAGGAATGGATTCGCTCAAAGATGAAATTGCAGGGTTTGAAGCTCGCATCTTTGTTTTAGGGTTTTGGGCCTCAGTCGCAAGCACAACACAAGAATAACTCGACCACGGTCACTTGCTAACTAGATCATCTATGTGACCAAAGCATCTCATTCGCACACACAACTCTTCCTCCATGCGACTGGAATCTAGGATTTCAGAATCACAATCGCGGGCTCTCCAAAGGCTAAATTTGACCACAGACGATGGTTTACGTGCTCAAGGGAGCGACTGGAACTTTCCAGTCGTATGCATGACTCCTCGTCCATGCAACCGAGACCTAAATGTTGGTTTTTCAGTTTTCCTAAGTTTTCACTCGTTGACCACTGGTTTCAGAGGTTGAATACAGACAGTGACAGTTCATTACAGGCTTCTTAGCAATTTTTGTATTAGGGTTTGATGGATATTATGAGGTTAGGGTTTGAGAGAAACCCCTGTTTATGGAAAAAAATGTGAGATATGAAATCTAGAAACCTAGGCATGGTCAATGTGATAGATTTGATGAAGCCCTAGATGGGATAGTTCCTATTAGGCCTGGTTGATGATAAGGTTGATGAATATATATTGAAGGCAACAAGTGGATAATGAACAGTGATGGGAGATGATCACCTCTTATTGAAGATAAGTATTTCTTGATTTATGATTCTCCTTTATGTCTTTACTTTTGTTTAGAATTATAAATCTGATTATTGTTTTGATTATTATCTATACTTCTTGCGTGCATATTTCAGTATTTGGATGCTTCTAACCTCTTGGTGAGTTGTGATAAGTAGATCCTTCTTGAGGATCATGGCTAATGCAGGAAGAGAGGAGCTAGTAAAGGTAACAAAGTGCTACAAATTTCCTATGAAAAATAAGAAGGTGCACAGGTATTTGAATACTACAACATATGCATGGTATATTGCTTCAACGTTGTGTTTCAGCGACAATATTGATGGAAACGTAAGCCCTAAGGTTTTATGAGAATGTCCCCTTTACAAATGGCTTATGACATTAAGTTTGATTCATGGTACTTAAGATGAGATGCTTCACTTGGTATTGGACAAGTATCTTACATTCTAGTCATGGTAAGGCTACATTGATTTTTGATATATTGGTATACTTTATATTTGGCATGCATCTATCATTACAAACATGATGGATTTCATATAGAAGGCTAGTTCATTGATTACTATATGAGGTAACTTGATTTTATTGTTAATGAGTGTGATGATGACAGAAGTGTAAAAATGAGATTGATATTCATGATCTTCGTGTTGACCTTGGTTAATCTTTAATGAGTTTAGTAATTATGGCATATGGTGAAATTGAATGCCCTGACTTGATGGATTTAGTTATGTAATGTTATGATCATGATTCTAGAAGTATGCTCATATTAGCTATTAGATATTAACCCTTGATGAAAGATTTATTTTATTATGTAATGATAAAGTAACTAATGCTAACATATGATCATGATAAATATGTGATATAGTCTGACTTTATGATCTAACAGATTTGTTGATGCAGTATAAACAGGTTGAATACTTAAATAAAGATGACTAAAATGGGTTCCCATTTAGAGGGAGAATCTCTCCATAAGATCACTACTCCTATTATCATTTGCATTATATGTATAGAAGATTATTTACTATTGAAATATGTTTTATGGGCATGAATAGAAAAATATATGATATTGTTGGTCTACAGCAAAATTTTGATCTCAGAAGAAATAGTTTTCCCTTACTCTAAGCCTTAGTCACACGGAAGCAAGCCTAAGGGTGCAGATGTAGCCTCTCAACCACACGAAGGAAGGACTATTGGTGTGATTATGCATGCAAGTCACAAAATTGAAGCTTTGTGCATAAAATCAGAAGTTCACCTGAAGGATGTCAGTCCTACGGACATGGAGCAGACAACAAGTTCTATGAGCAGGGAATTTTGAATATTTGACTTACTATAATGTGAATATGTTGACTAAACTTGTGTTTGAAAGTGACTAGGATATGCATATCAATATTTCATTATGATTTAATCATTGAGGCTTTTGTATGACAATATTTAATAACAGTTGCAAGGGTTTGACTAGATTTGGTTGGATGATATAGATAAGCAATGTTTAGAGTTCTGACATGATGCTTGATAATGATTTAGAACTTTGACTTGATGATTGAGATATGTTCTGGGCTATAGATCTCACTATTTAGGATTTGACCTGATGAATAATGATTTTATTTGACGACCGATGATTTTCCTTAATAACAATGCATAGTGACTTCAATTGACTTATATTGGTATTCTATGTTGACATCATTAGCTTTGACACAATGATTGAAGTATTGACAGTTATGGAACCTGCATGACTTATTCTTGGAGTATGTATTTGCATATAGTGACTTATATTATGATCATGAGGATGACTTAATGAAGTTTGGATTGATATTTCTTGGTAGATGACAACTTGTTGGCATGATAAATTCATAATTTGATATTTGGATGTGAGCTCTAACTGTCACTTGGTCCAAATAATTTGTTATAGTGATGTTGATGATTTTGATATTAGCTCTAATTTGGCATCTAAACTTTGATAAGTTGACTTTGTTGATTTGATTGCAAAATATTGACTTGTGTAAAGCTGAGCATATTGGTTTGGTAAAGTGTTATGTTTGCAAAAAGCATTAAGTAATCTCCCCGAGTCGGGTATGTCCGCATTTACAATTACCTAGTGAAGCCAAGAAGATGTGTCGATCCAAACCTCTACTTCAAAATGGGTCTGAGGTATGTCTTTTATTTTGATTTTTATATATACTGATGATCTACTCTTGAGATGTGATGTGCCACTGATGATCAAAGTAAGAGGGAGATGGCCTTTGAAGTTTGAAATGAAGAATCATGGCATGATGTATCTCATCCTGAATTTTGGAAACGAAAATTTTCATTGCAAATCTATTGAAGAGTTTTTGGAAAATGGAAATGCAAATCCTTGGACACTCCGATTAAATTTCAAGAAGTTGTGAAGATATATTGTTGAACCTGACTTGGCAACCAACACTTTATTGAAGGATTGATGTTCCAACACCCATTCATATATGTGTGTGTGTGTTGTGCATAACCTGAGTGAATTCATGATTGAGTCATCGCTAAGCACCCTTCGAGATATTTTCATAATATTATCTATCTTTGACATTCTTCCTATGATATGTGACTACATGGATGTAATTATGATTTTTGGATCATTATTGTCAAGCACATTTGGGTGCTTCCTTAGTATGTGATCTGCCATGATGTTTTGAATGAGAATTTTGTAGCTTTAAGCACGACCGAGGTTGAGTACGATAGTTTTTGTCATGACTAGCTATGAGGCAGGTTGAAGAAGCTTTTTGGAGAGATGTTTGAGTAGGTTCTGGATATGACAAAGATACATTATGATGACAAAGAGTGAGAATTGATTGGCAAAGAATATTTTATATAGTTGGGAATGAGATACCTTCATTGAGACAATGTTGTTGTACGAAACAAGCTTACGCTTATAGTTGACACCTCCTTGAGAGGGAGGATGACTATGGCATCCTTTTCTGTGATATGTATATTTAGTTCTAATATGATTTGATGTCATGTATGAACATGAGACAACTACTATTGAGACATGATGATTACCATATATGAGCATGATGATATGTTGTTGACCTACAGAGAGCATCGTTGATCGATGACACAAAGTCAGCTCTTCCCCCCCTGTTTGATCTTCTGTGTGGAATTGAGATAGAGGGATCATGGGGTTGATGGATCTCTATAAAATAGGGAATAATCCCTTTCTGTTACTTATAGGGTTGGATATGCTGCTCCATTATCTTGGTATTTTCAGAGTATACCCCATTTGGCATCATACCCACAATTCGAGCTTATTGGGATTGTTCCTCCCCGTCTGGCCAGCAGGTTAAGGAGGCTTGGGGGCATGTGATCCTTACCTCTTGGTAAGTTAGGTATCTCACCCAAACTCGGATTGTGATGCAGGTGTTCTACCACATGACTCTTTAGGGTCATTATTGAAAATATCGGTAGAAAATAGGATGGGTTGAGATGTGCTCCCCTATATCACCTATTGCTCGATATCGGGTCGTAGATGTTTATCTCCCCCGTGAGATTTTGGGTTGAGATGTGCTCCCAGATGTGGTTCCAGGTTGAGGTGTGCTCCCTAATGATATGCTCTTTGATGATGATGTAGGTCATAGAATTGGCTTTGCGCTAAAGTTTCTCGGGTGGTAGCATTGGGCTCCCTGCTAGTAGAGATTCTGGGTGGTAGCAGTGGCTCCCCGATGACTAGAGGGTGGTAGCTTAGGTTCCCCTCCGATGTCAAATTCTTCTCCTTTTAGATTCGAGAATATTCAACATATGATGAGGGACAATCAAGAGATAAGCTAGAATAAGCAAGAGATGAATCGAGATGAATAGTGACAATACGTGATGATGAGATTCTTACATGACATGATATAGGTGGAATTCTCCCCAGTTGAGAGGGAATGTTAAAATTTGAAACTATGTCCAAATTCCAATTTGGATAGCTCATTTGATGGATATGATGATTGCATTGAATTTCGCTTTTTGAGAGGACCAAAATCGGCCTAAATATCACTCAAATCGAATAAGGAAAAAGTGAACTTATGAAGAAAATCCTACATATGCATATTTGATCAGGTCGGCCCTAAAGAAAAGTGGACACCCTTGGAAGGTTATAAATACAAGTGACCTATACCTCAATTGGACATCATCATGAGACATTCTTCTATTCTCTTTCTTTTTTTTGGCTCGCTCAAGTCTAAGGCACGTCCACGGAGGAATGGGTTCGCTCGAAGATGAAATTGCAGGGTTTGAAGTTCGCATATGTGTTTTAGGGTTTTGGACCTCAGTCACAGGAATGACACAGGAAGAACTCAACCATGGTTGCTAGCTAACTAGATCACCCCTAAAACCAAAGCATCTTAGTCTCACGAAAAACTTGTCCTCCATGCAATTGGCATCTATGGTTTTAGAATCACAATCGAAGGCTCTCCAAACGTTGAATTCAACCACAGTCGTTGGCTTATAGGCTCAAGGGAGTGATTGAACCTTTCTAGTCACACGCATGACTCCTCCATGCGACCAAGACCTAAATTTTGGTTTTTCAGTTGTCCAAAGTTTTCGCTTGTTGATCACATGGCTCGGCAGTTGACCACAAACAGTGACAGTTCATTATAGCCTTTTGAATCAGGGTTTTTGAGTTTAGCATTGATGGGTTCATTTTAGGGATATTGTTTAGTTTATTATTGATGGATAGTTTTATGGTTGAATATATGAATTATTTTACTCTCGTTTACTGAATCATTCAATGACGATCTAATAAGAAGAAGAATTTGAAAGGGTTTTCCCCATAGTAGGTTTTTCCTTAGTCTCTGACCAATCTTGGTGTCTCTATGTATGAATCGTTTTCTACTATTGTTCCTTTATGTTTTGTTGCATTGATGACGATGATATATTTCTTTATACATAGTTGCATACGTTGTTGAATAATATAAATCTGAATAACGTTATAGGGTGAGTTTAATGTGTTAATGAAGAAATGCAATTATTAAGGCAAAGAACAATATAGCCTTAAGAAAAAATTAACAAAGATGTTAAGCTGCCACTTGAATTCTCAAAAGGATCTATAAGCTCTCAAAACAAAATTCTCTAATGAACTCCAAAACTAAAAGTGCCCTACATCTATCCATGAGGGTATATTTATACAAAGTGAGGTGACTTTTCACCTACCATGACCTTTCACCTACCCTCATGACTTTTTGACTTCTACATGATTCTCTAATCTAAATTCTATTTTACTTTTAATAAAATATAAATTATAATGAAATTTGAGAAACAAAACATTCTCATTGAGCCAAATGAATGATGGCTAGATCAGTATCTTCCATCTATAGATCTTTGAACAAATAATCTCACCGTGATTTCTATTCAAAGGCGATCACTAGGATCTTATGTTGTAGTTCATTGTCATACGTTGTGATACATTATAATGCATCAGGTAGCAAGGTATGTTTTTCATCTTACACTCGGTTCAACAGAATTGTGAGTTTCGTGCACAACTTCACAGGCTCTACAACATACTCTGTGATTACCTTCTTTATGGTTTCTAGATCACCTCTTCCAGCAGCTTGCATTATCGGATCCAATATCCCTTGAATATCTTGCTTGAATTCTTCATTTGATCTTATTTCTCCTGGTGCACTGATGGAACTTTCCATTTTATGCACCTTGACAAGAGATTCAAGCCCATTGTGCAATGTCCAATAAGCATCCATTGCCTTATCCATGTCTCTACTCAACTTCTCATGCAACTGCATTTTGATCTTGACATCTACTTTATCTTTCTCTGCAATTATCCAATCTTTTCTGGGAAGTTCTTTAGGTGCATCAAGGTATTTCATGCCCCATTCACATATGAATCAACTGTCGAGGACGCAATTTTAAATAGCATTCCTCTTTCTTTTAATTCACTTAGCATGCAGGGAAGTGGAGCCATTACTTGATGCAGGGTCATAATTTCATCATAGATTTGATCCATAACTTCCTCTAACACTCTAACTTCTTCAAGAATTGATGCCTATAAATCCTCTCCCCGAGAGTGTGTGATTAGAAAAATCTCTATTTGTAGTTGGAGATTCTTTCACTCTGCAATGGCCAACTTTTCTTTCAAATCATCAACTTCTTTGGACAGTCGGTCTATTTTCTTTTATGTAGCGTCTATGAAGGTAGTTCGGAAAGAATATATCACCGTGGGATTAACTATAGTGTCTACCACAATTTCCCTCTCCGTAGTGATAGATATAGGTGTCCTTGGATCCTCGGCCCAACATCTATGTCTCTATTGCATAATTTTAAACTTGACATGATCAAATGTGAATGTAGATAGATCTAGTGTTTCCTCTTCCTCTTCCTCTTCCTCTTCCTCTATAATGCCAAATTTCTTGGATGGAAAATGTCCACTAGTGAGAGGTGTGGATCATGGGACATTCAAGGTAGGCAACTCTATCTATATTTCTGCACTTTTCAATATATTTTCCTCCATTGCCTTGCCTTCAAGCTCCTTGTTGATCAACTCTTGTTCAAGTTTCTTAGCCAATGCTTCTTCTTTCCTTTTGGCCTCTTCAGCTTCTTTTCTTTTCCTATCTTCCTCTTCATTCCTATTTTTTTATTCTTCCTCTTTCCTTTTTCGTGCTTCTTCTTCTTTTCTTTTCTTTGCGGCCTAACATTCTTCCTCTTCATTGCTTCTCGTTTTATCATTCTTCTTCTTGCTTCTTCTGATTTTATTCTTCTTCCTGCTTTCTTTTATCTCTTCCTCCTACTTTTTTCTAGCTTCTTCCTCTTGTTTCCTTTTCTTAGCTTCCTTATCAACATTTTGTTTCTTTTTCTTTTCTTTTCTAGTTTCTTTTCCTTGTTTTCTTTTGAGAGAATATTTTGTCTCTTCCAATCTCATGCTCTTCTATGTGTCATGCTCTAAATGTTCTTCAATTGAATGTTGGTGATTATTATCTCCAAGAGATGATTCTATTGCATTAGTAGTATTATAAAATTTCTTTCTTTTCCTCTTCTTCATCAATCTCGAAAGCATATATCCAACCGTATCTGATTGGCTTGCAATGTCCCATGGAAATGCCTCTTGGATCGTATATGTGGAAAATTAACTCACCGAATCTAAAACATTGTAACTCTTCAACTTCATATTCAACATCTTTGAAACTCTTAATGGAGTAATCCCTAATATCTAAAGGGAAGATAGGCCATGGGGCTTTCTTGTACTTGACCAAAGTCTTGGATAGACCTGTAGGAGTTTATAGGCCACCTCCTAAAGCACTACTTTGTCTGTGATGAATGTTGGAAAAGCATGTGGGGGTTTGTAGGCACCATACACCCTGATGTAAGTAGCATCCCCAAGGGTAAACCAATCTGTTATCTCTACAAAGAAGCTCTGCTCTATCATACATGCATGGGGGTTTTGTGCCGAAAGGTATATGATATATGGGCGAGATGAATTACTCATTGTTCTTCTCGTACATCCCCCTATACCATGTATTCCATAAACTTTTATAATAGATATGTACAAGTAAGTCTTGATCAGTGCTCCATTTCCAACTCAGTCCCTCAAACTCACATTTCTCACACAGGACATCCAACAGGTATGATGCCATATAGAATTTTGACTTCTCCCTTTCCGACGGATTCTTTGTCGCTTGTACATTAGATTTGATGGAATATGTTAATATGTTCGCCCAGTTAAAGATAGTTCCCTTAGTGGCACAGGAATGAATCAAGGCCACCCATCTCTCCTAAAAGGATTTTGCATATGGTTTACCCTATAACCTACGTAACATAGCTGGTAGAATTTGATACACTCTTCTCAACTACTTACTTTTATATATTCCATCTTGTTTATGCCTGAACTTGCTTGGTTCTTACCACCAAGGATTCAAAATGTCCTTTACTAATTTATCAAAGCTAGCCAACCATTTTGTATTAAAGGTTTCCTAATGTTTGGGCAACTTGTAGTACTCTACTATGTCAGCTTCTATGAATGATGTTACCAATTCTCTTTGGCCACTTCTGATTATGGCATGATCCTCATCAGTGTGCTGAAGAATTCACTTCATAGTTTCTGCACAAGAGAAGACCGAAGGATGTGCAGCAACTTTATGCAACTCGGACTTATTCAAATTGATATATGCTTGAAAATCTTCTTCATTTTATGGAATGTCTTTCCTGGAAAATTATGAATATATATCACTGCAAGTCATCTCTATTGTTTTGTCAATATAGCATGAGGTATCTACGTAAATGGGCATCTTAGGAGGGATCTCTACAACTCCTTCAATAATGCTCTCTATTCTCCCATAACCTTTTCCAGATCCTCGCTTGGTAGGTGCAGCCATTTTGCCAGAGGAGGATGATATGTTGAAAAAATCCAAATCACTGGTACCTGACATCTCAAAAATATTCAATAGAGGATAAAATTTTAGATAAGTTTAAGGTTAACTACTTGTTTCTGTTGAAATCGCAATTTTACAGAGAAATAATGCGATGGCTTAAGTCACAATTCAAGAGGTAGGGCTAGTGGGAAGTTACCATCGAAACTAATACAAAATGGAACCTAGGCTTGGGGCCTCGAGTAAATTTGAGAAATACATGGCTCCATGGAAAGAAATGGATTAAGAAGCCTGTAAGGGTAAACTTTGGATGTCAGGCAAGAAAATCCCCAAGCCTTTAACTGAATGGGACCGCTAGCAATGTTGGAAAAATACAAGTTCGAGGAGACTCATAGACCAGTTGGGTGTGGAAAGAAGTGAAGGCTCGACTTGTCGGTGCGAAGGAAGAGAGGAGAGTGTATTCGAGTTTAATTATTTGGGGTGCAAAGATAGCTGAGTCGCTTGGGTAGCTCGATCGAAAATGAGGAAAAGACAATGAAATGATTGGAAGAGGAATGTGTTACTTACCGCTTCAATTATAATTGCAATTTCCAGTTGTAGGATTGGCTTGCTCATCCATGGCTAATGTGCATAATGAAATATAAAGTGATCGATTTTTATATGAAGGACCGTGTGTGTGGCTTGAAGTGAGGCGATGTGATGAGTATGTGTGACCGCACTGAATATTGTGATAAAATTTAGTCGTTGCGACAACTTGATGAAGCCGAGAATGCAATGAGGGGAGCTCAGAGTCACAAATAGCAATTCGCAGTTACAGTGTATAGATGGAACTCATTGCAAACTGCAATCAAAGACAAATCAAGGTAATGATAAAGACTTGGAAAATCATAGGGAATGCACCTGAGAAAGTTCAAGTGGGGGACTCCAAATTTTAAGTTAAAATGTGGGGTGGTTGTAGCGGCTACAACACTTGAATATCTCTAAGTTCAATTTGCTCGTCTTCTAAAGAAATCTCATGAAAAGATCTTGAAAATTAAAAGTCATTCCAAATAGGTGTAACCATTGGATCTCTAATACAAAATCAGCACTACCCATTTGGATTGCAATCATGGGACTATCCAAAAAATACTCACCCACATTCCTCTTAATACTATGGTAGTTGCCCGAACAATTTATGGTAACTCTATTTGCAATCATTTCTTGAAATTCTGGTGTTGGAAATACAAAGCAATTGAAAAGTTAATTAATGAAAGAATGGGTATTCCCTAAATCAATCAACATTGTTAATTTTTCTTTTTGATGTATCCTTCTATCTTGAAAGTTTGTGGAGTACTAATGTTGGCCAACGCATGGCAAGATCTTGTTGTAGTCTCTTCTGGCTCTAGATCTTCTAACAATTCCAATTATTGGTCTTCCTCATCTTCACGTTTAATGTAGAATAATCTCTTCTCATTGCATTTAAGCCCCTTACTATATTTTTTTATCACAATTAAAGCATATTCCCTTCACTCTTATTTCATTCATTTGTTGAGGTGTCAACCTTATTGGTTAAGTGAGGTTAGCAAAGAGAGCATGATATTCTTAACTAGTTGTTATTGACCACTCTAACAAACATATTTTTAGTTTCATTTTTTCTTGCCAAACTGAAAGCAAGCTCTAACAATTTAGTTTCAAAGAGACACACCTCGTGTTGCATGTTTTCCTTTAAAGTTCCCATAAAAAAAATATAACAAATTATCCTCTAGAACATTCTTTATCATTAGATTCAACTCTTAGAATTGTTGAATGTGCTCTGTAATTGGAAATTTTTGTCCATGGCTTATTAATTCACTAAAGAATGTTTTATTAATATCAATTTGTCCATAGAAATGGGCCCATATGTAATAGACGAATTTTTCCTTTGACAAAGCCATTGATACATATAAAATGATCTTGTTCTAAATACAATGATGCAATAGTTACCTTTTGTAAAGATGATACTTGGTGTAGATCAATGTATTGCTCCATTTGGAATATCCATGTTATAAGATCATTACCATCAAACTCCCACATATCAATCTTTGAAATGAAGTAGTTTCTTGGTGTTAAGTTGAACCTTTAATGCTATGAATCTTGGAGCAATAAATTATCATGTTTCTATAATTCAATATTTTTGTTACTCCAATTGTGATAAAACATTTGCCATAGGTAATTGAGTCCCAACCCAATTATTTTCATTACTCTCATGATTTCCTTGGATCTCCATATCCCATTTTGAAAGTCTCTCTAAGAGAACAATTTCTGTGTTGAAATGTAACAAGTGTCAGTGTTCATAATTGTACAAGTCATGACTTGATGTAATCATTGTTGTTTTGTCAAAAGAAAAAGAGAGAAATTATTTGTAAAAAGAAAATTTATTTTATTATCAAATGGGTTTCTTGCCCATTAGTTATTCATCCTAGGTCAAAGCACCCATTGAGTGCTCTAGGGTTATGAAGAAGAGTCAAAGTCAAGGTCATGATGTAAAGTCCCTTGGAGGACTCATGTATCAAAGAAAGGAAATATATTTTATGTAAAATTATTATTCTAGAAGCTACCGAAAGGACAAGTCGTCCAACCCTACAAATCGGCCTAATATAGCCCTATAGAAGCCTATAAAAGGAGAAGCTAGAGCTCATTAGTAACATCATCACACAACAAGCTTTCTAATCTGATCAAGAGTGAGATAGAGGAGTGAAGATTCCAAGAAGGCAATGAAGAAAAATAGGGACGAAATTTTCTGTGTTTGGCATCTCTACAACTTACACATGTGAGTTTCTTTAAGGGGATTGGGGTTTCCTCAGAACTGTATTTTTAGAGAAATCATTGGAGATTGATTGTCTTGGCTTTTGGTGGTTGGTATTGGGGTCAAGGTCTTGGAAATATTGATTGAATTGATTCTATAAGGAGTTTTTGGGTTTTCCCCTTATGGGTTTTGCCCTGGCTTGGAGCCTATTTTTGGTGTCCTCTTTTTTTGCATTATGATCTTCTTATTGGCATTTGTCTCGATGATGAATAGAACAATATAATATTATTGATGCACTAATATAATATCACAAGAAAGTGTCAAAGTTATAGAGAAGTGAATTTTAAATACCCTAACCACTTTTCCCTAGATTTCTCAACATGGTATCAAAGTTCGGACTTTGAAGGAAGGGCAGAGAAGAAGATCTAACGGGCTTCAAGAAAATCAAGAAATTTTGTTAGGCCTATCAAGATACAATTATCTTGTAAGAAATAGACTCAAGCAAAATCTGAGTTGGAGAAGTGACTATAGTCACCTTGGAAAGAGGGAGTCGAGACCTTCTCTACAAGTGCATCTTGAGATCTCTATCCCAATTATCAAAAGGCCAAAAGACTTGTGCAAAGTCTAATTGTTTCACTCATCTATAGCCAATTTCGCATGCCTATACAATAGAATTGGAACCA